>WBNH01004955.1:14642-99601 GCA_013401255.1 Urocolius indicus
TAATATTTACAAGTATCTAAATGATGGATATCAGGAGGTTGGGACATCCCTTTTTTCATTGGTATCTAGCAACAGGACAAGGGGTAATGGGGTGAAGTGGTAACACAAAAAATTCCAATTAAGCATAAGAAAAAACTATTTCACTGTTGAGGTGAGGGAGCCCTGGCACAGGCTGCCCAAGGAGGGTGTGCAGTCTCCTTGGAGATCTTCAAGAACTGCCTGGCCACTTTCCTGTGTGATCTGATCTAGATGGACCTGCTTCCTCAGGAGGTTGGACTAGATGATCTCTAAAGGTCCCTTTCAACTCCTGCCATTCTATGATTCTGTGATACATTCCTGTTAATCCTTTGAGAATGTTGCTATTGCTTAGCTAACTACTGGGTTGTCACGCCAAAGCATCTATTTGGTTCTGCAATTTTTCTTTCACCTACTGAAGCCAGGTTGGATGGGGCTCTGAACAATGTGATCTGGTGGAAGATGTCCTTGCCCACGGCAGGGATTTGGAACTGGATGATTGGATGATCTTGAAAGTCCTTTTCAACGTAGACCAGTCCAAGATTCTATGATGCTTCTGATTTTCACACTGAGCATCCTTCAGTTATATATGCCTGTTCCAGAGCTGTATTTTAGACCTCCGTTTCTTGTACCACTACGTTTATAAACATCACTGTAATTCTTCATCCTCAGCTTCCTTCACTGGATGGCAGGGGCCATTCAGTTTCTCTTTCTTTACTCCAGATACTGAAACTAGCATGCTGCTAACATGCCACTTGTTTCCCTACCTTTTTACCAATGTAAAAGTTAAATTTGAAAAATGAGTTGATGCTTTGTGGCAAGTGCCTGTTGGGAACCTGACTTAAAATACAGCTAAGGATGTAAAGCTCAGAATTACTTCATGTGATCTTTGTATGGAGGAGAGCCACACCATTAATTTGTCAGTCGGTGTTGTAACGTTGTGTAGCAGCAAAATGATTGTACTTGGTCCCCTAAGAAAAGAACTTCATGCTAGTAAGAACATAAAATTCATTTCTTTGTTCTTAGGCAGCAACAACTGTATCTCAGGGCATATTATTGTTCTGTCATGCTTAACTTCTAAGCTAATAATGATTTGAGCTTTGTTCTCTTACTACTCCAATTTTGCCTTCTGTGTTTTCTCTACTGTCTCTTTTTTTTTTTCCTGCCTAATAGAGGGAATGTGGCATTGTTTAAAAATTAACCTCTCCTAAAGTTTTCTGCTTTCCATTCCCTTTGAGGTTGGCCACAACAGAGCTGCCAGCTGGACCCTGCCGTGTTGGGATGCTTCATTGACCCACATCCAAATCTTGCTTTTTCAGCCAAACCATTTCCCATAGACAACTTTTTTTTTTTCTGCTTTCTCTGTATATGTAGTTATAACTCTTTACTGGACTTTCTCATACTGGTTCCTGCAACTACTCCTTCCTCATTTTCCAGAGGACTGCTTTTGTGGTTTTGGTTTTGTTTTGGTTTTTTTCTTGAAGCTGCGCTCCTCAGAAGCAAAACATTCCTCCTAAAATGATCATAGATCCTAAAGCCTTGTTGATACATTTTCTCCTGTGCTTTTTCCTGCACCCTGCACTCTGCTGCATTATTTCTGGAAGCAGCTCTGCACTTTCTTTCTCTACCATTGCATGAAATATCCCCTACACTGAACTATGAAACTTCACAGGCTCTTCTCAAGAGCTGCATCTGCTGTGACACAGAAGGGAAACTGCTTACAGGATATGGCCATATAGACAGCTCTACAAGACAGGGCCTGTCTTCTGCTCTGGGAGCCACCCAGCACAGTGGGGTCCTGGCTGCATTTAGAGCCTTTGGGCTCTCTTGTTCCTCATGAAAAAAAAAAAAAAAAGAAAACAACATAATTAAGGAAACACCTTTATGTAAAGTGGGCACATGGAGTGTTAGGGCCATGTTGGTATCCCACCTCTCCAGTCTGCTCACTTAATTTTAGAGATGCCCGGTTTAGGTCTCACTGCAGCATAAATGGAATGAAAGTGAGGAATCAGTGAGTTCTGCAGAGTTAATGTGTTGATAACACCTTTCTTGAGATAAGAAATTGATTGTGAAGAAATGTCCATTCTCCTGTGATACAAATGGACTTTCACTCTTAAAGTTATTCAGCAGATTCTGTCTATGTGAGTGCAGGTTCACCAACGCAAGGTAAAAGGTTTCCAATTTGACACTGTCTGTGGCTCAAATTTGTGATCTTCTCTGTGGGTAAAGATAATTTTGTGAACTCCTGATATGTTTGTATCTCTTAGGACAGAACTTTACTAACTGTCATTGTTGCCACAACTTAACAAGACTAATGACTTTGACTTTAGCGTTTCTGTGGAGGTGAAGTGCAGTCCTGCAAATGTTAGCACAAGCAGAAAATAATTAGCAAGTTCAATACAAATGTCATTGCTCTTTTTGCTTTATAGTATGAATGATTAGCTAAAAGTGGCGTTCTGGTCAGTTTTAGACCCCTCTTTTTCATTCTGTTCACTTTTTAGGAGTATGCAATACTCCACCTCAGATCCCTGACATCACCTAAGCCAATTTGGACCAACCTTTACAGAAAGGCAGAGGTCTCAGCACTGAGTCGCTTTCTACACTCTTTGTGTGGAAGCTGGAGCTAGATTAGGATACAAATTGCTAACTTCATTGTGGGAGGCACTATAGTGTAAATTCAGCAGTTGCCTGTTCTGTTTAGCCACCAATATACCAATTAGTGTGTGTGTGGGCATGCCACTGTGTGTGCAGACCAGAATTAACTACAGCTTCGTGTGCTAGCGTGCTTCCCCTCAGCCCAGTTGCTAGCTAGGCATGGGAAGAGGCCAGAGTATTGGCAGTGCAGGGTATGTGTTTGGGAAACAGATGGTTTGGGGTTGGGTAAGGCCAATGGGGAACATCGCAGAAGAGATGGAGACAGAGAGCAAGTCAGCATTACCAGGCTCAGATGCTTCCACTACTTCTACAACCACTGGTTTCAGCTAGAAAAACTCTAAAGGAAAAAAAAAAGTCACAATTTATTTGATCTTAATTTTTCTTAAAGACTTGATGTGCTGTTTCATGAAGTAGCATGAAGCATGAAGTGTAAAAATGGTAGCACTGCAAACGTCAGGACTATATGGATGTGAAAGAAAGAGATAATTCCTGAGCCATGTGTAAAGGGAATCTGGTTTCCAGTCTCTCTCCTTCTGAAGGGGGCTTGAAAACATTTGGTAGTTTCTTCCATGCAGTCGGTAGAGTCACAGGGTGTTTCTTCTCTCTGTGTCCTCCCTTGAAAGCTGTTGGAGCTCAACTGTGAGAGCCTGGATGGAGGCTGTATGTATGTATATAAGTATGCATACAGGGAAATCAGGCTTCATAAAACGAGAGCAAGAAGTGGGGCAAACATCTTCAGAAATGTGCCAGCTCCTGTATTGAGGAGGAAAGTTTCTAGCAGTATAATTTGTTAGCTACAGTTCCATGAAGTCATGATGGTGTAACAAGTTGGAAACCATTTCTCATTAGTTAGAAAGCCTGTTACCAGTCAAGCCCAATTGCCTTGCTGTTCATGGTTCTGTTTTGGAGTCCTCCCTAGAAGGTGAACTAGCATTGACAGAACTGTCTTGCTTCGCTGAAAGCAAGGACTGTGGTTGCTATGGACTTAGATGGCAATGTTTTACCGGTAAGCCATCAGCCCAAGGCTTTCAGCTGCAGTCAGGGATAAGATTCACACTCTGACATAGGAGCATCATAAAGAAAATGAGTTGATGAGTCTCTTAAAAACAACAGAGAAGAGAACAGTGAGGTAAAATGGGAACTCTAGTAGCTCAGTGAATGCTACTGAAAGGTTTCCTGTAGCACTGACCAGGGAGTTATGCTGCTGTAGCCAAGTGAAGGATGATAACCAGCCATTCCAGGAGCATGGGATGATGCATAAGAGACCACTTAAGGTAGATTTAGGGCTAAGTAGTGAATGCTTTCCTAAATGAATGAGGAAGTTTCTCACCATTGATAGCAAAGAAACAAGATGAAAGAGGTCCTAACAAAGAACTGCTGTGCCAGAACATGAAGGCTGAAGAAATCAAGAGCTAACTTACTGGTCCTTTGTAAATGGCACTGTCTGACAGCCTGTTTCTTAGAGGCACCCATGCAATTCTGAACACTGAGTGTGTATGGTGCAGCCAGAGTGTACATTAGTGCACTGTGTCAGGAATAGAGAATTTATTTTACATCCTAATGTTGTGTTGTTGGTAGATACAACAATACACCCAATGAAATCTGAAAGCTGTGAAGAACAGCAGTCCAAACATTCTCTGCTTGTGAACGCTTGCTGCATGGTTTTGTTGAAGGATGAAGACATCCTTGAAGTAGAGGAAGAGGAAAGAGGGAATAAAGGCAGGAGAGAAACATTTAATCTTTCTTCTGAACTCTAAATAGAGCTTTGATTGCATAGCAAAGGCAGGAAGCAGTGATGTGCTCTGCGTGTTATTAGAAACATATGGAATTCCTTCTAACTTTCTCTGTACAATTCCCAGCTATTTCTCTGTACTGGAAAAATAAGTAAGAGCTGCATGGATGTCTATTAAGCAGCAGTGAATCGCAATGATGGCAACAGAAGCCCAAGTGATTTCTTAGTAGAGAACATGCAAATACCAGCCACTGGCACATCTTTTTGGCCAGCCTTAGCAGATCTCTTCTGACCCACTTCTTCCTCTCCCTGTTGCTTAGCAACAGATGCAGCATGTTAATGTTAAGCAGGCTGGAAAACAGGCCTTCAGCAGAAGTTGCCTATTTTCATAGGTTTTATTTCCTTGAGGGCAGACATTTGTAGTGGTTATGGTGAGTAATCACCCTTGTCATGGACTCATATGAGCATTCAAATTGCTTTATTGTATTGCATGCCTTGTAAATGAGGAGACCTCTTGTAATAAAGCTTTTCTCCCCACTTCTGAAATCTAGGAGCCTGTTTAGATCTACAAAAGATATTTGAACACCTAAAAAAAGAGGGAGGCTGCAAATTCTGCATGTGCATTAAGCTGGAGGGTGCCAATTCAGCAAATAGTAAACTGTTTTTTTATTAATGGAAGTGTCTTTACTGATCTGCCCAGAGCACTAAGTGTCAGTTTGAGTTGTGAATAATAGGCAGAATCAATTCTAGTAATTAAATACCAACTTTGTCACTACTGTATCTCACCATTTCTTCTCAGACACAAGCACTGTTTATATCATCTGATATATTGCACATTAATAGACTACTGCTTTGTGGCTGCCTTCAAGTAAGAGAGCTACCTCCACCTGAAATATTTATCTTTTATTAGAAAACATCATGGAAGGTGTTTGTCATTAGCCTTGACTCTGCCATCTTAGGTACTGCACATGCATAGACACACCTAGCCCTTCGTGCCTACAACTGAAAACAAGGTCATTGATGAGGAGAGCTATCAGAAGCCAATGAGATGCTTGTTGGCACTTTGGAGGTGTATATGCCGAGCTTACAAGCTTTGCTATCAACTAGATTTTTGTGGTCTTCGCAGCAACGTACTGAGTTCAGGAAGCTGCTGCTGAGAGTGAGGATGAGCAGGAGAATCGCAGCCATTTTGCAACCACCAAATTCAGACTTATCAGGAGAGGGCACTCCTTCAGCATGCATCTGAAGTGTGGTGTCTGACATTCCACAGGAGTGTTTAGAGTGCACCAACAAGTTGTTGTGTAGTTCCTATCAGAGGCTCTACAAATAGACGTTTGTTTACATTTTGTTTATGCATCTTTCAACTATTGGACAGGTGGGTCAAGAGAAATGTTAAGCATGTAGTGTATAAACATTGACTGCATTGAGAGTGAGAGAGCCCTGGCACAAGCTGCCCAGGGAGAGTGTGGAGTCTCCTTCCTTGGAGGTCTTCAAGACCCGCCTGGCCATGTTCCTGTGTGACCTGATCTAGGTGGACCTGCTTCTGCAGGGGGTTGGACCAGATGATCTCTAAAGGTCCCTTCCAATCCTACCATTCTATGATTCTATGATTCTGTGCTCTTCAACATGGCATTTTTCTTGTTTGCAGTGAGTGCCATAATTCCTCTGACCGGATCAAGGTGCGAGTATGGGATGAAGATGATGACATCAAGTCTCGCGTCAAGCAAAGACTGAAGCGTGAATCAGATGATTTCCTGGGGCAGACAATTATTGAAGTCCGTACCCTGAGCGGAGAAATGGATGTGTGGTACAACCTTGGTGAGTACGGCTTTGTTAGTTTGGGAATGTTTGAGAGCACATGTGTGCATCTGGACAGTTTTCAAGAAAGGGAATTAAAAAGAAACAATGCTCACCTGGCATATGATGGTGCTGTGGAGCACCTTGCAAGGCTTTGATCCCAGCTAAAATGAAGAGTATAACATGCCAGAAGGGAGATGGTTTTTCCTTGTCAGACACTGAAAAGTGTGGTGCGTAAAATGCTTGGAGCAGAATGGGGTTACATGTCTTTTGGAGACATGTTTCCTGTCTTGTGCCCTTTTTTGTGTAAGCATTTTATCATTCTGTGAGACCTGCAAGGCATTGGACTGGGAAGTTAGAAAGGGGACTGGAGCATCTTTCTTATGAAGAGCGGCTGTGGGATCTGGGGCTGTTTAGTCTGGAGGAGACTGAGGGGATCTCNAGTTGCTGAGACTTTTATTGATGAAAATAAAATGTTTTAGAAATTACCAACAGGTGACCAGATGGTGGTGAATAGACATCCATAGTAATAATCCTAGAAGGTCCAAAATCTTCTTGATAGGGACAACCAGCAGCTTGCAGGAGCTTGGGACTATAGTAAAGTCAGGGACATATTCCACATCAGACAGCTGTGTTCTCAAAAGAGAGATCAGTCCTAGATGGTTCTTGTTCAGCAGACTGAATTCAAGACCTACTGGCTGTCAGAAAGGCTGTCCTACATCTAGAAATGTACATGATTCTGGCTAGATAGGTCATACTGAGAGTTGTGATAGTAGTTGCTTTGCTGATGTCTACTCTAGCGTTTGGTGTTTTGAAAGAAATAAAAGTTTTCTCAACAGTGACTCTGACAAGCTCAGCCTGAGCTTCCAGCAGTTTCTTTTCCAATGCCATCATCCAAAGACAGCTATGCTCAGAACACAAGCAACACATTTAATTGCTCATGGTTTTTCCTTCCAGAGAAACGAACAGATAAGTCTGCAGTGTCTGGGGCTATTCGCCTGCAAATCAGCGTCGAGATCAAAGGCGAGGAGAAGGTGGCTCCATATCATATTCAGTACACTTGCCTTCATGAGGTAAGAAGTGGGTTAATCTCAGCCATCATTATGTTCCTTTTGTCTATTGAAGAAGTGATTTCCTGACCTTTATTGCCTTGAAATATTCCTCTTTGTCCTAGATGAGCTTTCTTTTCTCAGCCACCAAGACCTGGAAACATGCTGAATTGTAAGACTTGCATTTCTCAGGAAAGCAGAGGCAGCTTTAGGCTGTCTCACCAATGCTGGGGGCTGACTGGTTTAGCCTGTCCCACTGTCCCAGCCGCTGTGCTGCTGTCAGGCAGAGATCAGGCATTGGTTCGACACAGTGCCCACTATGAATTTAACGTGGAGAAACCTCTGAGTTTCCTAGTGTGTTGTTTTCAGCATGTGTAGGTATGTATGTAGCATATCTGTATCTTTAGAGAAGCTGTACTGAAATACTGTATGAGTAAATTCTGATCTGGGGAAGTGTTTGGCTCTGGTTGTTGAGTGATGGGCCTGGCAGTGTGAGGTTAGTGGTTGGACTTGATGATCTTAAAGGTCTTTTCCAACAGCAATGACTCTGTGATGCAGTGGTGTAAATTCTGTGCTGCTGCAGTGATGTGTAGATACAACTAACTGTTGGGAACAGAAGATAAACTGAGATTACTAGTTACTGACCTCTAGTCTCAGAGTGAACAGAGCTGAGCAGGCAATGATGCAGAAGTTGGGAAAAATCTCACTTGTGAGAAAGACTGTAGGAGAAACCCTTTCTGGTACAGATGCATGGTGTTCAGTCTATCTGTCAAAGGGAAGGCAGGTGACAAGGCCAGTCTTCTTAAATAAGGAAGAGTAGTCACAGCCCCTTTCACCTGACATACAAGAATATCGTGAGATTTAAGCAAATTCAGATTGGAAAGGGAAGACGAATGTATCAGAAGATTGTTCACCTGCAAGAGCATATTTATCCAAATACTGGGCTAGGTTAGCCCTGTGGTGTCTTCTGGCCTTACTAGGGAACAGACAGATAGAAAGCTTAGGAAGACATCAATAGACTTATTTTAGTAGTCTGTGCTTTATCTTGCAATACATATTTATTGTTTTTTAATTCACTGATGGCTTCTGTTTGCTAAGCTGCTATGTTTTTTTTTTCCCTTCTGAATGTGCATGATCACTCTCTGCCTTCTGTTTTTGCAAAAATATCTCTTAGTATGTATTACCTTCTTTCATTTGTGTATCAAAAAATTAAGATGATTTACAGCTAGAATTATTTAGCCGGGAAAAATAGTGGTGTAAAGGACAGTCGTCTAGCTCCTAATGAGATCATTAGACATTTGCATCCTTTACCACAGGGAGCCAGCTGTCTGAAAGGCTGATGAATCTGTGAGTGATCTGAATTTGAGGATTACCAAGGAACCCACTGAACTGAATGTACAATTTCTACACAGCAATGATAGCTGAAAGCCTTCGCAGCGTTAGATAAAATGAAAGGTTATATTGAATAATAATATGAGCATCTAGTTGTTAGAGGTGATATTAAGGATATCCTCCTCAGAAAAATAAAACCCAAACCTGTTTGGACTGTTGTGCTGTATGATGGTAATAATTACTAAGTTGATACAGATCTGTTATGTCAGCTAGTTTAAATATCTTGTCCATGTTAAGACATTTCATTCTGAGGACAGAAATGTGTAGGTTTCAGGAAGCTAATTAGTCTGTGAATTCACTGCATTGAAGCATTCCTGTGCATCATTCACAATGTCTGCTGGGTAAAGTTGTAGGTGTACATACAAAAAATTCAACTATGAGCACTCAAAAAGAAGAGAAGGTAGAAGCAGAAAAATACATAGTGGGTAGGACTCTTCATGAAACTCACTTGGAGGCTTTATCAGCTTCACATATAATTTCATTCCTGTTTTGTATTTCAGAACCTTTTTCACCATCTCACAGATGTGCAAGGGAATGGGGTGGTGAAGATCCCTGATGCCAAAGGAGATGATGCCTGGAAGGTGTATTTTGATGAGACAGCTCAAGAGATTGTGGATGAATTTGCAATGCGTTACGGCATTGAATCGATATACCAGGCCATGACGTAAGTTCATTTTGTGTGGTCTTTGGTGCAGATAGTCAGTGTAGCTAATTGCTGTGACTGTTAATATTTATGAGATGAAATGTGTTGGTAACGGAAGGCTTGACAGTGACAGCTGCTTCCTGTGGGGCGTACTGTGAGCGGGGAGAGGCTGTCTGTCTCTGAATCATTGGTTTCGTCAAAGTTTAGAAATTAATGTCTGACAAAGGGCTGGAATTAAGCATGTTTGTGTGATCAACTTTAATAGTAATTCTAAGGAATTACACCAACTTTGGTAGTGTAAGTGAGCATATTTTGTTATTGTTACCTGAGCCATTCCTGTTTTAAGATGCTAAAATCTCTATTTGAGCACTCTTTGTTAAAAATATATTGCCCAAGGATACCTCTAATGGCCTGAGAAGAAATGAGGTTTCGTAAATGTTTGTCTCACACGTTTGTTGTGGCCATTGATAGAGTACTTTGAAGTCAGTAATTTCCTAGGCGCTGCTGAAGGCATTTATAGAAGTTTGAGTAATGGAGCCACTGATTTGTCCTCTCTGGAGCTAGACTAATGCAATTCTTGATCTTCAAAGCGTGTTTTCTTTGCCACTATACTTTTACTTGCATTTGGGATAAGACATTCGTCCTGTTAAAGACTAGTAGTGCTATGCTTAGCTCATTTTTCATTTTAAATGTAATACTAAATATAGCACCCAGAAATAAACTCTTTCATATTAGAAGATGAAAGTTTTAGTGTCAGGATCTTTGAATAAGTTATGATCTGTACTTATGTCACCTTGCAAACACCTTTCCTGCCTATTGATTTAAGCCAAAGTGGAAAAGAATTGGAAGTTACCTTTGCAGGTTTAGCCCCTGCTTTTATAGCAGGACTAACTGGGCTGTTGGACCAGACTGCTCACGGCCTCTTTCAGTTTGTTGAAAATTTCTACGGATGGAGATCCAACAGCTCTCTGGGCTTCTGTCCTTGGGCTGTGTTATTCTGGGGAAGAAGTTCTTGGTTGAAATCCAAACTGGAAAATCTTTGAATTTCCTATGCATATTCCTGCTTATCTTTTAGTCTTCCTTCTAAAAGTATTTTGGCCTTTATAAAGCTTTTAGGCGTCTTATTTTTTTTTTTACCAAGTGCCTAAATGACCAGCTGGCACATAGGTATCATGTAGTTAACATTCAGCCACCAGAATCATCTTTGTCTGAAATACTCATTTGTTAATTCATGTGAAATTGTCTCACTGAAGCTTTTCTGGTTTTAATCATTTGTAGTTTAACTAGCACATAAGCTACAGTTTCTTGAGTCTCAGAGGGCTGAAGCACCTCTCTTATGAGGACATGCTGAGAGAGCTGGGGTTGTTTAGCAGGTACTTTTTTAGGATGGTCTGTAGTGACCGGACAATCATGGTTTTGAAAAATATAGAGGATAGTTTAAACTATGTGTAAGGAAGGAATTTTTTATTATGATTTTTTATGATGATGGTGGTGGTAAAACACTAGAACAGATTGTCCCATCCCTGTAATCATTTATAAATGGTCATTCAAGGAAACATTCAAATTGGAGAGGGCTCTGAGCAACCTGACCGAATTGAAGATAGCCTTGCTCATTGCTGGGGGATTGGACTTCTAAAAGTCTCTCCCAACCCATTCTATGATTGTCATTCTGAACCACTTAGGGAGAAAGCTACATTTAGAAAAAAGTTCCTAATTTTAGTTTGAGAGCTCAGTGAGGATTCCTGCTTAAAAATGGCCCAGCTCTCTCGTCTGTTGCAATGAGCTTTACTTGCCAAGTCCTGTAGAAGTGGACCTCTTAAGCTCTGATATTTTTCCCCTTATAATTTAACAGATTTTCTTTGATTGTTTAATCATGTCACAAGCTCAGGTGCTTCTGGTGTAATTTGGAGGTTTCTTGCAGGAGGATTCCATGCACCTTTAATGAGAGCAGTTAAATGGGAAAATGCAAATGACCATGCATGCTTCCTGCAGGTTGGAAGAGTTAGCCCTAAGGAATTGCTTATCAGTACAGGGCAGAAGCACTAGTCTGTGATCTCTCTGTGCTTGAATGCTTTCCAATCCTCATCATGTCACCTCAGAACCTGTGGCTGCCTCCAGTCACAGCAAATTATATAGATTTCCTTGTGTCAGGCTTGATTCTAGGACATGGTATCAGGACCCAGGGTACCACCTAAGTCACAATCTGTTGGCAACAAATAGTTGAGAAGCTATTTCATGATCTGGAAGGGGCTGTAGGGAGGGTATTTCTATTGCTTTGTGCATATATATGATGTTGATGGCTTCTTTATGAAAAAAAAAAAAAAAGCTCTGAGATGACAGAGATATACAGAGAGAGAGAAAACATAACTTTCATCTACTCACGGTGCCAGCTAGGATAAAGGGGATGTTAAAGGGATAGAATGAAGCCGTGCTTTGAAGAAGAGACCAGAATGACTTACAGAACTGTCTTTTTGCAGGCATTTTGCATGTCTCTCCTCTAAATACATGTGCCCAGGTGTTCCAGCTGTGATGAGCACCTTGCTTGCCAATATCAATGCTTATTATGCACATACCACTGCCTCCACCAATGTGTCTGCTTCGGACCGCTTTGCAGCCTCCAATTTTGGGGTATGTTTGTGTCTTTGGTGATGTTACAATTGGAGTTGTGTCGTTGCCTGTGGTGTCTCTGCCTTTCAATAAAAAAACTTCTAATTTAAGGAGCATTAAATCTGTGAGGAGTACAAAACTGTGGAGCTCTTCTAGACTAGGCAAAGAGCACATTTTTATCATTGTCATCATTTTAGATATTAATTGGCATAATGCATTGTGATAGTTATTCTCTTATGCTCCTGAGAAAACATACAGTGTGATGTGATAGTTTCAGGACTTTGTTTTAAAAAATAGCAACTGCTATAAGAGAAAAAACCAAAACAGTCTGCCCCCCAGTGATTAAAAAGTTTGTCATATAACATATGATGATGGTGAGTGGCTGGAAAAGTATTTGGAAAATACATTTGCCAGCAAAGTGGTGTTGCTGTGAATTAGACCCTTTTCTGCCTGTTCCTTTCATCTCTAAGTAAATATTTTCATTCATACACAAGTTTAGTGCAAATTGCAGACTAGAAGTCAGGTGTTTTTGTTCTGCCTGTTTCAGAATGGTAATGAAGTATTTTTCTGATCTTACACTGACTTCAGAAATAATTATGATGTAAGAGTAAATTCAAGAATCAAAATACTGTTTGCACATACATCCATGTTGCTTCCTCCTGCTCTCTGGAGATCTGCCACTAATTCCATGATACCTTGCTGCTTACTGTGGATACTAGTTGGAGAGTGATGATAATGTGATGTTTGGTGTTTTCTGCTCAACAGAAAGAACGATTTGTGAAGCTTCTGGACCAGCTTCATAACTCACTTCGTATTGATCTCTCCATGTACAGGGTGAGTGAGAATAAACAGAATCCTTTGAAGCATTCTGGTGTGTAGAGGGGAAGCACACCATTTGGATTTCTCTTGTATTTCCAACCTTTCAGGTGCTTTGTGTCTGATGGGAATTGTCAAGACAAACGTGTTGCGTGAATGAACCATTTTGTTTTCCCCACAGATAGAACTTGAGCTGTGTTTTTTACTTCCGTTTTAACTTCCTCTGAAATAATTTAAGGATTGTGAACTATGTTCACCTTTGACACTCTGTCAGAAATGCGAAGTGGATTAGTTTGAATTATTCTTATAATTTACTTCATTTGCAACATAAATGGAAAATGGACTTGTTCTCTCCTAGTGAGACAGATCTTTTAGAGGATGTGCAGCCATGTTCTCATTTATTTTAGATTTGGCAAACTCAAATCACTGACCTTAACTCTGAATCTACAAAATGGGCTCTCAAGTTGACATCTCCCCTGCTTCATGGGGAAGGGATGAGTTTCAAATGATGCCGTCAGTCCATGTAATTTTTCTTGGCTAAACCCTCTAGATTCTTTCTTTGCTACTGCAGAGCAAACTTAGTCTTGTTATGTGATTTAGCTTTTTCTTTTTGAATTCCTTGCTATATTATTTTAATTAGTGACTTAATAATTTCAAATTTTGAAAATAGTGGCAAAATGTGGGCTTTGATTTTATTAGTTTAAAAGTAGATCCTCTTTGATTAGTATATTTATATGAAACATGGTAAAATACATAAAGGAGAGAAACACTAGCAGATTAAGGGAAGTGTGTTAAAAAGAGAGAAAAAGAAAAAAGGACAAGGTGCAAAAGAAGATAAAAGGACTGTTGTGTAAAGAGCTATTCTAAAACTACGTTACTAGTAAGAGAAGTTTGAAAGAGAACATTGATACACTGAGTAGCAGAGTGAAAATCAACACATGGTAATAGGAGCCTGTAGTGTTGATACCTATTTTATTTGCTGGTCTTCAATAAAAGCTACTTTTGGGTGGCTAATTTGACTAGAGCTTGGACAAACAAGTAAGATCTTACATAGAAGACCAGGAAAGATTAGTGTCATTTAAATAATTTAAGTATTATCCAGTTGGCAGTATATTTGGAGAAATGACTGAAACAATTTGAGCGATCTTACTAATTATTTTAAGACCTCTGAAGGCCAAGTTAAGTTTGGGAAGAAAAAGTTGTTAGTTTTTGGCTTTCATGACAGGAGATGACAATTCACAATTTAAAGTACCCAGATCAAATCTCTCCCTTCTAGTTTAATCAAGCTGTTTATTCATTGTTTTAAATGCTTGCAACCAGCAGTGTGGGTTTGTTGGATGGGTCTCTAGCTGACATTAGCATAGAGGAGGTAGAATTTAAAAATGGACAGTATTATCTTCTCCTGATTATTCTTCAGTAAAGTTTAGAGACTGTAAAGTGCATTAAATTGCTTGCAATGGTTAGCTGAGCTGCAGCAACACTGACTTACTATCAAGAGACGGAAAATTTTCTGCAAGTCCTCAGTAACAAATGAAGACTTTCCCCTCTGCCATCCTTAACTTTAATGTTTTTTGAATGTGCAAATTGGAAGAAATGAAATGCAAATTAAACTACTGCCTTTGTTATTTTCCTTGCAGCAAGACTAGTTCCATCAGCTTGAAGAAGCAAAGTTTGCTGCATTCAACATGTGCATTTACATACATAGATAGATATACATACGCACATCCACACACACATATATATCATATCTGGAAGGGAAGATGGTACTTATACTTTCAGTGGAGCCCAGAGAGTGGAATAGGAAGCTAAGGCTACAGACAGCAGGATGATGGGCAGAGCATGTAAAATAAATGCATTAGAGTAAGGAGGTGCAAAAGGGTACATGCTTGTCTTCGCAGATTGGATCTTACAAAGGACTGAGTGGTGACAGTGACTTCCTACATAGAACAGTGCTCATTTTCCCTTCTAAGTCAAATTTATTTCTCTGCAGAGGTTGCTGATATACTCTTGGTGTTTCTGGAGAGAAGGCAAAACCCAAGTGATGAGTACAGACAGGAAAGGGCCCACAGAACCAATCTCAAGTGAGAGGTTAGGGCTGCCATTGGTGAAATGGTGGCTCCATGCCTGCTTCTTCTGCAGACAAGGAGTGATTTCTGGCTGCTGAGGGTTGCCCAGCTCCTGGCATCTACAAAATTTACATTCACATGAGAAGCTACTTAATTAAGCAAACAGACAAGCTCCTGCTGCAAAAAGGCCCTATTTATTGAGCATTGTTTTGACTGGTACAAGCTTCTCAAGCAGGAAATGTTTCCAAGACATTTTCCTTATTTAGCACATGCTTGAAGCCTTGCATGGATCTGACTGTGCTTTCCAACAGGATTTCTGTGTTTTGTTGACAGAATAACTTCCCAGCAAGCAGCCGTGAACGGCTGCAGGACCTGAAGTCTACAGTGGATTTACTGACCAGCATCACTTTTTTCAGGATGAAGGTAATGTTAGGGGTGGAGATGGGAATGGGGCCTCTGCAGCTTTTGCCACAGGAGTTGTTTTCCCATTTTCAGACCTTTGCTTCCTGTCAATTGTACTTCAGACAGTAAAGGAAAAAAAGTCATCTGCTGACCATATAATAAACATCCACATTTTATCTTTACTTCACTATATTTTGAATCATAAAGATGTTTTTCCCTTTGGGTTCCTGAGTCATGAATGCGATACAAAGTAAATTGAAAAAAAAAAAAGAAAAAAGAAAATTGTCTGGGTTTAGGAAGATAATTTCCATTTTTTAATAACATTAGAAAGCTTTTCCTAAGAAACTGTAACTATCACTCACTATCATCTCACCATCTTTTATCTAGCAACTACTTTAAAATGTATTTCTTGAAGGCTTAAGATACTGAAGTGGGATAGGATTTCTCAGTGGAGATCCAAAAGAGCTGTGATGAATGCCAATACTCTGGTTCTGTAGTTGAGATCATTGTTCTAGCAGTGTGTAATGAGATTATTTTTAATTCCCGATTTTCATTTCTGAACTGTTTTTAAATTACAGTTGTAGGTTAGCACTTGTCACTTAGTAATTTTTACCTTATCAAAACCAAAGCAAGTCTTTAATTTGAACTGTTTCAGGAAGTATTTAAAATTTGAGTCTGAAGCCCGAGCATAAATGATGGTTTTGTTTTGAAAATGTTTGTTCCGACAATATGTCTATATGAAAGTTTGCTTTACAGAAATACTCTGAAAAGTTGAGAGTCAGGGACAATATCAAAATTGTCTGAGACAGTAGTTTTATTCACAGGATGATGCCTTCGTATCTATTTACTTTAAAGTAACCCTGCAGTGTTTTCCTAAAGCAGCACAACAATGAAACAATGAAAAGAGCTATTGTTGCAAAAGGAGAAGGCGTGTCAGCTGCTATGTCCCTAAGGATTCTGGTGTGTTTTGTAATTCAATAAAGCTTGTGATGAAAGATGTCTTTAAGGAAAGTTTTTGTATTTAAAAGGCATGCGAGTGTTTGGTATTCAGCAAGACTTTCTATTCTTGGTGCATTTTCTACCAGTGTTGGAAAAGACTGCTTGCTGGCTTCACAGCAAAATCCTATAAAATTAGCAGAAATTGTGTTTGCTTGGCTGAGGTTATATACTTATCAAGAGATATGATTTATTTATTCTGAAGAATCTGCCTTGCCACTTAAAAATCTGGTTTATGCTCTAAATGATCCTGTGGGGATATAAGTGTTGTCACTGCTGGTTTATGCCTGGATAGAGCTACCTGTTCATGGTTTCAGGTCACTGACAGCACAAGTTACTGAAAGACAATCTGCCAAGTCCTAGGCGGTTCCCAGACCAGCAGCTTGTTCTTTCCATGTTTGATTTATGAACAGTGCTTTGTTTGACTCTCTTTTGTTTTCTCCTTGCCAGGTCCAGGAGCTGCAAAGCCCACCCCGAGCCAGCCAGGTAGTGAAGGACTGTGTAAAAGCTTGCCTCAACTCCACCTATGAGTACATTTTCAACAACTGTCATGAGTTGTACAGTCGCGAGTACCAGACAGATCCTGTGAGTAGCTGATGAGTGGGCAGAAATCCAATTACTGATTTTCTGAAGATAATAATGAGAATACTAATTGATATAAAAAGCTAACGCAAACAAAAATTATGTGACTTATGTTCTGAATGTACAAAACTTGTAATCAGTTAATGTGCACTAATTAGTAAGTGGAGAATGATAATTGTTTTATGCTAATTATCATTCGTTTTGCCAGCCTCAAGTATTTTAATTTCATGAGCAGTTACTTGTGAAGGGAAGGTTCGATGCAGCTTTAAGAGAGAAAAAGCCATCTAGAGCAAATGTAGACTGATCACGAGAACTGTCATTACAATAGGTAAACCTCAAGCAGTGAAATTTTATCTTGTTTTCTAGCATCCAGTGTCTTGCACTGGACTCAGGAGACACAAAGTGTTTTCAGATCCACAAGAGCTCTGCTGACTGCTCTACAGTAATGCATGTACAGTATGTCAGTGTGGATATAGTCATCAACCCAGTTGCCTCAAAAGTGGATATTTCCAACAAGCTGAGAGCAAATGATGTCTCAGCAGGTATCCTAGCGCCTGACCTGCTGTTGGCATGGTAAATGACAAAATGGGGATTATTTGGATTTGAGGCTGCGGGTAAGCAGCATGGTTTGGCACATTACTCTGGTTTGCATTAGATCACACAAGTTGCTAGCAGACATTAACAGTTTCAGTCTCTTAAAAATAAAGGGTCCACAGGTAATCTGTGTTTAGAATTTGTATGGTGAGCTATATTTGCCAGGTTTTTTCCTTCCTCTTCAAATTTCCAATGCCTTCCTTTGTAGAACAAAAGCCAGGACCTTCCTCCTGAGGAACAAGGACCCAGCATCAGAAACTTGGATTTCTGGCCCAAACTCATCACTTTGATAGTTTCAATCATAGAAGAGGACAAGAATTCTTATACCCCAGTCCTGAATCAGTAAGAATTTTCCATGTCCTATGTGGCTAATGCTACTCTCTGTGTGCTCTACTTTATTTGTTAAAATGCTTTCTATCTCTTCTGTCACCTTTGTATTTATAGAAATACTTATCTTGTCTGTCTGTCTTTGTCTTATCTGTCTCTGTTTATATAAATAACACTTTTTTGGTTGGGATGGAATTGTTTCAAAAGGTTCAGTTATGATGGCGTTCAAGCACAAACACACTGATTATTACAACCCTGAACTCAGGGAGGCACCTGATAATGGAATGAGAATTCTTCTGGTTTTTTTCCTGATGTTCAGCAGTTCTGGGATGTACATTAATGCACACAATGGTGCCATGGTGACAACACCTTATGCAGTAATTTAGAAATGTGGCATTCAGTGCAGCACTGGGAGATTGCATTGGGTGGGGTTGGCAAAACTTTGGAAAGGAGCCTGAAATTGGTCCATTTAACTAGTGGATACACCTCCAACAGTCCAACAGAGAGAGGGAGATTAGCTGTCAAGGCGTTATACACAAAGAGCTGTATTATATCCTAGTGATCATTGATTTAATGCAGCGAGAACACCTGATTAGTGTTCACCTGTCAGCCTAGTAATTGTAGAAAAAAAGGAAAAAATAATCATGGACGAGAAAGGGGAAAAAGGCAAGACATTGAAGTCACATTCCCAGAACTATTCTATGCATGTCTTCTATAAAAGAGTCTAGGGCCTGGATTTTTGAGTTAAAATCAGTCTCAACAGCAGTGTCACTTTCAGATTATTTAATCTGTGCCACAGAATACAGTCCCTTTTCTCCAGTTTCCACCTCGTCATTTATCTAGGGTGAAGGAAGCATCTGAGCTTTTCAGTTTGTGATTTAGCTCAGAGCTGAACAAAGAAGAGCCTTGATACATGCCAAGGTTTTCCCAAATGTCCCCTCAGGTTTCCTCAGGAGCTTGCTGTTGGGAAGATCAGTGCAGAAGTGATGTGGAGTCTTTTTGCCCAGGATATGAAATATGCCATGGAAGGTAAGAGAATTCCTTACTGCTGCCACCTGACTTTTGCTGATATCATGTTCTCTATTTTGTGGAAATGAGTCTTCACACTGGTAGCACCACTATTTGGAGCAGGGGTTTCTAATGGTTTGTTTGTGGACAGCTGCTTTATGGATGAGAACTGAGGCTGAGATTTCTGCATGAGCTCTGGACCTGCATGTCAGGTTGTGTTGCAAGCTGTTTATTGTTATGCAAAGCTGCTTTGAAATCAGAAGTTCACTTTGACCAGATGATACGATGGCTTAGATCAGCAACAACGTCTTTCTGCACTGTACCGTGGTATAAATGGCTGGAGAAGTAGGTGAACTCTGGATTGTGCTATGGCTTTCGTTCTCTATGGTACAGCATAGACTGTCTAAACAGTTGGCAGAAACATTCTGTTAGAAAAAATCCTGCTGCAGACATCTTCGTTTTTGATTAATCTCTTAGTAAAAGAAAAATTGTATTGTTTCTGAAAAATGAGTTTGAGTGTAGATTAGATAGCAGGTTTTTTTTTTTCCCTGGAAGGGTTGTCAAGCCCTGACACAAGCTGCCCAGGGAAATGGTGGAGTCACTATCCTTGGAGGTATTCAAAAGATGTGCCAATGTGGCACTGAGGGACATGGTTTAGTGGTAGCCATGGCAGTACTGGGTTAACAGTTGGACTCTGTGACCTTAAAAGCCTTTTCCAACCTAAACAATTCTGTGATTCTGAGTTAGATATGTAGACCCCAGCATAGACAGTTCTGCTACTGGTAGTACTCAGTTGGTGGTCAATTACCATTTCTGAACTTGGTTTGGGTTCTGTATACTCATTTGCACATTGTAATAATCCTCTTACAAGGTTCAGACAGCATTCAGCTCCCACCAGCTCTGCAGCTGCAGTAGCTGTTTTTTTCCCAGTGTTTTGCATGGTCAGTTTTTGTGATCATCTAGACGATAATACCGTGATAAAACAGAAGTGCCAGTGCTGGTTACAGTATGCTAGCAGTGCTCATGTTATAACCCAAATCAAGTTACTGCTTTTGGTCACTCACAAGATTATGCTCAATCTGTTTGTTCCTAATTTGATGTAAACTCACAGGAGTGACAGCCTATTAGACTCTAACTGCAGACTGCTAGAAAAAAATCCAAAGAAACAACAAGCCTGCAACCATTAAGAGAGTTTTCTGTATTTTATTCTATAGGAACAGTCTGTGGGGTTGCTTTCTAAGTGAAGATGACTGACTCATCTAATTCTTAGTCTCTGACAATGCAACAAGGGTAGATGCTGTGCTGTGGAGGGAGACCCTTTGTCAGCTTTAGGCTTGAATTCAGCAGGCTGCTGGTCTAAATGAAATGTTCTCACCTCTGTGTTAGAATTTTTTTCTGTAAACTTGTACCCAGCAGTTTCTTTTCTTGTGAGGTCATGTTGATGTAAGAACAGACACTGGGAAGAAAGACTAAGACCTACTAGCTATAAATTGAAAAATCTCTTTTATAGTGACTGTCACTACTGGTCTATGTGTTAGAGATAAGGCAACTGTGGTAACTTAAAGTTCATTTTCCCTAGAAACTGTTTGTTCCTGCAAACCCTCTCAGCTTCCCATTCCATTTTGTCCTTATTTACCCCTATGTGCTCACCCTCAAGAATTTATGCTGCAGTTTGCTCTTCTACACGTTTTCCTCCTTTATCACCAGCCATGAGAATTGGATCTCTAGATCTAGTTGCTGTCTTTCCTAAGATTCCTTCTCTGTTGCTTCCAAAATGCAGCTGCAAAAAGGATATTGATTACGTATGTGAATTTAACTCTCAAAGGGGACATGGCTTTTGGCTGATGTTTTTTGTTTATTTTGGGTTTTTTTCACCTCTTTTAAATGGGTCTGTGTGATTGCCAGTGCACAGGTTAACTCTGCCTCCCAGGTTTTCTGTGTTCACATCTCCTGCCGTGTATCTCTTGCTTCTATTTCCCCTGGTGAACCTGCATTTGTTTAGCTTTTTCTGACATCCATCTGCTCACTTGTGAGCTTCTTAAGACAAGCATTGATGTAACATTTCCACACATGAGTTCTTCAGTGCTGAAAGAATATCCCTTTTCAAAGTACTTTGTGGTGAGAAATGTTGATGGAAAGGCAGCTGGTGGACAGGGAAGGGTTTGCGTCTCAAATGAAAGTGGAAAAACTGCATGATGCATGTATTTCTACTCCAGCTGTGCAGGTCCTGCAGGAGGATTGAACAAAGATGGAGGCTGTGTTGATATGTATCTCTTTTTTTTTTTCAAGAAATCCTCAGGGTGCAGAATTTTATTTGAGGCAATTGTGATTCCTCACTGCTTTGCTCTCCAGCAACGTATAAAGATAACCTTTAGAACAAGCTGTACAATAATTCAGTTACAGGCCTTAGTACACGTATTTTTAATACAAGTGATTGGATTAGCTCACTGCTTTCTTTGTTTGTTTGTTTTTTCTTTTAAAACAATAGCAAAAAAAGGATTGAAGGAAACAGATTAAGTGATGTGGAGGATGATGATTAGATTTGCTATTCTCAGCTCTTGACTCTGTTGTTTCTCAGTTAAAAATTTCTAGTTTCTCTACCAGATGAACTACACCAAGAGTTTCATGCTCCTGTCTTTGGCAGTTTGTGGATTAATTACTGAGTACATTTCTGGTGTTCTCCAAGATCTGTATGCATCTGGAGCTCTCTGCAGCAAAAGCCAATCTGTTTAGTGGAGAATATAATGCTTGCCTCTAACTTCCTTCATGGTGTTTATGTTCTCTTCCTAAGTTCTGGATAACATGAGCTCATTCACCTCTCCGAGTGGTAAGTTCATGCTTCTTGGTAGAGTTTATAGTTGCAAGTAGGCTAAGACTTTCATTTGGAGCCCATAGTTTTAGCACTTTACATGTGGTTGCTAACATTAGCTTTAGTGTCCTGTAGTTTTATACCAGTGGTGAGCAGATCTGCAGAGAAGGCTTGAAGACCGTACTGCTGCTGAGAGGATGTTGTGCTGTAAGGAGAATCCCGCTCTGACTAGTCACTCCAGTTGTTTTTCGATGGTACCCAATACCCTGAGCAGGTCAGGTCAGAAGACCCTTCTCTAGGTTCCAGGCATTTAGATAATGTGTTATGATGAAGAACTGCTGAGGTCAGAACTCTCCTTCATGGGTGTGTCTGTTTCTTTCACCCTGACTGGGAGGATGCTTGAGGATCTCTGGCCCTTTCACTTTGCAGTGGCAGTAAATTTTATTCTGTCTTAAAGGCCCTGCATTGGCTTCTGTTTAGAAAGAGTGCAGGCCTTATACTTCCATATTGCTCTCCAATATGCAATGTGGAAGAGAGTTGGAAGGTTCAAGTGGGAGATGGCTTCTCTGAGATGGAGAGCAGTGCTTGGCTGTGTGAGTTGTTTCCTTTTTTTCCCCATAGAATTCTGCCTCTGTCAGCTGGAGCTTACCACTTTATGCATGGCAATGTATAAATGCTAATTTATACCTAGAATATGATGCTTAGGGACTTCAGAACTAGAAGGCTTGCTAGTCTGTGGATGCTGCAGCCTGTGTCTTGTGGGCCACCTTTTGAAGAGTCGGATTGCTAATATATAAAATGTTCAAGTCATAAAAAATGAAACACCTATTTCCCGTTTTAAGTACGTTCAGAAGCTTGAAGCAATAGTCTCGTCAGCAGTGTGTTTGACTGCTGGAAGGCCAGTGTGCTGCACACCTATCTCATGCTTTCATCTCTCCTAAGGAGGCTTAGCATCTGAGAATCTCCAGGATCTACCCCACCTGCTTTATAGTTTCCCTCTTCTCCAAAACAGTGATTCCTCAGGGTACCGTGAACAGCAGACCTGGGCCTTCCCCTCTTGGCTGATGAAAGCTGTACAGGACAAGGCATGTGGAAATAGGCCTTGTTCCCCATCAATCCCCATCCCCAAGGATAAACCAGATGGGGTAGAGATGTTGAGTGTCTCAGACTTGGCTAGTGAGGTCATGCTACCCTGGAGTCACTATAGTATAGTGGGTGATTTTTCCAAGTCACACGTTTAGCTCCACATCTGAGACACTAACCAGTACTCCAGTTACAAGTGTTCGTGCTGTCCTCTCTGAAACCTCTGTGATCCAGAAAACCCAAACACCCTGAGCAAAGAGGGCTTCTGCTCTTTCCTTACTGGGAAGATGTTAAAAGACAGTAATAGAAAATCAACGTCATCCTTGACAGCAATATTTCGTCTTACTTTGGACACAACAGCATTAAGAGAGTTGCAAGTTTCAGCATCTCTGATAGGAAGAGAGACTGAGTATGCTTGGTGGACAGGATTGAAATAAATCCTTTTACTGCATTCTCAGTTCTAATAAGGGGAGGGAATCAGACACACACATAGATGCCAGCTGTCTAAAGTGTTAACACTTCAACAGCCTCATTAACTATTAGAGTTTCTTTGCAGAAATTAAGCATTTTATTGCTAGAAATTAACCCATGGAAATTAGATTACCACTCAATAAAATAAATAAATAAATAAAAGCATGGATTAAGGATGTGGTGGACGCTCTATTCTCTGCTTGAAAAATAAAACTAGATGTGACAGCAGAAAGTGTGCTGCTAGGAAGCCGTTCCCTATTAATGCCTTAATAATATGGCCTTAGTGACCCTAAAAGCTCTTCTCCTGAGGAGACTGTTTGCAGATTAGATCTACTGTGGAAATGTGAGAGACTTGCAGAACTCTGTGGTCTTTTCAGGATGAAACACAGCAGTTGCTGTGCGAAATATCTGTGCAGTCTTCTGCTGTTGCTGCCACTAAGCTCTTTGAAAGCCAGCAGGTTATAAAGCAGAAATGGGCTAAGACTCGCAGCTCACAGGCTCTTTGCTTTGCTTTTTCTAAAATAGGTTTTCAAAGTATACCTCTGGCTGATGTGATTCTGTGTCACCTTCAAGTGCTCTTACATGTTTCCCTTTACAAAGAAGGCATCTGATCAAAACTAGGCAGGGTGCATTGAACGGGGGAAGACTGATGGTACAAGCTGTTGGGGATGAGGGGATTTTGGGGCTTTGTTGGCTTTCTTTGTCGTCCAGAATGTTTGAGCTGTTATAGTTCACTTTTGTCTTTTCTCTGTCCCAAGCCCCACCTTTCTTTCGCATACGTAAAGTTCTCTTTTACGGTGGTAAGACTTCTCCTCCTTTATTTAACTTTCCTGTAGTTTCATGCCCTTAATATGAAGTCTCTCCTTCACTGCTTAGATGGCTAGGTAGTCCTAGTAGCAGTCCTTGGGCTTATGCTTCTGTGTCTCTTTTGCATCTTCCTCTTCTGTGACTTAGTAGTGTTGTAGACATCCTAAAAACAAGTTTTTAATTACTTGCTCTTCGTGTGTTGCTTTATTTAGAGAAAATAAATCTTATTTGAGCCCTTTTTACCTCCAAGTCAGACCTTTCCTCTGCAGGAACAGCACTTTCCTCATGTGGGAACAGCACCTGGATGGTACTGCATATCAAAGTTAATGAAGTTATAATTGTTCATTGATTTCCTCCCTCTCACAGGGAGCTAAGTGAACGCTATTATTGCCGTGTTTGTTTCCAATTCTAGATCTGCAGAGAGAGATTTGCATTTTCTTCTGCAGTTGTTCTTGAGGGACATCAGCAATTCAGACACAGAGTACTCAAGCTTCCTTAGTGCTGAAGAAAGATACTAGGTTTATTAATGTAAAACAGGAATGGACTTTCCTTGGTTCTAATAGATGCGAATTCACTGGGGAGAGAGTAATGGATCATAGCCCTTGTGAAATAGTAACACATGTAAAGTAATTTGTCCATCAAACTGTGATCTCTGGGGCCTATGTCTCATAAATATTGAGCATTTCAATTTCTTTATAACACAGGTTGGGTTTCTTCTTTTTGAGACTGTATCTATGTGGATCTGCTACATGTGAATTAGAAGGAAATCTGTATTAACACTGTTACAGAGGTTTGCAGACAACTCACTGGAGTGTTCTACTGCTTCGGAGTTGACAAGGCTTATGGAATAATTATTCATGAGAAGTTCTTTGTGTTTTGTATTTTCAGTTGGATAATTCATAATGTATTTGGCCTTTTTCCTGTGCATATTGTTGATGCTTCAGGAGAGATGTAGAAGTTTCTTTGTTTTGAAAAAGTTGTAGGAATTCACATTGTCATGGTTTGACATGACAGCCTTTTCTGGTAAGGGGGAAGGGGCTGTAAAGATGGCGCCTGTAAGAAGCTGTTTGTAACTCTCCTCAGCTCTGAGCCAGACCTATGTCTGGGGCTGAGCCAATTAGACGCCTCCACGATCACTTTTTAAGAAGAAGCAGGAAGAGGAGGTGGTTTTCCTCCATCTTTTTCCTGCTTCTTCCTTCTTCTGTCCCTTCTTCTTCCTCTTCTGGCTGGTGGTGGTGCAAGGAGTAGGAACAGTGACAGAAACGGCCATGCGGACTCCAAGGTCAGTGATGAAGGAGAGAAGGAGGTGTACCAGAGCAGAGACTCCCCTGCATTTTATGGAGAGAATTGGTGAAGCTGAGATATTCACCAAAGACTCTGTCCTGAGAGAGGGAAGCCATATCGGCAGAAGCCGCAGGTGCTGGGAGCAACCCACGCCAGAGAAGTTCGGACAGTGTGCCGGGGGAGGAACCCTGTGTTGGAGCAGGGGAAGAATGCCAGGAGTCGTCCTCTTCTGAGAAGACAGAAGCGGCAGAGTCCATCTCTGAGAGACTGACCACATCCCCCATTCCCTGCCCCCCTGAGCCGTTGGGGGAGGAGGAGGTAGAGATTTACAGAAATATAGATGATATGGTAAGGTAAATTTATCTGTCAGCTGATTAGAAAACTGAGGCCATTTTGCATCATTAAGATATATCTTCTACTGATGAAAATCTTGTAGCATTTATTGCTCATCTGTGCATATATCTACCCACTTACTGGATACTTGATCCAAAGTCCTAGATTAAAGCCATTAAAAATTAAAGAGAAATATTTTCATAGTTGACTTGACAAAGTTGGATCCTGTCAACATAACAGCAGTGATGTCCTTGGAAAGTTAGGTCAGTAATGAGGTAACAACTTAGAAGGTAGAAAGATAAGACTCAAGTGAAATGTTGGGAGAACGAAAAACTGAGTCTTAAGCCAAAAGTCTTGCATGTTTTCATCTCGTATCTCACACCGTTGTCATGGACCAGCAGGTTGCTGTGTGCTAGAGTGAACACAGAAGCCTGTCACAAAGTGTATTCTTGCTGTTGAAGCCTGGTAGAAGAGATGGATATAGACAGGCAGTGCTATGGAGCGGCGGTGCAGCATTGGCCAGCTGATAATTCAGGATCACAGTGCAGGCAAAAGCCAGCTGCTGAGCCCTCTTAGCATCATGAAAAGGAATTAATTTTACTATTTTCAAAGAGGCTTTTGAAGAAAGTGCAGCAGAAGGAGCTGCCTGCGTAAGAAGGTGAGGGGTGACTTGGGAGAAAGCATTGAGCTGCTTTAGAGAGAACTGAAATAGTTTTTAAAAAAGGGATTGTGGGCAGATTGGAAATGGAGGTCAACTGCTGAAAGTCAAGATAGTGGATGTAGGCTGTGGAGGGCCTTGGGGGCAAAGAGATGGAGCATGTGTTTCTTGTGAGAGAGGAAGGATAGCAGTGGTCTAGGGAGGTGATCTCTGCAGAAACCTAGGCCTGAGTATGACACATGCTTCAGCAGCATAGGTAGCGTGGAAAGAGTCTCGTTGTGGAGGTATGCGTGTTACACAGGGAGGAATGATATTGTCCCACCACAGCCTGGGCACAAAAACATTGCAAAAGCTGGCAGGAAGAAGAGACTCAGCAGGTATATACGCATGGGTCACTTTACTGGACTGTGCTCAGGAAGGCCATACAAATAAGAAAACAGTTGCCTTCTGGAAGAGAAGTATCATGAATTTCTCCAAACTGGGTTTAAGAAGGACTTGGCCCCTGTGTTCCTTATTTGAACTTGCTTGCGTCTCACACCATCAAACTCTGAAGAACTTGGTGCTTTCTACTCCTGTCTCATAGGAGATGTAGTGTAACACGTTGGCATTGCCTTTGTTTATATCCAAGAATGAATAGATTGGTTCTTGATTTCTTTGAAATCTGGACTGTCATATGTTAAATTGAAAGGCTGGGAGAGATTGCTTTATTTTTATTGTTTTAACAACCAAAAACTCCAACAAATGGAAGTGTTAATTGGAAATACAGAAATAAACTACAGAGCTTCAATGTTCAACTACCAAGCACCTCTGCCTGCTGCCAAAATCCTGTGTTGTGAAGATTTTGTGACTCTATAGGTGCTTCATTCTGAAAACCCTTGCCTGCTATGGACATGCTTCATAAAATCATCCTGTGCCTGCTGCATTGATAGTGGTAAACTCAGATCTAACTGCTTTTTTTTCCTTCTTTACAGAGCACGAGAAACACAGACTGTGTAAAAGTGCAGACTATATGAATTTACACTTTAAAGTGAAGTGGCTGTACAATGAATATGTTCGTGATCTGCCTGTCTTCAAGGGAAAAGTGCCTGAATATCCAGCGTGAGTGTGTTATGCCTCCTATAATGAATCCCCATTATCCATCTCCTTGTGTTACCTTGAGGGCAGTCATTTGGTTTTCTTGTGGCTGCCTTCATGATACACCATTTCTTCACTCCTGATTTTGTGTGTTTATGTTCATGTTTGTCCCCTCTGGTGGTGTTCTGTGCCATTGCCCCAGACACAATTCCATCTTTTATTGTACAGTATCTCCCACTATCCAAAAGCTTTAGAAATGGACAGTCTTTGAGCCATTTTGTGCCTGGTCAATTTTTGAACAGCAGGCTTCTGCATATGTGATTACCTTCTTATGTTAGTATATAAAGATTTGTGTACCATGTGTATGGCTGTATGTGTGTATGAATGTCCTATACACACACAGCGGAATTTATATGGTAGTGCTTTGTTTTTTTAGTGAAGCCAGGTGGTTTGGTTGGAAATATCAGATAAGCTATCACTCTTAGCTGTAAGCAATTGTTTGCAACTTTTATTTAACTTTAAAAGAGCAGCAGTACGTTTCAGACCTCAAGAAGGTTTATGAGCCTAAAAAGTTATCTGAGCAGCCTTGAGAGAATACTGTAGTTAGAGTCCTGCGCTTAGTCTAGGGCAAGAGCAGATGTGTTGTTTCTGACCAGCATTAACTGGTTTACAGAGTCTTTCCATGATAGATGCTCCACATCTCTCTCAAGAAGCATTTTCCCCTGTGCTTCATTATTATTCCTCCATTGGATTTTGTAGGGTTTAACACGCTGCACCTTTCCTCTCTCCAAATCTTTCTTGCTTTAGTTTGAGCTTATTATACCACTGTGGGCATGGAGAAGAAATTGTTCCTGTTTTACAAGGCTAAAATGCTTTCCTTATGTCCCTTCCCAGTCTTTTGCTGTTTCCAGATTTCTTTTTTCCCAGCTTTCCTTCTGATGTTTACTTGCCTCTCTCCTGCACATGCAACACCCAGACTTAAATACTAATGTTTCATCTACAACTTGCTGTGCATTGCCTTATGAGAAGTGATTCTGCTCTCATGTGCTAGATTTATAGCAACCTTTTTGGGTTTTTTCCTTCAATGGTATTGTTGACTAGTAGTTCTTCCAGCGGGCCACAAGCCAGGCACCCTCAACAGCTCCTACCCAGCTGTTCTTCCTGTCCTGTGTATGACTGTTCACTGCTAAGTGCAGCACTTTGCACTTGCCCCTCTTGGAAGAAACACGTTTCTCTTAGCCTATGTTTCCAGGTTGGCATTTGGAATTCTTTTCCTGTCCTGGTGCATGCAGTCCCTCCAGCCTGGTGCTGGCTGCATACCAGTAAGGTTTGAGGCAGCTGGCACGATTGCTCAGCTTGCGCTACTGGCCTTGCTTAACAAATCAGGTCAGCAAGAGGCATTCACTCAGTGACTAGGGTGCTGGAAGGACAGTCTCAGAAAACCTGTTCTTTGCCATGCCTCTGAGTCAGTGCAGTCTCAGGCAAGCCATCAGATATTCTTAATCCCTCTTTTTCTCCTGTGTAATCAAGATAATGATGCCCAGTTTCTTTCTGCGGTGTCCTGGGGACTAATCTGCTCTACTGGCATTTGTGGTAAAGCTACAGTGCTATGTACATTTGTGGCTGTTGTCTTTGGTATTTTGCTCTTGTATTTTAGTACAACAGCCACATTGTCAGACACAGGTTATGTTTATTTCAACTACAACCTTCACCTGTCACAAAATATCCCCTTGGTATCAATTACAGCAGTGTGCTCTCATCCTTTGATTTGCTTCATCACAAGTGTTCTTATTCTTGAAACTTCATTAAACAAAGGAGTTCACATGTTAGGCTTGCCCATCAGTAAACTCTTTAGAGGAAACTAAATTACTGCTGTCCAGAGAACAGCTGAGTTGTTTGTCTGCTTAACAGACAAGAGGCTATTAAAAAACTCGCTTTTCACTTTGAAGCTATGTGTTTCTGATAGCCTTGTGATGTGATTGAATAAAGTGAAAGCTATGAAGTACTAAAGCTGCAGTTTTTATGCTCCCCTTATTTTCTGAAATTCATCAGCAGTTTCTGAAAAAACCCTAGCCTTTTATACCTGTAAAGTAATGTTCTATGTTTTGTTTTAATACTGATGTTAGCATGCAGCTAGTATCATAGATGTAATGGAGAGTGCCTCCTCTCTGGTGGAGGAGAGCATTCCTTTCTTTGAAATTCTATCATATTCTTCTAGTTCACATCATCAACATAGCATTTATTCTTTTACTCTTTGAAAATCTGCCTGCCTTCTTTCCTCTGCCCTTACCAAGGACCACAGGATATTCGTCGGGTACCCACATGCAAACACTGCAAATTAACAAGATTAATTCACCTGTAAAGTCAGAGAACACAGGAACTAGGCTTGTGGCCAAGCTGAAATGGAAGCCCTTTGTGTTATGTTACTGTTGTGCAACCAACAGAGGTAAACTTTCATGTAGTCACAAAGCACCACTTCCTTTCCCAGCAGGCAGGAATGAGGCCTACCCTGTGCAAACCTTGTTTGGAAAGGTTGGCTGTGCTATCTCGAGCCAGCCCATGCTGACCCCTTTAAACATAGAAAGTCACTGAAGCAGCACCCTGAGCCTCTGCCATGTGTGTTGGTGCCTGAGTCATTATGGTGTTTGCTTCTAGATCAATAATTGAAGCAAATGAGGAAGAAGACATTTGCCATATAACCACATTTTGAAGCTATTTCTGCCTGAAATCAGATTATTTTTACTAGTTTCTGCACTAAATAGTTTTGAATATTGTTCTGGATATGTTGCCTGTGTAATGCGGAGTCCCCGCCTCACTTGTTCAGCAGCCTGAGGCCTGATAATAAACACTGTAAGAGAGTATTTGGCATAAGATAGCTCAAGGTTTCTGTTACAGCTTGAAGCACAGTTTGGTCCTAAATGTGCCCAGAGACTGGAAGTATTTATACATGTTTTATATCTCTGTATTTTCCTGACAGGCAGTAAAGGAGAAGGTTGAAGCTAGCTTTGCAAATGTAGTGATAGAATTTCCTGACATAAGTGACCTTGCTTTTAAACATTCATATTAAACCTCTTTCTGGAGGTAACGCTCTTTATTTTTCTTTTATCTCCAATGGGAGGGGAAGCAAACACACCACAACTAGCAACTCAGCCCACTCAGCAGTATCTTTTTTCTGGCTACCTTTGTTTGGACAGTTTGATAAGAGAGTAAAATACCTACACGCTTGCTTTTCTACACCAACACATTGTAGCCATAAAAACGGGCAATTCTGTTCTCAATAGTGAATGGCCCTTTCTTATGAATGTGGTGCAATAACCAAGGATGAATGATAAGAAGTTGCTCTACTTCTCAGAGTGAAAATTTTAGCTTCTGGGCCAAAGAATTAGTCCTCCCTGTGCACAGACATGTGAGGCAGTCAGCACCTTTCAGCCTGGGAACTGTGAACCAGGTGGAAGATGTGTAGTTGCTTCCTTGTAAACTGCCCGAGACCTCTTCTAAGGATTGAGCTGTCACTTCAAAATACACTGTTGCAGTTCAGAGCAAAAAGTTGAAAGCTTGAGATGCTTGCAGCAGACTCCAAAATACACTGACTTTAAGGAGCCTGAAGTGCCATCCAAAGGGAATTTTTCCAGAATACAGGAAGTCCATATGCTTGTGACAGTGTTCCACTCTTGCTGTCTGCATTAAATAGGGCTGCATAGATAGGTTGCTGTTGGCATTTAACACTATGTCAGTTACAATTTCCAATATTAGCATTGATGTGCTTTATATTTCGAAGTGTAGAGCGTATTTAAGGCTATCTAGTATGCTCTATCTGTGAATTTTCTCTTGATCTCCCTCTCATGTCTGGTACATGCTTTCACGTTCTTTGCAAACTCAGCCCATAATTAGTACAACCTCTATGAACACAGCTGCATGTTTAGAGGAGTCTATACTCTGCGCAGCTCATGTAGTAGTCTTTTGTATTGACTGGAATTACATGTGGGCATTTGTGAATGCTGGTTTGCTTCAGCTGTTGTGTTGGCACAACATATCCTAGATACGTGTTTAAGTAAAGCTATAAGCATTGTGCTGTTGCCTAAACACACAACCCCAGCACCAACTTTTGCACCATGGGAATATATCCTACAAAGGAGAGAGCAGAGACGACCAGCTGTAAGATTCTGTCACTGAAGCCACTTCTCACTTTGCCTGCTTGGCCAATGATTCAGATATCTAACAGTGGCAAGCTTTCACAAGGCTTGCTGAAACAGGAGCACTGTCTGAATCTGGCTGGGATGCTCAGTTTCTTGCTGTAACTTAACATCCTTCCTGTCTCTCCTGCAGGTGGTTTGAGCAGTTTGTGATGCAGTGGCTGGATGAAAATGAAGATGTTTCCTTAGAATTCCTGCATGGTGCTCTGGAGAGAGATAAAAAAGATGGGGTATGTAGGTCACTGTAAGTGGAAGACTTGGCACTACATTCTTCAGTGCCCAGAACCAAACAGCAACACTCTAAATTAGGCTGTCATAAAATGGAGAGCACTATCCTTTTTGTTTGCTGAGCAACTGGGAAACTTGTTTATTTTAGGACATTTCTGTACAGGTCTCAGAGAACTGTTTAATAGCAAGGTGCATATCATTAATTTATGCCTGTTCTGATGCTGTTTGTTAGCCAGTGGCTTGGTGCACTCTTATCTGTCTGTGTTTGAGAAAGGTAATTGAAAGATAAGGCATTTTGCATGTACTTAGTCAAGCAGTGAGAACGTGACCTTAATCCACTGACAGAGTAATCTTATTCTTAATTTGCTGAGTATTCCTGATGGAGAGCAAGACTCTTTCCATTTGTTCTGTGATGCTAATGTAAGCCTTCTCTTTAATATCTAAATTTAAAGAAAATCTAAAAAAACCTCTTCACTTTCTCCTTTACTCATTATCTGACAGGCAAACCATGTCTGTTTTTAAGAGTCTCAACATGATGCTACACTTCCTTGGTGCTTGTCAGGTCATAGTTGGGGAAAGACGGTGAAGTTATAATGCAACAGAACGTGCTCTTTAGCTTCTTTAGGCCTTTTGAAGAGCTTTTGACTAGTTCTGAGGAAGACAGTAAAGTTCTCCAGCCTGTGATATCGCGGATGATGGAGACACCCATGAAATGGGTTTATTGGTGTATTTCAGATCTTTCCATTTGAGAATGACTCTCTGTACTTCTGTTTTAGTTCCAGCAAACGTCCGAGCATGCTCTATTCTCTTGCTCAGTGGTGGATGTCTTCACCCAACTCAATCAGAGCTTTGAGATTATTAAGAAGCTGGAGTGCCCAGACCCTGTCATTGTTGCTCATTATAACAGGAGGTTTGCTAAGGTAATAGTCTCAACATGCAGATGTTTATCTTCCCTCAGTGAGATGTGAAACAGTGTGGTGTTGTTTTGCCAAATGATGAGGGGTGGTTGAAAGGACACAAACACCAATGCAAAGATTAATTTTACTATCTGTCTTAAAATATTACAGAAAATAAGATAAAGCATTCAGTTACAAGAATAAGCTAATGACACTCTTATTTCTAGGCAGCAAAGAGCATATGCAAGGTAATGCACCTAATCATTACTGCATGAGAATAGCGATAGTGATAAAGAAAGATAATCACCAATTGCCCTATTGATACATTATCATCATCTAGGTCCTTAGTCACTGGGGAGCCTCTGTTGCAGAGACGATTTGGAGAGACTGTCCTGGCGATTGGGAGAGCCTGCACATTGCATCCATTCGTAGGGGAGGTCTCCAAAATCACTGCAAGAGGGTCCAGCTTTTTATAGTGTTGAATAAACAATCTCAATGTAGCTTTATCGGCGGAACATCTGGTTTCAACTCTCTGTTGAGATACCACCTGAAGCTTGTCTAAGGTCCCAGGAAGAACCAAGGAAGTTTCCTCATCTTCTTGATTTTTCTTCACATACTTCCAACCAAGGCCAAACATCTGGTTTCTCAGCCTTGAACACCAGCCCCCATACACACAGAAATAGATGCATCAAAGCAAAAAATATATCTTTGTAGACATTTTTAGCTAGATCCTTCACTATCAGAAATGTAATCCTCATCAACAGTTACATTCTGTCTAAGCTACAGCTTTTGCTAGCGTTCATAGATTTCACTAATGAGCGGCTGCTGCTTTTAGATAATGTTTGGTTTGGAGGTTCATCTAGAGGTCAACTTTGTTTTGGGGGCTTGTTGCTCAGGCCTCAGCACTTCAAGTGTGTTTTTTGTGTTATTTCCTGGAGTTCTCATGATGTGATAGAGGAGAAGTAGCAGTGCTCACATCTTGTCTTCACAGACTATTGGAAAAGTGCTGATGCAGTATGCTGACATCCTCTCCAAGAGCTTCCAGTCCTACTGTTCTAAGGAGAAACTGGTGAGTCATGCTGAGCTTCTTCTCTGCCCTGAGGCATCACATAATTTTCCTGATAAAACCAAGTTTTTCATGTAGCACCTGATGATATTGATGATATTTTCAGTATTGGTTTTATTATCATTCCTGTGCTTTTGCAGATTGAATTCTGGCATGGACATAAAATAAAACTGGGTCCTGAAGGTAATCTGCAGTGCTTCGAGGCTGTTAGGTCCCTTTGAAATAAACTTCTACTCTGCCTGTTTGGCTTCTGTGTCACCAAGATGATTTTATTTTTTTTAAAAAGGACACAGTTGCTCTGGTACTTAGCAAAACCCTTGATTTACTGTTGTTTCCATCTAATTACCTTGCTATTTAATCCTGAATTCAGTAAAACTCTGTGTATTAAATAAAATATGGCCTTACATTTTTGAACCATACGTCTCTCCTGTGCATGTTTTGCTGTCTGCATTGGAGACATAACTGTAGATGAAAGTGTCTGTTGCTCAGGCTGCACTCCTCTGTTGCTCTCAGACTTGGCCTGGCATGACACAGATGTGTCTCTGAGTGCAGCTTTGGCAAGCAGTTCCCTTTCTGATCTGGGTTGTACACTGTTCTCAATAGTATATTGCAGTACCATCTGACTAAAGGTGATACAGCTTGGACTCTCCCAGTGAGGGCATGACAGGAGCTGCAGAGAATTTGGCCTCATCCTGACATTGATTTCTTGTGAGCTTGTTCTGTTTGTGGTAAAGCTGAAGGAAAATATAACAGCAGAGATCTCAAGATCTGGGGTTTCTGGAAGGGCCCATCACATCTTGAGCTGCAGAAAAAGAAATTACTCGTCCTTTTTATGTTTGAGTGCTGAAATCTGCATGCCCAATCTCCTGTCTGACTCTCACGTCTGGTGGTACTTTTATCAAAGAGTTGAGACACAAACTGTACCACTGATGAAAATGTATTGTCATCTTGAGAGGTAACAGGCACTTGCTTTTGTCTCTTCAGCCCTGCATCCTGATGAATAACATCCAGCAGCTGAGGGTGCAACTAGAGAAGATGTTTGAAGCCATGGGTGGTAAAGAGGTAAGAGTTCTAATAGATTGTGTTAGTCATTCCGACTGCACCATTACGAGGTTATTTGCATCATAGTTGTTCTTGAAGACTGCTGTCTTAAGGAGAGCCCTGTAACACCTGACACTATAAGTGAGCTCTGCCTAAAGTCTTTTCAACTAAATGTATCATATGATGAAAGAGAGAATGTTTTGAAGCACAGAATAGCATAGAGAAGGAAAGAAAAGGTTACATACTGTGTTCATGTGGTCTAAGTGTGGGCATGGATGATGGTTTCACAGCTCTGAAGACAGATAAGTCTGGGAACAGTTGACATTGAGCCACTTTATGTAGCTTATAGTTGTGGTACAGTACTTTTGGCATTAAATGTCCAATATCTTATATATCGCAGAGGTGCAAATAAAGCCTCCTGTATTCATGCTTTGTTGGATACTCGGCTATGTCTGTTCTGAGATGGCCATTTTAACAGAAGTAATGTTTTCCTCCCCCAGATCACATTTTCTGTTTTGCTATAATCTTGTATCTCTTTTTTTCCCTCTTTTTTTTCTCATTGCTTTTCAAGATTCAGGAAGATCAAGAAAAGGCTGCTGATGCTGATGTTAGGAAAAAATATATTTTTGAAGTCTAAGTGCATTTTCGTTTGGTTTTGTTGTGGTAGAGCCTGTGCTATGACCTGTATGCCGAGGAAAGTCAGCTTTGCTGATGGGCAGCTTGTTTTTTGCCTGTGTTGCTGTTTCATGTATTTCTTGTGCTCAGTGGCAGAATTCTGTTAAGTGGCAAAAATCTCAACTAATAGATCTGCCTCATGAAACAAGGAAAACTGCTGTCCATTAATTCACATGTGATCTCAACAGTCCTAATTTCTGAGCTGTATATCAAAAGCTAACATGATATGTTCCTGTAATAGCAGTGTTAGCTAAATGCTCATTTTTTTCAGGTAAAAAATAAACTTGTGAAGAAATGTTTTTTAATTAAACTTAGATTCCCCTAAAGAATCAGTTTACTACTGTTTTTGTAGTGGTCGTAAGTAGAGTTTTCTTATATTTCAAATTGAGAATATCACCAATACTGTGTTAAATAAGGGGGAAAATAAAACTATGTATGAAGACTGCCTGCTTTTCCCAGTCTAGACATCTCTGCATTCTGTCCTTTAAAACTATCCTTGGGAAGATGTAGTTAAGGTAGAACAGAGGTAATGAATCCACTGTTCCTCTGTACTGCGGAATCAAAGAGGAAAAAAAGGAGGAAAGAAACCTGAACTGCTATAATAAAATAAAGAGGAAGGAATGTGTCAAAATGTGCCAAGAACCTGGTTTTTGGAGGTGGTTTTTAAATTTTGTTTTCACATGCTGCTTGCTCACTTAATTGGGCTGCCACTGATCACCAGAAATAAATTGTGTTGTACTAGGTGCCTGCACTATTTGCTGTCCCCAGGGGTTTCCATCTTGGGGACTATGTAGAACTTTGCTTCTTGACTTGAATCCTGCCAGGTTGTCTGTTTAGCTAGAGTAAATGAGATCTTGTCCTAGTTTTAGTAGTCTTTTCTCTGATGCAATTGGAATTTGACTAGTGTGTAGCAGATGAGACAACTTCAAAAACAGAACATGAAGACAAACATGCTATTGGAGCTGTATCTATGGGTTTTGTCCTCTCCTTCAGGAAGGACAGTTCTTACGTTCCCTGACAGATTTGATTCATGTTCATCTACATGTCACACAGTAGGATACACAAAAAGTAAGCATTATCCTGAGTGCTCTACACAAAAAAGAACTGCTTCCTTGGGAGAGAAGGAATGTAGTGTAGTGGCATGTACTGATTGAGCAGTTCAAACTGGTCACCTTTTTATATTCTGAAAAGTGTTGTTGAGAATTAAGTACCAAATATTCCATTGTCCCTGTGGGGTGTTAGCTTTAACACATGTGAAGCCAGACCTTGGAAACTGGCTTCAGCTGATGTGTGCTTGTGGCTTCACCTGCTTCTGGTCCAAGATCCATCCATCTACAATTGTAGCACTGCACAACTCTGGGAAGCTTTGAAATACTAATGCTACCTAGAGCTCTTTGCCAGAACACACTCCTACAGAAGTCCATCACTCGTTTCTCTTTGTTCAAAAGGGAATAAGGGGAATGGTCTCACCTGTAGTCACACTGCAGTGTATGCACGGAACAGAACTGCTTGCCAAGTACTATTCTTGAGATTGGGCTCCTTGATATAGTAGCTTCCTTTACTTTTTTTTTTCCCCTCCAGATGAGAAATGATACCTTTGCCCCTGCTTCCCTTACTCTTTTTCCAACTATAGTACTCAGAAGGCATGAAACAGGGCAGAAATTGCCCAGCATCTCTAGGTTTAATGTATTATCATCATGTGGTATTTGAACATTGCTAGGCATAAATATCTGCACACAGTTATGTACACGCTCAGGAAGAATTAGCTTAAATTATTTTTAATATTTATAATTAATAATTTTATTTCCATTCTGAGCTATGTTGATCTCATGGTATCAAAACAGCTTCACTGTGGCTCAATAGTGTTTTCAGACATTCCTGAAACACGTTTTGGAAAGGCAGCATTTATGGAGAGGCAAGTAACCTTAAACATAATGAACTGTAGAATCAGGAGGTGAATCTTGGATTGAAATTGAGTACGTGAAGACCTTTTGAAACCTTCAATTCCTCTGAATCACCTCCAAAACACCCACAGAAAGGAGACTGTAATTTTTCTCTGTGCTAGAGTGGGCTCTATAGATTCATTGCTAATGTTTGTCTGAACTTGGCCCTATTTATTAAATTATTCATACATTACCTAATAAAACCTAATGTGATTTGTGTTTTCCACCCACCTTGGCAGTTCTCCTCCAGACTTCAGCCTGCTCTGTGCACTGTCCTTGACACCAGAATAAGCCTTTCTCATTTTTCTTGAGAGAGAGGGCTTTCTACAGTCTGTAATTTTTCTTAGATTTTCATGAGTTACAAACTCACGGCAGTGAACATAAAAAGGTGTCTTGCTGCACTGGCCACTGCTGAAGTCTAGATGTTCTGTGTAAGCCTAGTTTAAAACATTTCTACACCTTTTTTTTTTTTTCCCCCTGAAGCACATGAGGTTCGTATCAGAAACATACACTACCTAGGAGCCCAGAGAATTAACTGCTGAACAGCAGCATTTTGTCATCATATGATTGTCAAGGGTGTGCTCTATCCCCTCATCCATATCATTAATAAAGATGTTAAACAGGAGTGGCCCCAGTACTGAGCCCTGGGGGACACCACTTGTGACCAGCTGCCAGTTGGATTTAACTCCATCGACCATGACTCGTCAGACCCAACCATCTCAGCAGTTTTTCACCCAGGAAAGCATGTGCCCATCCAAGCCAAGTGCAGCCAATTTCCTCAGGAGAACGCTGTGGGAAACAGTGCCAAATGCCTTACTCAAGTCAAGGTAGACAACATCCACAGCCTGTCCTTTATCCAACAAGTGGGTCACCCAGTAATAGAAGGAGATCAGGTGTGTTAAACAGGGCCTGCCCTTCATAAACCCATGCTGACTGGACCTGATCATCTTGCTGTCCTGTTAACCCAGTGCTCTACTGGTATGTATTGTAACCAAAGAACAACTAACAACATCTCTTTGAAAACTTGGAGGCCTATTTGAGCAAATTTTTAGACACATGGCTTTCCTTTCACCCATGAGAGAAGCAGATCAACGTACATTCAAGTTCATAGCAGTTTGCTGTAAATGCCACCATTCAAATTAGCAGAGAACTTGAGCTTTCATATCTGACTGTGCTTGGATGAGACTTTGAGGCCAGAAGTGTCAAGTGCTAGATCTTTGCAGAAAATTAACTGGACCCTTCTTTATTCTCTGAAGTGTAAATATAAGGTTACCTTTTCCCTTTTTGGGTACACTTCAGCCTTCTGTATTGTGCGTTTAGTTTCAACCATGAAACTGTCTGCATCAGCCATTATATCAGCTGGAATTGGAGGACTTGCTCAGAGCTCACAGGCTACTTCACTGTGGGTACTGTCTCATGTTTTGCACAGAGAACTTTTCATTAGCTTTCTTCCTCTGAATCATTTCCAAAACACCCACAGAGTGAAGATCATAAGAATGACGAGGTCCAGGTTCTGACAGAAACGGTGTGGATGTGGCATATGACTGTGACCCAACTGACTGAGGCTGCTTTCTGGTTTACTCTACAAGCCAGTCTTATCATAGTTGATGTACTTAGAATTCACTGACTGAGCAGAAACAGCAAAGCCTGTGCTGTTTCCTTTAAGGGCAGTTATCAGTGCATCGCCATATTGGCAAAGAATAGTTTGCAGTTATACCACATGCTACAGGGTCACTGTAGCTGACGTGTAATTCATATATATGAAAAAGTAGTATGCACTTGCCAGCACCTTTCTAATGGATTAGAATTATTATCAGGTAATTATCTAACATTTACTTTCAAGCTAAATCATGCAAATGCCTAAGCGTTAACTATCAGTAATGTGCTGTGTGGACTACTTGCATAGTAGCAGTGGCTCAGAAAACAATAGCCTTTCTAGGATGGCAGAGGACTTGGTGTGTGTAGAACCATTATGCTTATCACCAAGGTTTGGTTTCCTGAGGGTGTGGCTTGGCACCTTAAAGTTGAAAATTGTTTTACTGTTTGCACCCAGAGATCTGTGAGCTGATGTTCTGGAGGAGAGAGAGTACTTTGACATGGGTAAATGGAGCTCATCCCCTTGGCGGAGTGTTGCTCTGGCTGTCTCTTCTTGCAGTGTGAGGCTGGCAATCAGCCTTTCTTCTGCTCCTGGAAAGATCAATTTGCAGTCAACAAAGTGATTCGTTTGAGGCTGGAGAGATGTCCACAGCTAGAATATAGGGCACTGTTGAATGCAAAGACTTGGGCTTTGGGCTGATAATAAAGGAGCAAGCACTTTCTTTTACAACATGTGCCAAGGTGTCAACAGTGTCCACGTAGTGCTTGGGGCACCTTTTCTTTGTTTTGTGAAGTCTGCTCTGAGAAGTTATATACAAAAAGTTGTCTGTCTCTGTGTGAGAGTAGAGCTACTTGTGCTCAATACTCACAGGTGAGATTATGCTTTCCAAAAGGGATCAGTGGTCTCTAGTTCCTGCCATGATATTGTGACCAGATTTTCAAAATAGCTGGGATCCAGTCTTACGAGAGCAGTAGCTGGGTCAGTCTTCAGTTTGAATATGACAGCAGAGTAGAAGGTGAAACAGCATCTTTCAAGATTGTGCATGGAGAAATGTACAACTAAATAACATCTGGTCTGAAAAGCCCTGCATCCTTCTAGACTTAGGGGAATTAAATGACCTGTGATCCCAAGATAATCTACAGTGCTTGGTGATTTCTTAGCCTGCTTGTCCTGATGGCCACAAGGAGTTCACTTTCTTTCTCGACTTGGCAAATATCAGGAAGAGTATCAGAGAGTATTGGAGCCTGAGGAAACCACTTGCTGCTGTTTGGACAAATATCTGTTGATGATATGACAGCAGCCAGTGAAGGAGAGTGGCCTAGCTGTCAGAGTCCAGCAGTGACAGTTCGCCTGCTTATTAAAAGTAGCTTCAACAGTGTGTCCTCAACACTGTGAAGGACAGCAGACTGCTCTTCAGGCTCAGGCTAAGTGCTCTTCTTTCATCCACAGTTGGATGCAGAAGCAAGTGATCATCTCAAAGAGCTCCAGGTGAAGCTGAACAATGTTTTGGATGAGCTGAGTGCAGTGTTTGGTAATAGGTGAGTATAACAAGGTGCCTGTCTTTGAAGCATTCCTTTCATTTGTCTAATCTTACTCAATTATGTTAAAAAGAGAAAAGAAATTATTGTCAACTGTGTTATATTTTCCTTTTTGTCATAAATTCACAGTCTTTCAAATACTGAGACCATCTAAAGAAGTGAGAAATATTTTAAAGTCTCTCTTTTCTATATTGCTCTGCTTAGAAATGTAACATGGAGCTCTCTCAACTGTGAAATGTATTTGAATTACACGGAGTGATTTTTTTCCTGTAAGTAGTGCTTGTCAGTAACAGAATTGTCTGCTCCTTTATTGCTCAGAGAGCAGTTTTCAGCTTAGCATTTATGAAGCAACATTCTTGTTTAAACATTCTACTCTAAATGTATGAAACAGCTGACTGATTTCTGATTGTTAAATGAACATTGGCATAAGAAGGAAACAGGTTTAGAATTTCAGATTGATTTGTTCTAGTGTTGCAGTGAATGGTGGTTTTTCTAATGTTTCAAGGGGAGGAACTCTTTAAAGTATTGCCAGAGTAATTGATGGCAATTAAGTTTTATTGCAAATCATGTTACCATTTACCTAAGGATAAAAATACACTCGGCTTCATGATAATTTTGTAGTGAATTGTAAAAGATGCCAATTAGGCAAAATCTAGAAATGTGGGGTTTTCATCTGATCTTCAAAAATAACGCTATTCATTTCATGTTGTGCTTTAAAACACGTTAATGTAGATATAAACTGTAGTGTAGATGAAACATGGGCAAGGGGAGTAAAGCAAATTATACCAACTTGACCTACTCTGCTCTGCAGATGTGTAGTGCTTACGACGAAAAATCATGGTGGAGTTTTCTGGTGCCTGTTTGGATTCCATCACACAGAGCTAAGTGGGAATGTCCCATTGCCAGTAAGGGATACTACATCAAGAAGCTGAGAGATTCAAATTGTGTTTGAACTGGGTCAATAAGGTTTATAATTAGACAGAGGATGAGTGAAAAATTGTGAATTTTGTTACCTGAAACCTGTCTCCATGATGTCTCCAATGCTACAAGAAAACTAGAGTGCAATCTTGACATTGTCAAATAAGATTTAAAGAGATTATTCAGTATCAGCGTACATACCAGTGAGTGTTTTAGAACATGGCATCAAGAGATTTAGACAGGCAGATGCATCAGATAATTAGCTCTTTCCTCAACAGTAATAGGAATGTAAAGCAGAGCTGCAGTTTACTGTATAACCAGGGTCTTCTGAAGGATGTAAATGTGGGAGGTAAGAAAGATATCCACAATATTCTGTGCAGAATCTGTAAACAGTTTCTACTACAACACTGTGCACACCGGGCATTGCAGATCTTAACTTTTCCACATCTCTGTGAGGTAATTGCATCTGCTGGGCAAGCAGCACACATCTGGAGAGCCCTACAACCTCTGTACTGAGAGAGGATTCTCTCTGGACACAAGCATTTTCTGTTTTAAAGGATCGTAATAGAGAAAAGAGGCTTTGAAATAGTGTATACTTCACAAAAAGCTAGCTGCTGTTTTGTTCTTGGAAGGAGGGAGTTCCTGTGGGAATTAGGGAGCAGAAGGCCCTGTCTGACAGCATAGGTGTGGTTGTCTTTTAACTTGCTGCTGCCAAGGGCTCTTGTTAAGCTGTACATCTACACAAACATCACTTTCAGATGAACTTGTTGCCACAGTAACTGATTTTGTATTAATTTTTATCTGTTCATGGGTTCTGGTATATTTCATCCCTTGGCTGCAGTTTTTCCACATCTCAAGTCAGGGTCTTGCAGTTGGTGCTGTATTTGGGAGAACTGTGGGGTGAGATTGGCCTGTAACAGAACAGAGACTGGCAGTACAGGAAGTTTAGTACTGTGTTGTTTGATGTAACTTACGTCTCTGGTTAAGCTATCCTATCCACAACTGACTGCTGCAAGCCACTCTGCTAGAAATAGGGAAATAGGGACAATGGAAGTAGAACTTGCAAGGAGAGACAACTTTGGAATTGCTCTCTGGAATTGCTCCAGTGACAGGCTAGAAATGAATAATAGGGACTGTGAGGCTAGGGGTGGCAGTGCAGTAGAGGAAATAGGTGATGGGGTAGAGAAGAAAGGTGAGAACCACAGGGCAAAAGGGATTGCATGCCGAGAGTGAACCAGCGATGTCCTAGGTGGCTCACACAGCAGAAAGTCAGGCCACTTATGCAACTATAAAGCTGACTTAAAAACCTGTGTACCTGCTCTTAAATCTTTAACTTAGCTCCTAGCACTAACTTCTCTTCCTGGTTTCAAACCTCTCTGTCATTAGTGGGTAGCTAGATGTCACTTGTAATACCTGTTGTTAGTAACTGTTCTTTTAAACGTCAAAGCATATTCCTTTATTTGCTGAATTGATATGTTGACAGCTCTGCTGATCTATTAATAATTTTAAACCATTTTATTATTTCATTTTGAACATTCTGTTAGCAGTAAGAGGTGAAAAAATAACTGTACTTTAACACTTTGCACGTCATTTTACTGCAATGACTCTGCTCATTGTACAGATGAACCCCACAACCCATTTTTGCACTTGGATATAGCATGGGCTTCATGACAGTGGGACTGATTTCAGTCAGCGGCAGCTTCTAGACTGTATCCATTATTATCCTATGGTGGGTCATAACCAAGTTACTGCAGATGGACTCCTGGGTGCTCACAGTTGTGCATGCATTGTGCCATTGCTCCATACAATACTGCAGTCCCTGTGATGTAAATCTTTGTAGAAAGCAAAGATACACTGGGATGCTTTGAGCCAAGAATAACTTTTTTTCTTGAAATCAGTAAAGGATCATTTCTTTTTGCAAACTGAAGGAAGAAATTCCTCTCAAATGTGACTGTCACCGCTGCTCAGCAGCAGTAGGCTGTCTGTAGATGATGTGTGTAAGGAACTGGGTAGCATGCCGCTTGGTAACAAATACAGTAAAGAAATAAGCAGCAAATCTTGGGAAGGGTATGTAACTTGTACATGTTTATGGGCTTCCAATATTTTACCTTATGTACTAGAGCTGACATCTCTGCCACTGATAATCTTGGGTTTGATTCTCTCCTATCTGTTCAGCTTTCAGACTCGTATTGATGAATGTGTCAAGCAAATGTCTGATATCCTCTGTCAAGTGAAAGGAACAGGAAATGTTGCTGCTAATGCCAGAAACACAGTTGCACAAGATGCAGATAACGTCCTGAGGCCGTTGATGGATTTCCTGGATGGAAAGTAAGGGAGTGTTCAAATATATGTTGCACATACAGTGCATTGGTTTGGGAACTGGATTGGGGGAAGAAAAAATAGCTGAATGTTCTTGGATTGTTTTTGAGATATCCTGCCTCTGAATTTTCAGTAAAAATTAATGGCTTTTCTTTCCACATCTGCCTGTCTCTCAAGCCATGGGTCACTTCCTCATCCTTCATTCAGTACCAGAGCACACTCTCAGTTCTCCTCGCCTTGCCAATTATAGTAATCAACAGAACTCGCTGTTGATCAGGTAGTGGGAAAAACTGAAATTTTAAATTTACTATCTACATTTTTTTTCCCATATAAATTTTACTATAGCAAATGAACAAACATACTGCAAACTAGAGAGTCCAGCACAGGGCCACCAAGATGGTCAGAAGACTGGAGCATCTTCCTTTTGAGGACAGACTGTGGGAACTGAGGCAGTTTAGTCTGCAGAAGAGGAGACTGCGAGGGGATCTCATTAGTATTTACAAATATCTAAATGGTGGGCGTCAGGAGTTTGGAGCAGCACTTTTTTTCTATGGTATCTGGCAACAGGACAACAGGCAATGGCATGAAGCCTGGACACGTTCCTGTGCAACCTTCCTGATGGACCTGCTTCTGCAGGGTGGTTGGACTAGATCTCTAAAGCTCCCTTTCAACTCTACCATTCTACAAAACCATACTTACATACTTGATATATATGCTATTGAATGCCCCAGTCATATTAAGTATGTGTATTCTAGTCATACCTGGTACTTTTCCAGCTAGAAAATAAGCTTCTGAACTATGTGATGTACATAAGCTTGATCCATTGCTTTAATTAAGTGCTGCCGTTAACACCATACTGCATGATTCAGCTATACAGGAATGTTTTGGGGCTGGTGGCACATAATTCTCATCAGCTAAGCCTTGAACTAGAAAGAGAAGTAGTTTTTGGGCATTGCAGAACTTAAACTTCTCACTGATGCACAGCAGCCCTGTATTTTGAAAGACAGGGCCAGCAATTTTCATACAAAGTACTATGAGAGATGTGAAGCTTTACAAGTTCAAAATATAGTTCCTTTTGTTGCTCTATGTATTGATTGCCCCATCTTTCTTTTGGATCAGTGTGTAGTAAGTGACTGTCTAGAGCAATTATTACAAGGAGCATTCTCATGAGCATTTTCCATACATACATTCATGAATCCTGAGTAGCCACTTTTCTTTGTATCACTGGGAATTTGCAGAGCAACTGATTTTTTTGATATGATAATCCAGGCCTGGATTATTTTGTTTCTCCCTTTACAGTAGGCAGAGTATTTTTTGATGTTTCCTGCATCTTACCCTTGTCAGTCTTGTCCCCCTTGTTTGTTTACTGTCTAACCAGCTATGGAGGAAGGGAAATTTGGGAGAAGATGAAAGGCAATGTAGAAGTCAGGTATTGCTACTGGCTGCAGAGTTCCTGTTTTGTGGCTCTCCCAGCATGATCAATAAATGCCAGGGTCCAATAGCCATTTCAAAGAAGAATCTAACATTTCATACCCTTTATGACAGAAAATAAACATGTGACAGGTGACTTGCAGTGAAAGCAGTTGTAACAAAATACTGAGGTGTCTAAGAAGTGCTTTAAAATGGTTACAGAGGTGGAAGATTAAGAGCCTTCAGCAGCAATCAGCAGCTGTGCTAGAATGCCTGCATAGCAGTTAGAGAAATATTGGTTTAAATATTCAGCAGAAATCATTATAATAGTCCCCTGAAGTTTAAAACCTATTGTTCTGTATTTGTCTGTAATTTTTTCCTGTATACTCTGCAAACCTGACACAGTTCAGTGGTACCTGCTCTTATTTGAACTGCTGCCAACCACCATAATTTAGTGATACTTTCTGTAATCCCCAGGTCAATAAACAGAAATGATTGAGATCAGAAATGTCAGTAATCCATATTTGGTCAAAATATTTGGTGCTAGAACGCCAAGGGTGAAGATAGGCAATACTTTGTGAAAAGGGAAGTTTTTTTACCCCTAAAGCAATTGTTATGACAAACTGTTTTGAATGGAACACTGATTCTCCCATATACATCTTCTTTTTCCTTGCAAACTGCATTCTTCGAATTTATTCTGTTCTTGCTCTCTGTCCCTGCAGCCTGACATTGTTTGCAACTGTGTGTGAAAAGACGGTGTTGAAACGTGTGCTGAAAGAGCTCTGGAGGGTGGTAATGAATACCATGGAGAAGCTGATTGTTCTGCCTCCTCTTACAGACCATACGGTAAAGCCTTTTCTCCTCCTTGACTCATAGCAGAAAGTGTTGCCATTGCCTATATAACTCATCTCCTTGACCTAATGAGTCATCTATCCAGGTAAATTTGCCTGCATGTAGCCTGCCTGAGGATGGAAGAATGTGTCTGTAACATAGCAAAGTGAGAGAGCAACTCTATTTATAGTAGGTTTGCAAGATACAGAGCACACTCTGGAAGAAAAACAATTCAAATTCCATGATCCACTGGGAGCTGCCATCAGGTAGATCAAATTGCCCTGATGATTTGCAATCCTTTAAAGAGAGCTCTGTGGGATTATTGGGCAGTTAGTGTCATCTTCATGGCATTAGATAGATTAGATTAGATAGATTAGACCTGTAAACACCTTTTGCCTAATTATTGTCATCTATTAGTCAGATGTCTCTCTATAGATGGAGTTAATTTGGGTTTGCTTTTTAATGACACTGCACCCTGTTTTACACCCTAGAAGGCTTTAACATCAGTGTGGGCTGGCATGATTTCTGCGTCTCTGATGTTGGGGAGCTGGTCCAGATAGTTGGTCTTGAAAGGCAGTCTTTTATGTAATTGTTCAACAGTGTACACATGCTGGATGAGTATTTATCATGAATATAGTGGTGCTTTTAACAATGGAGGACTGACTCTTCCGCAATTTAGAAAAACCACAGAAAGTGATTATATTTCAGTCACACACACCCTGCTTTTCTTGGAGGATGATGCTCAGTTGTAAGCAGTGTGAAGTTTGGGCTATAATCTCTTTGTTTGGAGGTGGTCCAGAACTTCTTTTCATCTCTGTACTGGGGGTAATTTATGCTGATTTTTCTTCTTCTCCCCCATAGTGGTTAGAACAACAGTGGTTTTCACTATCCAGGAGTTGTCTACACATTTTGAGAGAACTTCTTGGGTTGCAGTGTCTAGAGAAGTGATGTAAACCTGAATTCTGCACTAGGTGTTTCTTGCTCTGAGATGGAAGGCCTCTGTCTCTGGCCTTGCCGATGCTGACTTTGATCGGAGCTGCTGTAGGCTGTCATACCTGCTAAGCGTAAGTTTAGCATGAGGCATAATTTGCTAAAGACTGCCTGCTCTGAACTTGGATTTGGAGTAATCATTTCTGCTTGCCTTTCTTATTTATAAAGGAGGAAACAAATATCTAAATTTCAGAGGGTGAAATTTCTCCCTCTCAGTTGAATTGCTTTAAAAAGGCACCTTCAAGGACAAGTACTAACTTGATAATGTAGGAGCAGCATTAATGTGACCCTGTCAGAATGGAAGTAGTGAGGTCAAAGGCCTCAGAGAGAAGCAGGGAGAGGCTGCTTGAACTTTATACTTGCTAGTTTGCATTTTAAATATGGAGTAGGAGCATGATTCAGTGCTTGTGTCATGAAGAAGGCAGGTAACTGTGATCAGCCAATTTTTCCAACCTGCAGGGTATTACTCTAAGCCACTACTAGTTTGGGTTTTTTACAAAGAATTTCTTGCTGTCATCACTTCAGTTCCAAATTGAGAAACTGTTTTTGTGCAATGAAGCGCATCCTCAGTTACCCGAGATAATGCTAAATGGTCATAGCTGGATTTTTAGCTGTCTAATCAGTCATGTCATAGTGAGGAAGCTGAACTAGTCCAAACTGGAAGAGAGTTGCTGTTTCACAAAGGTAGTTGTGAACACTTCAATGATTAAAATGACATTGTCTACAATCCTTGAGCAGGGACCCTGTGGTGAGACTAGAAGGAGGACAAGGGCAAAGAGCTGCTTCCACTGTCCTCTGGGATGTAGTGATTGTTCTGTCACCACCAAATTTTCATCATCCCTAGTCCTGAAGGCTGGCAGGGCAAAGCAATGTGAAACTCAAGGTTGGTGGTGTGGGCAGAAGCGGTACTTTGTCTTTGCTATTCTACTCCTCTGCCATGCACCTCTTATCTGATTTTGCTGTCTTTTTTTTTTTTTTTCCTTTTGAAATCACATCAGACTCAGAAATAGCCCTGGGCACTGTCACTCGCATTCCTCCCAGCCATCAGCAATAGAAAGCCTTAGGGCTGCCTCTTCACATTTGAAGGACCGCTGGATGGGGATTTCCCTCCTTAAACTCCTCTGCGGCCCTTAAGAAGTCAGAGGTATTTGTGGTAGAAGAGAGTCTCTTTTGTGGAATATTTTCTCTTCTTTTCGTAAAATTGCTAGAGGTGCAAAAGTGTTTTTGATGGTGGTCATGGAAGGCATACTCGAGTGGAAGATTCCCGACATGCTGCAGTGTGTCTCACTTTTGCTTGCATGACCCTGACACTGCATAATGCTTTCATGCCTGTTACTCTCCAGACTGATCTATCGTACTTAAATTAGCTCAGCCTGTGTTACATGGGGAAAAAAAATCTGAGCTCTGCTCTTCCATCCTCTGCTGCTTCTGGAGGATTTTATGTAGGGTGAGGCTCACATGAGAAAGCAAAAAGCAGTCAGCTACTGTCCAAGAAAGATTCAAAGGGGACAGGACAGTTCTAAAGCCTCCTGCTCTAAAGAGCTGCGGGTGTCTTAATGAGTTTCAGAGTAGCTTCTACCTCTTTGAGCATTGACTGCCCATGGGTTGACATTACTAGCAATGTGATCTCCAGCAACTCACCAAGCAGTTCACACCTCACTAGCTTTAAGTAAAGATCAACATTTAATTAAACGCTCCATTTTCGGTGAGTGGATGTGCAAACACAGCTCTCTGGGAATCCTTATTTTGGGGTCCAGTGCACAACACTTGGGGATAGTAAGGGATTAGTTATACATTTCTTTCTCCCTCACTGCTTAGGATGCCATCAGTGACAAGTCAGGTCAGTGAAGAATTGCTTAATTTACACACAGGTTATTCCTCTGGAGCCTCTCCTTATTTCACACAGTACACTGCAGCCATTCACATGAGGCTCCATTTGTGCTTGCTCCTGCTATGCTGTTTTTCTGCTCATTGTACTACTCTTTGCTAAATGAGAACACGGTCTAGGAAAAGAACAAAATTTCTTAAAGCTGCAGACAGGTTTAGCACTTGACTTCCAAACACGTTCTTCACACTCATCTGCAAGCAGCATCACTTCAGAGCTATTTTGTGGTGATGAAGAGTGTGGTTTTAAAATGTTTCAGAAACCTTTCTTAGCTTGTGTTAGTAAATCAGTGCCCTCCCTTGTGCTGGCTAGGAGCAGAAAGGTCCAAGGCTGCCTCTGTGATGAGGAGAAAAAGCTTTCTTAGCTCAGAATTAAGTGATGGTCAGTGAACTCTACATGAACACAAATCTCTCTACTGACAAATAATTATTTCTCCTTTTTCATCCCTGCTTTTAAGCTGATTTTCTCTTGTGTTTGATACACTATGACAGTAAAAAAATAGTCTTAATTTTTAATGGGTGGTAGTAAACATTGCCTGATGGTGTTTTTTGAGTTAACTTAAATGCTGGTAATAATTGATCAGATCTCATTGTTGAATAGAGGAATTGGTGGGGAAAAAAAAGAAAAAAGAAAGTACAGTACCAAATGAAACTTCCTTGCACTGGTATGTCTGAGAAAAATAGGACTGAGTAATAAGATGTTTTCCAAAAAAGGACTGGAATGCAAACGACTTGCAGTAGGCTTTTGTTCCCTAACTTTTTCAGCTGAGAAGTAGGACAGTTAGGCTGTGAGAGTTTGAGTATAAATCAGTGTAGGTCTGTTGGCTTCTACCAGTTAGACTTGAGTCAGCTGATGATCCCAAATGCTTTCACTGAGGGATTAAAAACAAGCATTTTAAAAACCTTTGTGTCATTAACTATAGATGTCTTTCATGTTTCCAAAAAGTTTAGCAAGGCAAAACTAATTTCACGGGAAGAACTAGGAAAGCCAGCACAAAGGTCTGTCCCCTTCTCAGTTATGTCTGTCTTTAATGTTTTAATCAATTCTGTTGCAGGTGGCTTTTCTCAAAACTACCTGATAGTTAAACTTAGTTGTTTTCATTCCCTAGAGGACTACCTGGAATGAGTGCTGTCTGTAGAGCTTTGTGATATGTTTTCCATGAATAAATAACTTTTCTGAGGAGCTATAGCATCTTGTTTACAAGAATGCCATTTGGCACAGGAAGGAGCTGTCCAGATTTTCATTAGATGTTGCCAGCATTGATGACAAACTCAATGTAAGAGTAAAATAACTTCTTCTTGCAGACACATTGTCAGACGTTGGCACTGATTGATGAGGATTTTCTTAGCGGGCAAGAACTGAGGAGTAGTTATCTGAGCAGCTTTGTTCCTTGAAGCGTATCAACTCTCTGGGTATTGCTCAGTGTTACCGACCTGCCCTTCTTAGAAGCCTGCGGCAGGCAGACTACGTGCCTGGGGTGGTTAATGTTGTTGTTCCAATGTATTTTAAAAAAAAAAGTGCCCAATGAAGGTTGAAAATGCAGGATCAAGACATGGTGATGTTAGTGTGTCTGAGGAGTGCTCACTTAACTTTTTCACAACTCAGGCAATAAAAATGTTAATTTGTTTTTTCTGGTTGGTCAACAGGTGTGAAAACGTTGAGTTTTAACATCCATATGTCAAATAAACTTTGTGAACACAACAGAACAAGAGGTGCATGTGTTGAGTAGCAGAGCACTGGCTGAAGCTGTGTTCCCTGGTTGTGGCCCACAGTGAAATCTTAGTGTTGCTTCTGGTGTACAGTCATGTTCAACCTCACTCACTGGAAATGCAGAGAGTTTTGTACTCTTTTAGTTTAGAGAGTTTTACTCTTTAACACACTACCTATGGGATACTCACAGCAGGTGAAGCTCCCAGTCTCATATCGGAAGCTTTCCTTTATGGATGTGTTGTACTGACCTGCACTTTTTTCTCCTCCAAGAACTGTGAATTTAGTCAATTATTAAGAACTTCTGTTTAGCTACAAAGTAAAAAATGTTTGTTTTGTATTGATTTGTATTCCACACACATAAAGGGCTGAGGAACAATGAGGATTAGGTGATGGTTACACACAGAGTAAATCAAGACATTGTCTGTAATTTCAGGTCACAGCATCTTTCAGCTTGAAGAAATTGCCAGAGCTGGCAAAACTAAAGAAAAAGTGTCTTATCTAAAAAGTCATTTCTTAACTCCTGTTGTAATGAGCAGAGGATGTCCAGTATCCATAGAGTGGGTCTCAGTCTTTCCGCTGTTACAACTGTAAACTGTTTCCCTGCTTTCCTTCTGTAGAAGGATACCTGCTACCTTTAGCAACAGGTATAAAGACACTTTTTACTGGGAGGAACCATCAGCGGGACTAATGTTCAATTTAATCCTAGGGAAAAAAAATAAAAAAGATTTCAGTAATGATCTCTGCAGTAGAACCAAGTGTCCAGAGTCTCCTCTGCAAATGCATGTATGGGGTAGATTGTGCTTTGCAGGCTACTGACTTAAAAGGCAACAAGTAAACAAATACCAAAGGCAGCAAAAAGCCCCAAACTGAGTGACATAGGCAGGGGCAAATGTCAGTATAATAATTCTGTGTTTACATCTTGTGCTATTGCAATTTGAGGGATTTTGGGGTGGATGGTGGTCATGGCAGTTGTGATTAAGTGGGAGGATGAAAGACTGTTATGATGAAAAAGGATGGTAAAGGAGAGAGAACGAGAGCTGTGGAAAGGAGAAATGGGTTTACTGCAGACCTTTGAGGAAATGTGGTCCTCGTGGAGCTGGCAGTCCTCAGATAAGGGGAGTTTACTCTTCTCCCAAGTGTCTTCCTGAGCAAGAAGACCTTGCTAGAAAGTGCCACCCACCAGTTTCTGTACCTGGAACCTTATTTCAGACATTCAGCTGGGACAACCCCCAGTGCTGGCATTTACGCTTAATGTTAACACTACCCCCTAATGACCATTTACAAGTGAGGAGGGACAAAGATAATCTTTAAGGGGAAAATGCACCTGACATATTGAAGGCTTTTCTGGGAGAAATAATGAAGGAGAAGTTTAATCAGGGAAGAGGGCTCACTTGTAGCTTTGTGTTGGCCCTAAAGCCCAAATGTGACAGGCCTAAGAGGGATGAAGTGGAGGGAAAAGTTTCACGATATGATAAATGTGCAGTTTTTAGCCTGAATCAGAGTAGGCTGAGGTTCTTTTTCCAAGTGGAGTGGAGCAGTAGACAGTTGTGACTTTTTTAAATAAGGCAGCAAGATTAGACAAATGAAAAGGAGTGAAGTGGAAGAAAATAAATTCCAGCACACTCCCTAAAGTGTCCTTTGGAGAAGAGACTGGAGAATTGTTTTGGTTGCTTTTGGCTTTCTCATTAAATTCTTCATGTAATTCCAAAGGCAAAAGGAATGTTACATAACAGAGAGATGCTGTAGTAGGGAAAAGGAAAAATATCTTTGTTGTAACCATTGCAGAGAAAGTATGTGAAAATCCATTATCCTGGAGTGTAAGTGACTGGAAGGAAGATTCCCCATTGCTGGGATTTGCTTTTCCTTTTTATTTCTTCATTGGTCATACAGCATCAGTAAGGCACAGTGGAGGAAGAAGAGCCATTGGCCAAGTTTTGCCATGAAGAGGTGATACTGTAGTATTCACTGGACTTCATTTGCCAACCTTTCATCCAAAAAATTCTCAGATACGGTTTTATTTCTGATCTTACGTATGCCTACCCCCACCCTGCTTATGGGGCCGTACTTCTACAGAGATATTGTCATAAGTTTTGTGGTTTTTTGATTTGGCCAGTCTTACACTGTCTTTATGTATATTTAGACTTGAATTCTAAAAGAGCACTTGGAGACAAAACCAGTGCACTGCCTTCACTCCCAGCTGGTGCAGTCTGTTTGAAGGCACATCCTGGTTAAATGGGTGGCTGCTGTAAGCAGGAGTGAACCAGTTAGCAGAATACTGTGCTCTGAAAAAGTTCTTGATAGGGTATCCACAGAAATGACAGGTTTTGTACTACGTAATAAACAAGTTGTTGTGACTGGCCTTGGGGTGGTTATGTAAAGTCCTAGCTTTGAACTGACTTGACTTGCTCAAAGGAAAAACATGCAAAGCTTGTTTATAATCTTTTCCTCCCCCTCCTTTCTTTTCTAACTTCTTGCAATCATAGGGCACACAGTTGATTTTCAGTGCTGCTAAGGAGCTGGGACACTTGTCGAAGTTGAAGGTATTGTTCTGCATGGCTTGTATAAATGTCTGTGTGCAGAAGTGTGGAAGTGGAGTTGTGCATAGCATGCCTTGTGCTTCCAGTGGTTTGTTGCTGAATTCAATTGCAGATAAATGCTTTTAAGTGCATGAAATGTGCTTTTAAATGCATTGTGCTAACATCAATATTGTGCTTGTCTGCTAGATGTTATTGTGGGTTTAATCATCAAAGTAGTTTCTCTGTTTTGTAGATACAGCTATCAGTTTGGTGTATCAGTTTAAAAAGAAGAAAGTAGACTTCTTATTATCTGGCCAATTCCTCTGTATCCTCACATATAAAAGGGGATCCCTTATGTGATCCTGATAATGAGATATCATCCGGAAAGATGATTTTGCTAGCTATTGATAAATTGTATCAACTGTTACAAAAATAACTGTTGCTTATGGAAGAGAGCCTGTGTCTGTAAATTCCTTCTGCGTGGGCTCTCTTTACAGGCAAGCTGGCATTTAGCATGAAAGCTATGTTGATGTGTTTTGACAGTGCATGACGTGACAGTGCATGACATGAGCATTACTAAGTGCACGCCACCTCATCATAAGCCAATCAAGCATTAATTCACTTGTCACGACGGGAGTGGTATGAAAATAGTGATGCCTTACAACATCCTAATTGCACTATGCTGTGGTTTGACTTGTGCTACGAAACAGGTATTGTGCAAGAAGTTTAAATCTGAGGTGTCACAGCTCACAGACTGTGCTGCAAGGTGGAAGAGGGAGCTGAATGTGAACTCTCTCTTGGAGCTTGATCAGGGAAATCTTCTCACAGCAAAGAGTGTTCTCCCAAGTGGTTTCAAAATGCACTTGTCTTTTCCCATTATTTTCTTTTTTGCTTCTGCAGTTATTACAGTTGTCTTTGTACAACTGTTTCCCTTGCCCAGCAGACACGTTTTACATACTGGTGTTTATAGCCAGGACAGTACACCATTCATTTAAGGTAGTGCTTATTTGCAGTCTTCATTATTGATCTGGACGTGGAGGAGTATCATTAGATGCACAGGCTTCTCTCCAGCTGCATTTTGGAGCTGTTACATAGTAGCTAATGGTGACACAACATAAACCTTCAAGCGTGGCTCCCCAGCTGTCACTTGTGCTAAAGGACAGCCCTGTGCACTCCCACAGCCAGGCTGTCTTCCCTGGTGATGTGGTGACTCCTCAGGATTGCATTGCCTCTGCTGCTTCCTGCGCTTACAATGCTCTATGTTGGTTCTGTGGGAGAAACGGGAGAGAGAAATGAGGGAATGATAGAATCATTTGGGTTGCAAAAGACCTTTAAGATCGAATTGAAACACTAACCTAACACTGCCAAGCCCAATACTGAACTATGGCCCTCAGCACCTCCTCTGTGCATCTTTTGAATATCTGCAGGGATGGTGACCCCATCACCTCCCTGGGCAGCCTCTGTTAGTGTCTGACAACCTCTCAGGGAAAAAGTTCTTCCTAATGTCTAACCTAAACCTCCCTTGGCACAACTTGAACCCATTTCATTGTGTCCTGTCATTCCTTACTAGAGAGAACAGACTGACCCCCACCTCACTACAGCTCACCTTCAGGTAGTTATAGAGAGTGATCATTTCTCCTCTCGATCTTCCCAACTCCCTCAACCACTCCTCATAAGATTTGTTCTATAGACCCTTCACCAGCTTTGTTGCCTGTCTCTGGACACACTCTAGTGTCTCAATGTCCCTCCTGTGGTGAGGGGCTCAGAACTGAGCACAGTATTTGAGGTACAACCTCACCAGCACCTAGTACAGGGGGACAATCACCTCCTTGGCCCTACTGGTCACACTGTTTCTGCTACAAGCCAGGATGCCGTTGGCCTTCTTGGCCACCTGGGCACACTGCTGACTTATATTCAGATGGCTATTGATCAACCTGGGAGAGTGGGAGCTGGACCACAGCCTCCAAATGAAACTTCCTTTTCCTGTGAGTATCACCTTCCCATTTCAAAAACACCAGCACACACCCAGCATTTGGAGGAAGAGAAGCCATCCCTTGTCTTGTACATGCAGTCCTGGAGTTAAAAGGGGAGAGCTCTGAATTTGTTCTGTTGCTCCTCAGGCATAGCTAGCAACTTCCATTGTTAACTTCTACTTCTGCCATATTTTCATAGAATTACAGAATGATAGGGCTAGAAGGGACCTTTAGAGATCATCTAGTCCAGCCCCCCTGCAGAAGCAGGTTCACCTAGATCTGGTTGCATAGGAACGTGGCCAGGCGGGTCTTGAAGACCTCCAAGGAAGGAGCCTCCACACTCTCCCTGGGCATTTTCTCCATTTTACGTCTTCTCATATTTTTTTAATTTCTTAAAATTCCTGGAATTTCTTAATCTGTACAAGGAGCCTTTTGCCAGGAGTGTGTTGGAAGCTTTGCCAGTTTCCATTCATACTGGTCAGATGAACGCCATCCTTCAGCAGCAGCCCATCTTCAGTTCAGTTACAAAAGCTGAACTTGGGTAACTCTGGACCGCCTTTTGAGAAATGCATGTGATCAAGCAAATCAGACAAAGCCCTAATGTGTGTTTGAGCCTTTATTTGCCTGTCCACATAGAGGACTACAGCAGCCCAGGCACACAGGGTTTTGTATGTGGCAAGAGAGCTGTGAAAAAGTGTGAAAGCACTCTGTCTCCTGAACTGTGGAGACCTTCAGTTCAGACTGATGGTGTGAACTGACATTGGGTCCAAAAGTTTCCAGGAGGGTGAAGGTGTTTGGGTCTGTGTAAGCGTCATGGATGTTGCTTTTTGGTTTTGTCCTTTTGTTTTTGCAGGGCCCTACAAGCTAATGGAGAATTCATGAGTAAATGGCTCTTCAGAGTCCCACTCTTGTGCATTTTGCAGTTCCACTAAAAGCCTGGGAAAATTATGGGATGGATTTTAAGCTTGCTTTGTCTTAGAACAGGGGGAACAGAGCCCTGGTTTATCAGATAACTCAGCTGAAAACAGAGACTGACAGACCTGACAAGCACAGGCTTTTGTCCTGATGACAAATCAATTTCACAGTGTATTTTAAAATGCTCAGAAAATCAGCCATAAACCTGGCACCCTGGTTATATCTGCCTCTCAGTTATTATCAAACTATTTCTGCTCAGTTTGCTTAATAGCCAGCAGCTGGAGCAGGGTGTGGCAGCTTTCTCCCTCTTGCACCAGAGTAGCCTGTCGAGCTCTGACCACAGAAGTTATTCTAATACTACCTGTGGGGAATACAAGGATGAGTCTGAGAGACCTGGAAAATAATTATTTCTTAAAATTTAGTAATTACTACTTCTGATTAAATATGCATAATTATTTGATATAAATATGTGTGGCTGGCTTCTGACTGGTAACCTGGGAAGTGCAGGGTAGCACTGTGTGCTGTCCTTTATAGGAACATTGTGGGATTAAGCAGAGGGCAGGTATGCAGGGGAACGACAGTCGTGGGCTCCTCTGTGTGGAGGTGTAAGCATTACCAGTCCAGTCACTGGGCTATTTTTACATAATGTGTTAAAGCAAATGGCACTGTGAAATTCTTACAAAGCAGTGACATGTTGCTATGCCTTGACAGCATGGGCACTGGCAGGGTGACCAGTCAGAGTGGGGCTAAATGGGCTCTTCAGGTGTTTGAGGAAAATGCTGACCACTTCTGTTACAGTGTAGGGAACCTGGCAGGCAGACCTAGAAAGTCATTTCAGCAGACATGAAAGTAACTCTGCCTTGGGGACGTGGTGACCCTGACTAAATTGGCCTCTTCCATGAACCTGGCCTTGGGCTCTGGCTGATTGTGCACTTAATCTGTCTGTCAGACAGAGCAAAGAATGTTTTATGCTCTGTGTACTGAAGTGTGAAGCCCCATCATCTTCAATTGAATTACTCCCAGCTCATGAAGAAGAGAGAGGAGAGCTATTGCTCCCCTAAGGACAACTTGTCACTACATAAGATATGCTGCAGCTTACGGAGTGCTATACCACTCTACATAGGTCCCCAGACCAGGAGTATTCTGTGGAGGGGAAAGAGGCAAGTTGAGACATGACTCCGGTACTCAAGGAGGCACAATGTCTGAGGTAGTGCTGGCTTTAGAGGCATCTTCTGTCCAGTTTAATGCTGCTCTTTGTAAAGGTTCCTACTACATGTCTGTGAGAAGTGTGTCAGAATACTTACCACTGCACCTGGGCTACAGTGAGCCCCATCCCTATCAGGCAGGAGAAGGATCGTGGTGGATAATGAATGGGAACAGCACCAGACAATGTGAAGAGTTACAAGGCTACAAGACAGCCTGCATCTTTATCATCGTGAAATGCACACATGGTGGCATGCAATAGGCATGCTTGACTCAAAGGCAATTTAGTAGACCTGTCTCCTGGCAAGTGTCTCTTATCAGAGGTTATGACATGTTTGAAGTAGGGATAAGTAGCCTTTGCCTGATTTGCCTGCATCTCTTTCATGAATGCTTCAGCACTCAGGCTGCAGTAAGCTGGCATGACCCGCCAGCAGTAAAAACAGAATTTAGATTTGTGCAAAGCTTTGACTTTCTTAAATGTGCCTCTCTCCCTTGAGACTTAGTCTGAGCATCAGAGAGAAAGAGCTTAGTGAAATACCGAAGGATGTCACATCCTTATAGTCAGGCAGAAGCCTTACAGGAGTATACTCTCACTGCAGTGAAGGGAATCCCTTGCCAAGTGTTTCCTGGCTCTTTGGTGAATCTTAATGGGAGCAACTTCTTCTAGCAAAGGTATTTTCTAGAACATGTTGACTGTTTGGTTTTCTTCCTCAAAGCCAACAATTTGATGAATTAGTGACTCCTGTAAGTGGGAGAGTTAAAAGCGTCAGCAAACAACATGTAACACGTTTGGTCAATATCTGGTTCTTAGAATTCCTTGGTTAGGTGGTGGTCTGAAAGTTGTGTTGTGGCTGCTCTGGAATGATTGGGATAGCAAACACACTCCTGGGGGGCAGTTTCTGAGAGACAAACTGGGATTTAAAATTTTAACTTACATTCCTTTCCTTATTTCTGTCTTCTGTCCTGCAAGAAGCAGAGAAAGTGGGCTTATTTTCAAGTTAAGTTGTGTTAGACGATTCTGAGAGACTCTATTAAGCATTCTTTACCGAAGCCACGTAGCCACAGCATGAATCCAGAAAAACTAATGACACTGAAAACGCTTTCCCATAGTGTCTGACAGCATGTTCATGTCAAATATAATGGTTGTTTGCAGGATCATATGGTGAGAGAAGAAACTAGGAGTCTCACTCCAAAGCAGTGTGCTGTTTTGGAACTGGCACTGGATACAATCAAAGTAAGTATTTCTATCTCTTACTCCATCTGCAAGTAACATTTGGGGAGATGGTGCCAGTCCCAGTTCAGGGGATGGCAAGATTCTTGTTGCTGCTGTTAACAGCAATAAGCATTGAGTGAGTGATACTGTCATGCCTGTGTAAACCTGACTAGGCTCAGGTATCTGGCATGTGCTGGAAGCCAGTATATTTATGTTTAAGTGCTTTGGAAGAGGGAACCCATGAGCAACTGGTATCAACTGGTCTAAGAGCTGGATCTCTAATACAGAGACTGTTTTTTTAATTTCTCCAGCTCTTTCCCATCCTCATATGCAACAGCACATAAATGTTGGTTGCTGGTTGCAACTCTTCTTCAGTATTTTTCCTGTTTCTTTTACTTTTAGCAATATTTCCATGCTGGTGGGAATGGTCTGAAGAAAACCTTCTTGGAGAAGAGTTCGGACCTGCAATCACTTCGATATGCTCTCTCTCTCTACACTCAGACCACAGACACTCTCATCAAAACCTTTGTCCAGACTCAGACAGCTCAGGGTAAGACTCTTTTGTGTTGTTGGCAAAGTTGAATGGAGCTATCTGCTCTGTTCGTAATTGCTGTGCCTTGTATTGCCAGTTTGTGGAGTGCTTTTGGCAGTAACATTTCTATAAACGTGACAGTTCGGAGCTTTTGAAACAGGGAGGAAGGGAAAGGGGGTTATTTCCCACTCAACAACTACATTTTGAGAGAGCACAAGTACATGAAACATAAGGCCTGGGGTGTCTGTGGTCTTTTTTTTTTTTCTGCAATCCTCATTTAACAGTCACGTTTCACGGATTAATGTGGGTGGATGATGTAAGTGAAATTTGAAGTTGTTGTGCTGAAGCTGTTGTACTTGAAGTTGTGGTGTTAGAGACCATTTCAGCAGCACACCGCTGCAGACACCAGTCAGTGCCTGCACCATAGGCAGCTGCCAGCAGCCTGGGTAGTCCTTGCTAAGGCTGATTGGCAGCAGTGTCATGAAGCACAGAGCTACATGTTGCCTGAAAAGGGAAGAGTCTTTTAGGAGAGCACTGTTTTGTCTGCAGACAGTACAGGATATATGTGAACTAGATGGTTCCAAATCACCACAACGTTTTAATAAGCTGCTGGGGTGGATCAGTGGTATTCTTCAGTAGATCTCTGGGAGGGCATGGTGCTATTTCATTGATGTGGAAGGGGTAAAAAGTTAATTCTCTATCTTCCATTGCTTTCATGTAAACATCTCCAGATTGTTGATGGGATAACTTGGTGTCTAGTCAGGGACCATCACTGACTGACTATGAGTTTTACTAATCTCAGTAAGAGAGGACAGATGCTATTAGGGGTTAGGTCAAAATCGAAAGTGATGTTTTGAGTTTCCCGTCTGTTTAAATACAAATCTTGGCATTTTGCTGCTAAATCTCCATGCAACTCCTTGGAGGTGTCTTTCTGTCTTTTTTTTTTTTTTTTTTTCTTTACTTGGGGTCCTTTTCCTTTAATCTTGTCAAGCCTATGAGAGGTCGCGACCCTACAGATGGTAATGACTCTATCAACATACTGTCACTACGAGCCCTGCAATCAAGGGAAAAGCACTCCCTAGCCACCACACGCTTCGCTTGTTTAGAAATGAGAGTGCTTGATACTGGCATTCCCTGACAAGTGGAGAAAGTACTGAGAATTCTTGGTCAAAACAAGGTTTGTTTTTAAAGTGATGCATATAGTTTTGGAGGACTGAATCATCCCTCTCTCTAGCTGCACAATATATTCTTACTTAAGGTGAAACCCACCACACTGGAACAGTGAAGTTGACTAAAGAGTGAGTAGGTACATCTGAGAGAATAGTCCTGTAGCTGTGTCCCAGCAGAGCAACGATGACATCCAGTGGCCAGACAGGTCAAAGACTGTGACACCCACCAGGGCCTCCAGGAACTCAGCTGTTGCTGTTAGAGTTACACAAAACGCTTTTTAATGGGGAACTTGTGTGCACAGTTCATTTTCAGTCTTTGCTGTTCCCAGGCAAATGTTTCCCATTATGTGTCCAGATCATGAATTGCAACTAAATTTTTTTTTATGTGGATCCTATTATGCTGTCCCAATGAGCCAAGAGATAAGGATGTGTGCAGCACTGCTGTTCTACACTCCTTGCTACAGTCAGAAGTGTTTAAACTTAGAGGAAGAAGATCCTCCATTGACTCTGCAAAGTGGCAAATTCAAATCTGATATGAGGAAGCAGCCTCATGCAAAGCAAGATTTGACTATAAGGCTCTGCTGGTGCGAGTGTTTAGCAGACACACGAAGATAATGGAACACAATCTAAGAGCAGCAGGAGTGTACAGGGTTGCCACAAGTGTGTGTCAGGGGATATTTTTATGTTTTTTAAGAAGCTTGGAAAGAATGAAACTCTAACTTTATGGCATAAGATGCACTCATTGCAAGGTCATTGATTCTGTCTCATGGCTAACTGATGTCATTTCTTTGTTGGTCACCTGAGCCACTTTAGGACACAGGTACTAGACATACTAGGCCACTGAGCTGGTTTAAATCAGCATCTTCTACATTCGCGAGCCTGGTTTGGGGAACAAAAGATGACTTGAGATACGCCACCTAATGACCTGCAGAATCAATGATGGAATATCTCTGAGAAATGCATGACTGGCTTCTGAGATGAGGGTTAGAAAAGGGTATCACTTACACATGCTATCAGGAACCACAGCTAGTAGATTAGTTTGGAGATCAGCGCATGTATTGAACGGACAGAAAAGACAGCACTAGTTTTTGCATCTGACGTCTGCTCACCAAAGCTCTCAGACTGACGCTACCTTCTGCATAAGTCAAGCTTCTCGCAACCCTGTGAGAGGAAAAGGGTGCATGCAGAACTATTTAAATGCCGATTATTTTCCTCTCTCACTTCACTGCCCAATGGTTGCATCTTCCAGTTTGCAAGTTATCTATTGCCCTTGTTTCTTAGTGAGACGGCTTCCACAGCACTATGCCATTAAATGTTTGCTCTGCGAGGCTGCATGTGGACTCGCAGTTGTTACTACAGCACAAATTCTGTTACTGTTTTAACACAGACATTCCCTTACTCGCACACAGCCTTGCTGTCAAAGTGTTGGTGTGGAAGAACTAAGAGGATATTTTGTCTATTAAGAGCTAGAGTATTTGTCCTGTGTTTTAGAGATACTTCTAATTGTATTGTAATTTATGCTGTTCTTTCTTTATCCTCCTTACTTCTTGCCTTTTCAATTCATGTCTCAGTGCATGATGGGAAAGGTATTAGGTTTACCGCTAATGAAGACGTTCTTCCTGATAAGGGTATGTTCAAGACTAATGTTGTTGCCCTAACAACATTAGCCAACTGCCTTGCTTTTGAAGTCATCTTGCCCATGCTCAGAAACCTTTTCCAGAGACCTGTTCCCCATAATTCCCTGTAGAAGTGTGTTTCACCGAATGCTTGCATCCCACAGACAGAGCCACAGGCTGTGTGTGTGGTGTAGAAGTCTGTACCTTGCCTGAGAGCCTGTCCACTAGCTTGACATTTATTCACGGGATATGGAAGCTGTCATGAAAATGCACTGGTTTTGAGAGATGCTGCAGACTTACTTGTTCCTGTACCCTTTACCATGGGCTGTGTAATGCTGTTTCAAGTCCTGGACTTGCATGTGTGTGCTCTGCTGAGATGGGCTACTGTAATACATGGTAATGTCTGATGTGCACTCAAGGTTATGGCCATGCTTGAAGTGGGGTAGCCAAAAGTCTGGGTGCTCAGGAGAAACCTAAAAATTTGTCGTGTTCTACTTAATCTCTCAATGTATTTTCTGCTATCTAATGTCTTTTTGCTATCTTAGGTGAAGTACATCTGTAACCCATTGCATGAGCTCAGTTCTGCACTTTCACCTTCCAGTAACGTGATACCAGTGAGACTTTCATGTCAAGATTTAGACCTGCTTGTGTACTAAATATGCAAGCATGTGTGTGCACACAGTTGTGCGCAGAATATATTTCACTGGCCATCTACAGAGTCATTTTTTTGCCTCTGAACAGTTAGTAGCACAAGATTTTTGTATGAAAAGACAACAAAGAAGGTAGAAACAAAAAAGAATCAAAATTTTGTGTCCCTCAAAGGCCACAGGATGGTTCCATTGTCGTTCCTGTGGAACATCAGTGTCTCCTTCATAACCCATTAATTACACTATAGATCAATAAAATGAAGACCTGGGTGTTAGCTGTGTGATGTTTCTGCAGATGTGGCCTGATGAAGTTGTTATGCACTGTAAGTAATCCTGTCTGTTCTCATGAGAAATGCCAACAGTGTGACAAACTCGGACCATCAGGTGATGGGTCAGGTCAATAACAAGCAGGAACACTCTCCCCTCCTTACTGGGGAGAAAACAGTACATTCAAGATTGTGTGCAAATGTTACAGCCTAAAGGCTGTGTATTGTACCCATGTCATGAATGAGAATCTACACAAGATGATAATTTGAGGTTCTGTTTTGTTTGCTCAGATACTTTCACTTGTATATTAATGTGGCTTTCCCTGCCTACAGCTCTGTGCCATGTCATTCCCTTCAGAGAACTGTTCAGGTTAGCTCTCAACGTCTTGGGTTTTACCTGCAGACTGTTCTTGTGAAAGTTGACCTGTTAGATCTGTCTAATCAAAATGTTTGTTTAATTATATCCTTCAAGCTCTTTATCTTGAATTTCAAACACACCAATTATTTCACTTAGCAATGTATCTTAGCCTCAAAATTGACAACATAATGCTGCAGTTCATAGGTACTCAATTACCCTGTAGGCATCTCAGTCACAACAACATTGCTAATTGTCACCCTGGGGTCAGGGAGTTATCAAAGAGAAAGCAAAGTCGATCTCGCTGTCTTAAAGACTTAATTTTCATTTTGCAAAGCAAGTGTCTTCTGTAATTTACACGACATCTTGACTTGCCTGCCTAGAAAAGTGTAATTTCCACATATTACATAATAATTACAATTAAAAGTTTTAAAGTTGAAAATGGCATCATACACAAATTGTAGGATTCATGAGATCTTCGCCCTCTGTTGTGTGATGTTACCTTTTCCTCCATGAAGCTACATCTTGTTTTCTCCCTGGCTAATTGATGGAGGGAAATAAGTATGCAAGCTGTGAGTGCTTATCTCTCATCATTTTCGGTGCACAATGGTGAAGGGCTTCTGATTATCTTCTGAAGGGGAGCAGGTAGACAGTCAGGATGACAATTTTTATCTGATGCACGACATGGAAAAAGACTCTTGGAGGGTGAGACTGCACTATGACTCTGTGCAAATCACTAACGTCTTTGTCCTTTTTTTTTTCCTTGAAGCTTCCTCTTTGGTGTGGGGTTTGGTTTTGTTTGGCTGAGCTTTTTGTCCTCACTTCTTCCCTGAGTGGACAGGAATGCCAATGCCCACCACTGGAATGCCTGCATGTGCACACAATAGCTCAGCAGGAACATCCAAGAAATCTGTGCACTGTGTGAGGGTCCATTGTCAAGCTTTAGGGGTTTTAAATTATTTTAAAATTCTTACTAGTTTTCTCAACAAGATGTGATTGTTATGGTGGAGTGCAAAAGATGTTAGTATTTATGCGTGTTGGGCATGCGAGTGTGATGTTATCTTGCATTAATGTTATGCTGTCGGTGTTGACTGAAGAGTTGGCAATGGAAAGGGGACTGTGAAAATGCTGTATTGTCTTGCTGAGGCCATGAACCAAAGATGGGTGCCAATAAACAATAATCTATGTGTGCATGATGGGTGTCCATTTTCTTCCAACAGGCTCTGGTGTGGATGATCCTGTTGGTGAAGTGTCCATACAGATTGACCTGTACACCCACCCAGGAACTGGTGAACACAAGGTCACGGTGAAAGGTATGGCGGAGCATCTGTTACTCCTCAGGCTCTGACACTGTGCCGAGGCAAATCTCCAGTTGGCACTCATTATATTTCTGTGTTAGCTCATGGGATGTGACCCCAGATTTGTTTTCTCTGTTTCACATCAGGAACACGTAGAGAAACAGCAAATGAGCTTGTCCAGGCAGTGACACGGCGATGTACAGTCCTGTTGTTTATTGGCAATGATACATGAAGTAAACAAAAATCAGATGTCATCTCTCACCAGACGCCGTGGCTCAGCCTGAGCTGCAGTGAGAACAAGGCAGCGTTACAGGGTGATGTTGTGAAATTGCTCAGTGTAAATCAAGAGATTGCAGAGTTCAGAGTTCAGAGGCTCCTCTTCCCCTGTCCTGAAGGCCATGTTGGTCCCTGAAGAGCCGCTCTGAAAATAACCAAAGCAGTGATTCATCCCAGGCTTCCTCTTCCTCCTTCATCTCCCTTGCTTGAATACAGCATAATTAACTGCTTTAATTTCCTCTAAAGATTTGTATAAACAGCTCTTAGGGCCTCTCTTCTGGCTAAATCTACACAGCAATTCAGAAATTGATTTTTCAGAGTTGTTTCTTGTGCTTCAGTCTGTTTCCCACAGTGACCTGAGAATAAGAATTAAAGAGCTAGTAATTTTGGGTTCTGGAACCACGGCTCATAGAACCACAGAATCTTAAGGGTTGGAAGGGACCTCAAAAGATCATCTAATGCAACTCTCTTGCCAGAGCAGGACCACCTGGAGTAGGTCACACAGAAAGTTATCCAAGTGGGTTTCAAGTGTCTCCAGAGAAGGAGATTCCTCAGCCTATCTGGGCAGCCTGTTCCAGGGCTCCCTCACGTGAACAGTGAAGGAGTTTTCCCTTGTGTTTCTTTGGAACCTCTTATGTTCCAGCTTATACCCATTGCCCCTTGTCCTATCATGGCCATTACTGAGAACAGTCTGGCTTCATCCTGCTGACACCAGCTCTTTATGTATTTTTAAAAGTTACTGAGGTGACACCTCAGTCTCCTCTCTCCAAGCTGAAGAGCCCCAGCTCCCTCAGCCTTTCATCAGAAGGGAGATGCTCCACTCCATCATCTTTGTGGCCCTGCACTGAACTCTCTCCAGCAGCTCCCTGTCCTTCTTGAACTGATGGCTCATGGGCTTTGTTTGTCTTATCTGCAGTCTAATATTCCTTTTTGACAGAGACCTTTATATTGACCCCCAAAGTGCCCCTTTTTTCTTATCCCACATGTAACATAGACATAAGCACTGGACTAGCAGGGCAGCCTGGATGCAGCTGCAGGAATGCCTGGTTTCTTGGACTTATTTCTTGACTACGCATGTGGTAAAGGCCAAGTGCTCTCCTAAGCATTAAATTCCTGTCACAGAACTTAAACTAGAGCAAAAAAGCTTATCTTTGTGTTACAAAAAAGTCTTTCCCGTGTGTGTCAGGACACTGTTGTGCTTTGAGTTGCCCTCTGGAACAAGAAACTGAAAGCAGAGCAGAACAGAAGGGTGTCCAGAGCAATAGCAACAAGTGAGTATTTACTGTAAAACAAGTTGTGACTCTCTTTTCCAGTTGTGGCAGCCAACGAGCTCAAGTGGCAAACATCTGGCATGTTCCGTCCATTTGTTGAAATCACCATGATTGGGCCCCATCAGAGTGACAAGAAGAGGAAGTTCACAACTAAGTCAAAGAGCAACAACTGGGCTCCCAAATACAATGAAACTTTTCACTTGTAAGTGTGACAAATAGCCTGGGGAACTGACGTGGCAAGTGTAGGTGCAGAAGAGAAGACCAGGTTTTCCAGTGGCCTGCTCAGGGCCCAAAAGAGTATATGAACGGGTGGTTTGGCCCAGTCTTTGGTGTCTTGTCAGCAAAAACTAGATTAGGGGAGTTTTTACTGTGGATGGGATGCCGAGATCTGTTCTGTACCAGCAGTGTCCCTTGGCTACCTTCTGAAATGCGTTGTGTGTCCTGTCAACATATTTTACTGTGCTCTATCATTTTAATGAACTCTGTATCTTCTATTGGTAGAGTTGAGGCTAAAAGTTCATGACACGTTTTTAATTCTTTCAATGTATGTGGTTTATCCCAACTTGACCTGTGGGACATGCTTTCTGAACGTGTTTCCAAGGATACCATCCTTGGAACTGGCTGTAAATTGCACTGCCAAAACTGCAGTCTTTCTCAATGCTGAGCATTGATCTCTTATTATTTGGCTTTCATTATTACAAAGCCATCTTCCTTCTTGGAAGGCTCAACAAAGTGAGCTACAGACTAGTGCTCGTGCAGCTGTGCAGTAAGAATGAGAAGAGATAATCAGCAAAACATGATAAACATCTTGGGGAAGAAGGGCTCTTGGAGAATTTGTCTCTGATGTGAGGAAAAGCAGGTTTCCTCTACGCCAAGAGATTCTGTCCCTTTTTTTTTTTTTTTAATTACTATTTTAATTTTAGAAACATCAGAAAGGTTGTGGATGTGTGTTTATTGGCTTTTCCTTTAGCGGAAGGTTCTGAATCCTTAACAAAGAGTTCATCTAATTAAAATACTAATTACTGAAATGAAGCAAGCCTGAACAGAAGCAGAAATGTTTAAAGTCACTAGAGCTAAAAACCTATTAGCATGGCTTTAATGTTCTCTGCTCTTCTCATTGCACAGTTTAAAACACACACACAGAGGCAACTTGATACGGGTTGTTTGCATTTATGTTTTAAGTAGCCAGGTTGTCTTTATCGTCTGTAAATCAGCAAAAATCCGCATGCACTATAGGTTTTACTTCTCCCTCTCTGACTGGGGTTTTCTGTAGAAAGGAATTTTCTGTGCCTCATCGAAACATGCTAGGCAGCTGCAGACACCTTTATTTTGCAGAGAAATTGGCACGTTCTGAGACACTGCGAGTAAACCTGTGTGTGTTTTTCAGCATACTGGGGAATGAAGATGGCCCTGATGCCTATGAGCTCCAAGTCTGCGTGAAGGACTACTGCTTTGCTCGGGAGGACCGGGTACTGGGGATCGCAGTGATGCAGCTCAGAGACATAGCAGACAAAGGAAGCTGTGCTTGCTGGTGCCCCCTCGGCCGCAGGATTCACATGGATGAGACTGGAATGACAGTCCTGAGGATTCTCTCTCAAAGAACCAACGATGAAGTTGCCAGAGAATTTGTGAAGTTGAAATCTGAGTCCCGCTCCACGGAGGAAGGCACCTGAGCTGGGCTGTGTAGTGTTCGCTTTTCTCATCTGCCTTGTGCCAATATGTGCAAGTGTTCAACAATTCTCTTTTATTAATTACAAAAGATTATTTTCCATGTTGTCTTTGTCAGCTCCAGTAGCGCACGTGTGCTGTACAGGAAACAAATCCATCAATCCAACGTGAGTTATTTATTTTTCAGTAGCTGGGTAAGACACCGTAGAGGATGAAACAAATCTCTTCTTATTTAAGTGCAAATTCCGCTTTGTGTATATAGATTATTTTATATTGGAGGCTGGGTGTGCTGGGTTTTGTTGATATGCAGCACTGTGATTTTTATCCTCTGAAGCTGGCAGGCGTTAAAAAGGTTCTGCATAATCATGCTGTGGTGCAAACACACAACTGTGTGAAAATGGGGAGGAGAAGAATGATTTGGGGGTTTGGCAAAGCACGGTTATCTCTCATTGGATTTGTGGACTGTGGAGCTGGCAGGGAATGCCCTGGCACAGATTACACCAGTGTCCCAATGTGATATGCAGACACCTCAACATCTGCTTAAAAACAGAAGTTGCAAATTGCTCTGAAGATGCACACCAAATGAACATGTGACCATGGATGTGCTGCTGTGTGACCAGAGGGGCCTAAGATCTCGTAGCCAAAAGCTGCAAATGCAACACACCAGGAGCAGGCTGCAGCTGCCCTGCTGCTGTAATTAGATGGTGCATCTCAGAGAATATAAATCCCAACGTGCTGCTGAGAGCCCTGCATCAACCATGGGGATACTGTAAGCTGCTGAACTCCACAAGTCACACTTAGGCTTCCTTGGGTAAGGAAGGGAACAATACCACAGCCGTGACAGATAACATGGCTGCTACACACTTTTCTCCACTTCAATATTCTCTTGTTAGTTTTTCGACATAGGATTGGATAATTTAATAATTGCAGGCTTTCTGTAGCATTTTGTTACCCTGGAGTAGCTGAGACCATTCCTCACTATGATCCCAGAAATGACAGCTTGCTCAGGAGAGAGCATCTTGTCTCCCCTTGGCAAGCGCTCAGTCTGGAGGGCTGGTGAAGGGCCAGCAGGTCCATCTGCTTCTGGTCTTGCAGTCGCTGTTGGCCGTGCTGCGGTTGATCCACGCTGATTGTCATTAATCTGTGATTTAACAATACCGTTGAGAAATATTTTTGCACTGTCTTAAAAGTAAAAGCGTCCTGGTTTTGTTTTCTTGCGAAACAAAACACTGTCCTGAGCAAAGTGATTGCAGGGAGGTCAGAATCTCTCGACTGAAAATTCGTAAGCAGGAAGGTCTGGAGGAACGATTGCACCTGAGGTATGTTGGTTGAAGGGATTTAATTCTTTTGGGGATTTTGCTGTTTCCAGCTGCCTTTGTGCTCTGGAAAGAGCAGCTGGAATAAGCCCACAAAGTACTGTAATACTGTCAATAAATTCAAGGACTGTGTATTGAATGACTTTTTTTTTTTTTCTATTTTCTCTGACACTTGTACAGCTGTATGATACCACTCCTGTGTTTCATGGCCTGCTCGTGGAGTTCTGAGGCGACACATCTGCTTTGTTCTTGTCTGTGGTGTATTATAATAGTGCTCTTCGAAACTCCACGCTATTTGTCTTGATTTTGAATCATTGTACGTGCCACTGTTATGAGAACTGTTAGTACGGTCTTTAATAAACTCTTTTAGCAGCATTTGCAGTTGTCTGTTGAAGTGGAACTGTAATTGGGCAGAATTGCTACTGCATCTTTTTGCAAATTACTCTCATTTTGTAGACAGGTATTTCTTTGGTGCTAGAGATGCCCAGTTTAGGGAATGAGTCAGACAATTCCTCCCTCCCGCCCCCTCCGCCCATGACACTTATGTCTTTGACATCCTTCCCCAAAGTCCTTGGCTTCTGATAACAACTTGAGACATCACAGAAAAGGACAGACTAGAACTTACTCTACTCCCCACTACTAACTTGAGGGGATGCTTCCAACTTCCAGCAGACAAGGTCAGATAACTCAGAGACTCATATTTCATGATAATGCAGATCTCTGTGGTTTTGTGAGATGCCATTTTTCCCTTGGGTGACATCTGCAGCAGTGTGAGTAACTCGGCCCAGGTTGTTGCCATATTTCTGTTTCTGGCTTCCTCAAGGGGAAGTACTGAGTCGGGTGGCATATTCCATGCGGTATGTTATCTGAAATGTGGCTTTCAGTCCCTGCTTTAGCAACAAGTTAGATCGTACACAGGTTTACACCTCGTCAGTATGCTTGCTCGTCATCACTTCAGTGAGCATTGCAGTGAAGGGAAACCAGTGAAGAGATGTTCAAAGGAAGAATGGTGCCTGTAACCATGGGGAACAGGCCTGGGCAGGACTATGCATGGAGCCAGTATGGTATATATATCTATTGCTTATCCACCAGTCCAGTGCTTCTGCAAACCAAGTTTGTGAACATTTTAATTGCAGAATCAATTTCCATAAGTGTTACTTTATAATATATTTGTCTAAAACCATTTTCCCATCTTGCATAGAATTTTGGGTTAACACTCATTTTGATACTTTAATATTTTTTGTTCTGGACTGACAAACCTTGCAGACTCAAGCTACAAACACTCAGACTTTTTCTTGCATCACTTTGTGCATGAGTGTCTTCACTCTATCTAAATGCTTCTCAAAATGGCAACTGGATATAGGATATACACTTTGTGTATCAAACACATACACAGGTAGAAAGGAGGCTGAGGGGAGACCTTTTCACTCTCTACAACTCTCTGAAAGGAGGTTGTAGTGAGGTGGAGGTTAGTGTCCGCTCGCAAGTAACAAGTGACGGGATGAGAGGAAACAGCCTCAAGTTGCACTAGGGAAGGTTTAGACTGGAGAATAGGAAAACAATTCTTCTCCAAAAGAGCTGTCAAGCCCTGGCACAGGCTGCTCAGGGCAGTGGTGGAGTCACCATCCCTGCAAGTATTTAAAAGCCATGTAGCTGTGGTGCTGAGGGACATGGTTTAGTGGTGGCTGTGACAGGGCTAGGTTAATGGACTTAAAGACCTTAAAGGTATTTTCCAACCAAAATGATTCCATGATTCTATAACAATGAATACATTAAATGAATACATATACATGAACATATATATATATATATATACACTGGTGTGCCTAGTGGAAAAGGCTATTCCAAGAACATGGTGGCAAAGATGACAAGCAGCCATTGCCTGCTGTCCTTCCCAGGAATTTTTTGTGGAGTGGAGTGACACCCAAGTTGGGACAGGAGAGAGGTGAGAAATGATCTTGATGCTGGAGGCAAGTGGGTGAATTGTGCTGATGGTCTGACTGAGGACTTTCTGTGAGGTCTGTGGGAAGTACAGATTGGTTTTAGACCATGAGCCCTTGTCATGCAAATCTTGCCTCCAAGAGTGGTTATGAGTACTCATCCAAGCAAGAGTAAGAACAAGGTGAACAGAAGATGCTTCCTTCTGATGCACTTCATGGTGATAATTTTTAACTCAGTGAATGTTCCTGACTCCATGGTTTGTCTTTACAAGTCCTAAGCTATTCTTCTCCTTTCCACACTTTGAGCCCCTGAAAACTTCTGTGGATTAAAGCTGTGGTATGAAGACCTGTCTTCTTTTGGTTTTTGACTGTTCCAGCTAATTTTCAGAAATTTCAGAAATCCACTTAATTTTTCGGAAAATGCCAAAGTCGTGGCCTTATCCACACTTTCCTGGGCAAAGAAGAGAGGTATTGCAGGCCTCAGTTGTATCCCACCCTAGTCATCGCTCTTTGAGGCTGCAGTGTCCCAGTTCGTTCAGTTACCGCAAACCCTGAATGATCTTTACTGTTCTTCGAATTTCTGAGTGGTCAGGACTATTGGTACCAGAGCAGCATCTAACATTCAAAATGTAGCCAAGGAAGCCTTTCGATGGTAACAGCTTGCAACTCATCTGAAGAGCAACAGTCAGTAGGGAGCATATGTGCTACCAGACCCTCTCGAGTGACAGGGGACCTTTCATAGAAGCCAACTTGGGCTGCAGCTTGGGAAGTCAGCATCACTCCGAGCAAACTTCAAGGAGAAAGAAGCCATCCTGCTGAGATGTGGTGGATGGTAGAGAACTGTTAACAACTCTTTTATTTTCTAGCCTTTATTTGTAAAGGTAATTTGCTAAGAATGGACAGAAAGAAAGCAAACCTGACTTTTGGACTTGATCGTATGAGAAATTCTCTTCTAAAGCTGCAGCTGACTGGAGGCTCTTGACACCATCAGAAAAATTAGTTGGGGAAATGAGACAGCAGGACTCAGAGAGATGACGTGCTTGTGAGCATGTCATGAGGGGAAAAGGGGCCTTACAGGAAAGGATGTTGTGTTTCTGGGCGTGTGATGGGAGAGGGCAGAGACTCAAAGGCAGAGGTGGGGAGGGCAGTTTATCAGTCTTCCTGTAAGAGATTAGCAAGCTCATGGTTGGAGACAAGACGACGAGCAGGAGAATGGGAGGGTTTGGGAAGTATCTAGGACAGACTAGGAAGGCAGCTGGCACTTGAGGCATGGAATTCAGTTTCCCTGTTTCTGGGCAGCAGCAGGGAGGGAGGAGGCAGTGGAAAGGCAGTGGAGTAGATCAGGTGGCTTGTGGGATTTCCTCCAGACACGTCATCTTCCTCCTTTTTCTGCTCTTACGCTCTCATTTCCTCCTTTCTAGAGAAAACTCTGGACATAGTCCTGTGAACATGTGCAGTAGGGCTAAGGAGGCTGACAGTATTCCCAGGTGATTGGTGGAACATATGCTGTGGGTCTGAGCTCTCCCTGGGAGTTGCAAGATAATCCCCCCAAACTCCTCTTTTAAACCAGGAATGTGGACACTGGAGGATGTTTTTCAGGACCTCAGATCTCTGATACTTAAAACTTTCTTCTCAGTTGCTGCCTGTGAATTATGGCCAGTCTAAAAATACTTGTTCTTGCACCACTGTCTTGTTTATCATGATACAGTCTCTTTCACTGCTCCTGATGCTTGGATGATGTTTCTATCTCCACTAAATTCTATTCTATTGAATGAGAGGAGAGTTAGGTTTCTTCTCGTAAGAAGTGCTCGCCGTTTTCAGTCATATGTGCATATCCTTGGAGGTCTTCAAGACCCGCCTTGTCATGTTCCTATGCTACCTGAACCTGCTTCTGCAGGGGGGTTGGACTAGATGATCTCTAAAGGTCTCTTCCAACCCCTATGACTCTATGATTCTATGAATTTCTTCATATCTGCTCTGACATGCAGCCTTTCTAGCATCACTTCTCCCTAGCTTTAAGAACTTGCAATTATCAGTCCCTGCCTTCTTTGGCTTGTTGTGTTTCACGCCCAATTTCCATTAGGTCAACCCACAGCCTTTTCATTAACCAAAGTCTCCTCCAGTGTCACCCAGAGTTTCCATCTGACATTGTATGCAATGTGGTTTTTTTGAGTCATCTAGATTTTAGCTGCCAGATTTGTCCCTACAATTAGGTTACCCCAACTGCAACCAGCGATAAGATTAATTTGGTTCCCAAGTGCATTTCAGGACAGCCTAACAAGTTGGAAGTCACTTGGGTATGTTATGTATTTTGCATATTATTCTCTAGTCATATAACCTGCACTTTCACAGATGAGTAGACCCTTGCTGCCAAGCCTTCAGTTCCACACTTGGATGTTCTCAGAAGTGTAGCATGGAAGTGATCCTTCTCTGGGGATCAGAGGAGCGTGAGCCCCTCTGAACTATTAATGACTGTAGTTCTCCATTTTCTATTTCAGACTGTTTCTTTCTCTATGGGTAGCCTCTCCAAAGCCAAGTTCTTCTTTTTGTGGGATATTTGTTTTCATCTGCCTGACCTTGACCACCACCTTCATGAAAAAGAACATATGACAGGTGAAAACCCAGGGTCTCTTTGAAACTTGTTCCTCAGCTATCCATAACTATGAAATGAGCTTTGGACTCAGCAGAGCCCCCAGGAACATTTGCTCTGCTCCTCCTCAGACCAGAGTGCCGAGGAAATCCTGCAGCATCACATCAGCACCCTCAGAGCCTCATTAAACTATGATGAGCTATAAGGAGCTCTAGGAAGTTCCTCATTCCTGAAAACTCACAAATTTCTCATACACTCTGTGTTCAAGTCACATACAGGCAGAAGAGCAGTCAGGTGAAGCGTGCCTCCCTAATCTCAGACCCCAGTGATATATCTGTCAGTCTGGCCTGGGGACCTCCATATCCACAATGCTGCTTAACTGTGAGCAAAAGCAAGATCACAAGGGGCTTGAGCCGATTTTGTGCATTGCAAAATACAGGGAAAATTAGAGCAGCATTGGGAAAGAACAGTGATGGTTTCTGGCAGCCTACAGGTAACAAGCAGAGGTCTGGAAATGTGGCGTTAGTTATTTCAGTAGATTATAATCCCATGTGATAAATAATGTAAACACTGAAAGTTCAAGGAATATCAGATGAGGTTCAGAATACTTGGAGACTAAAGCTTTTCTTCAGAGGCACTCATCTCATGCTCAGGATGGTGGCAGGACTGCAGTGCTCATCACAAACTGTCTCAAGGATTTTTTTCCAGCCCAGTAATGATTTCACTTTGAGAAAAAGCACTAGCTTCAAATTCTGCCGTAACAAAGTATGTAGCACTCTGTGCTCTCTACCCATGTACCTCAAAGAACCTTCATATTTTACTCTTTTCCCTTGACAAGATGAGATGAACTTTAACCAGTTCTTACTTATCTTTACTTGATTTTCAATACACATGGGTATTTTTATTGTTGTTTCAGAAATTAAAAGCCCTTTACTTACCCCTTCATTTAACTTGCAAATAGATATTCATTGGAGAATAATGCTTTTATGAATTGCTCTTTTTAGTATTTCCATGGCTTATTGGAAACCAAAGCAGAATAACACCACCTTTTATCACCTTGGTGACTGTGTGGCGACAAAATCTGTCAATTGTCACATCTGGTAGTGCCATTATTAACAGCAGCTATTCACCAGTCGCTGAGATGCTGCTTTCCTGTAACGAGAATTGTCAGCCAAAAGGATTTCTAGCTATTGGCTGTAATTCAGACAATGTGAGAATATCAGCCTTGGGAACTAACCTATGGGGAGGTACGTTAGAGTTATGTGAATTTTGCAAAAAAGAAAGCAGCACTCACAGTGCCTGCTGTCAATCTTTCCTTCGCCCCACCCCTCAAGGCAGGCGCTTTCCCAAGACTCTCCCTTGTTATCCACTGATGTTTGCTCAACTGAGGAACATAAATGTTGTCTGTCAGCATCTTCAAGTAGCAGAAAATGTAACTTACTGTGATTTTACATCCTTCTTAATAACAGCTAGAGGTGCAAAGAGGTGCACTGCTTTGGCAGCTGTGAGAGGTGGTGAAGTCAAAAAGCTTCCTTAATTTTGATTTGCTGCTAAACATGGACAGTTTATCCTTCTCTTGAGTGCAGCAGCTTGTCAGTCTTCAGGTCCTTATTTGGAATTATTTTTGTGTGCCTGGAGTCCAGCCTAGGTCAGGTCATCTGTTTGATCAAAGGAGGAAGTTTCTGAGGATGACCATCACGGATGCAATAAACCCACACAATAGCAACCAAGGTTTTCTCTCAAAGCTTGGCAGCAGCAGTAGCTTATTCCCTTGTGTGCATGTGTTGGAGAGGGGGGGAGTTGGAGGTGAGTTTAAAGACACAAATACTCTCTGTATTTCACTGAAGTTTCTTGTTTGATTGTAGTGGGTCTGGGATGGTAGTGATTTTCCACAGTAGCTTTTGCTGTGCTGTGCTTGTTGTTGATATCAATATTATGACTACTGCTCGCATAACATCAAGGCTGTCCCTCCAGCATTCCTTCCCCCACCTTCACCAATAGCTGTGGGTGGGCACGATCTTGGGAGGGACCATGGCTGGGACAGCTGAGCCAGGCTGACCAAGGAGATACTCCATACCATATGATGTCAGCTCAGTAATATAAACTGGGGGAAGAGGAGNTTTGAAATATTTTCAACAAAACCACCCACTCCCTCACAGATATACTCAACCCCCACGTGCTGCATGTGTGACGTTTTGGGGCATTTCCCTCCTTGCCACTCTTCTCCCCATTGGAAGCAAAAAACCCAGCCATCAGTAAAAGTTGGAAACCACAGTCAGTGCTGGTTGGAAGCTATTGTATTACAGGTGATTACTCCAAACCACCCTTTATTCAATCTGATAACACTGCATGAGCAATCCCTGCATGCTTTTCTGCAAGGGAGAGCTTTATATCCAGTCTAGATATTGGAACAAGATTATATTGGAACTAGGAAAAAAAACAACTAGAAAACGTCTGATTCTTTCAGATGGGGTCCAGATTAACTAGACCTCTGCCTAAACTTCTGAAATCAAGGAGTTACACAGCCTTCAGTCCCTGGCAAGTGCTGCATGATATCATATCCATTCTATGAAATTGAGACGTTATCTGCAAGGGGGTTGGACTGGATGATCTTTAAAGGTCCCTTCCAACCCCTACCATTCTATGATTCTATGATTCTATGAAACAAAAATCTCTGCTGCAGGAAGTCCTGCTTCACAGATTTGTAGGGCAAATTTGGGAGCACTCTTGAAAAAGGAGAAACTTGAGGGTAACCCCAGTTTGAACAAAAGACAAATAGAGAAGAGGGGACAAGAAGGGAACGTGGCTTGAGGATACCCTAGGTATAGCCTTGTCTGCACAATGTGAGGTGGTGAGATGGGAGACATGTTTTGCCCCTCAACATTGCTGCTCTCCCCAGTGTCTGTCTAGTGCCATCCCCAAACCAGTAATAGCTCACCCTTGGCAACAGCTGATGTCTGTTCCATGGAGCACCACTCTTACAATATCATGAGCATCAGTAAACCAAGTGCTAATGCTGTAGCCAATTTTGTCCATGCTGTGGGTTTCATCTGAATCACGCAATGTGGTTTTAAAAGATTGATGGAAAAGCGTGACTTGGCAGAAAGAGTTGCTAGCATGAGTTTTAAATACAATTCTCTCCAGCAATTAAAAGACATCAACTTCTTTGACAGAATATCCCACCAGTTTTCTCATGGTTTACCACCCTGCCATCTGCCCAGTTCACTACAGACTATGATGGCCTTTTCCTATTCTCTACAGAGCAATGATGACTGCAGTATATGTAACATCCATAGAGTCAGAGCCAGGGAAGAACTAGTTGATCATTTCACATCATCTGCTGCATTTCCTAGGTCATAGTGCCTCACCTAGTTAACTCTGCCTTAAGCTCCATGGCTTTGGATGTGTCTGTCACTGTAGTGGTTTTGCCTGGGCCAGGTTTTTGGTAGCTGTAGCAGTGGGAAGTGTGATGAGGCCTCCCCCTGAGAAGCAGCAAAAGCAAAGTCCATCTGTAACAAAATGACCACAACACACATCCGCTGTGCTGCTGGAGGGGGGAAGGAAGGAGAATCCTGGGAAGATGGACGGGTGGGCAGAGGTGTTTTAAGATTTGGTTTCATTTCTCACCTCCTTGTTCTGGTGGTTCATTAACAAATCAAACCTTTTTCTCCCCAGATTGAGTCTGTTTTGCCTGTGACACTAATTGCTGAGATCTCCCTGTCCTTGACTCACAAACCTCTCATTGTATTTCTCTCTCCCCTGTCCAGTTTAGGAGTGGGGAATGATATTATTGACCTGGCATCCAGCCAGGGCTCAATCACCGTAGTCACATCTCCCAGAAAGATAATCTTGTTGCAGAAACTAAGAAATGGCACTGTGGCTGTTTTGCTCTGTTAGCTAATGATTTGTAAGTGTTTCACTTTCTAATGCTCATTTATTTGGTTTGAGGCCACACAGTTGTGACAGGAGGTCAGATGTGCAAAGCTTGAGAAGATGAGAGGTTTGACTGGTTTTGACTAGCTTCAGAAAACCATTAGTTTCTGGAATGAACCCACATGTACCCAGTCATCCTGGTATTAGGTTCAGAACAAAGAAGCAAGAAATTCCAGATAACAAACCATTGCCATGTCCTATGCTTTATTACATCCAAAGTCTCCTGGAAGGATCATGCAGTATTGCCCACTCCCTACATCCCATTGAACAGCTGGTTAGCAGTAAGCTAAATTTAAATACAGGTTTCCTTCTGCCAGCTTTCACATGAAACACTAGAGATTGGTCTAATCCCTGCCCCATGGGTTGTGAGTAACACATAGCTTCCCTCAAGTGTCTGATTGATACATCTTTCTCAAATGCTTCAAGTCAAGGATTTGGCATCAAGCAGAAACATTCTTTCAAGGTCACATTGACTAGTACTGCAGAGGATTTCCACCCAGCTCTTCCTCACAGCTTTAAGTAACCTTCCAAGCTCCTTAGGCATCTCTGTCTCAAGTAAAGCTTTTTCAACGAAAGAGTCTTGCCTGCTGAAGGCCTCTCAATTACCTGCTTGCGGCAAGTGAGAGGTCAACCCTCTAAGGACTGAGATATTTTTGTCAGTTTGTGGTTTGGGTTCTTATCACCTACATCTAGCAAGTTCCTCATAACACCTAATCTGATTATATAGTTACGAAGAGTGGGAATCTTAGGCAGAAACAAATCTTTTTCTCCTATTAAGAACAAGCCCTCTTAATGTCTGGGAATTTCTGTGTGACCAACATTGCAAATAATGAAGAGAATATATATCTAGTTCTGGTACAGTCAAGAATAAAACATAGCAGAAACAATATGGGAGGACTTGTGTTGATTTAGGTTAAATTTCTTAGCCAAACCACACAGGTCTCTGGAGGCCCTTACAGCTTTGTAGCCCCTCATGCTTGTCATTTGTGCAGATTGGGTGTTTTGCAACTGTGTAAATTTTGTAGAACTGTAAACTCTGTAACATACTGACAGGAGTATTTGGTGAGCATAAAATAATGTTCTTGTCAAACAGTGTGAAAGTAAAACTCCTTTTTCCTGCTGCACAGCAGCACAAGCCAGAGTCTTGGCTTGCGTGTGGGGCTTCAGACAGGAATAACACATCCTTTGCTGCTCACTTACGGTCCTACCTCTGTCATGATCCTACCTGGGGCAGGGTGATACTGCACAACCCAGTGCTGTGCAGAAATACAGGGATGAGATCCTTCAGGTCTTGTGGTTTTGCTGGCCCAGTGCCACACCAACCGACCAACCACAGGATTCTCCTTGCCAGGTTAATTGTATTGTTTTTCTTTGGAGCTAGGTCTGGCAGGGACATTGCTCCAACACAGCACAATGAGTCCATTGATAGAGAACTTGGAACAAAGGCTCATGAAACATGACAAAAATAATGAGAAATCACTATTGTCTGGGAAAAAAAAGTTTTAAATGCAATGGTAGAGCCTCGCTACATATAAAAGGTCATTGTTAAGATAGTATTAAGGTTGAAGAATGACTCAAACTTTGATTAATTTTCATGCTATGGGGCAAGCTGACTCGTCTGCCTCCTTATGAATGCATGCAATGGTGATGTGGGCTGTGCAGTCACAGCATATACCCGTGTTTTGGCTGCTCCACGTTAAATTCACCACTGGAACTAAAGGCACAGGGGTAAGGGCAGTTCTGCTAATGTGGCAATCCCAGCTGTCCCACTGTGTGCACAGGGCTCTGCGTGGAAGCTCCCAACTTCCTCTCACTGTCCAGATCAATGGCTTGGCCTAAGTGTGCCTTGCAGCTGTCTGGAGTGTCCCTAAGGAGAAACACTGTTCAATCAAGGTTCCTCCCAGTAGAAAGCAGGGCATGATACCCTGTGGTGAGAGATTAAATAATAAAGGCAAGACCCAGCAGTGTAGGAAGGAACGGGTATGCAGCCAGGGCTTAGGGTTGGAGACTTGGATAGACTTCCAGGTGACCATAATCTTTGTGAACTGGTCACAGCAGTTGTATTAGGGAGGGGGAATCCAAGCCCTCAAAAATACTGTCTGTGCGTTGCTAAGATCTAAGCACTCTGTCCATGGGGTTGGAGGAGGGCATGGGCTTAGTCATAGTCTTGCCTGCTGGTTCAGGTAGCTGTTTCGAGTGAAGTGCATATATGTGTGTGTCTGAAACAAAGGCTGATACATCTGATGGGTTATTTTTGCCCACTCTGATTTCTGTGAGGGGAATCAAAGCCCCTCGTGAGCATATTTGACCTTGAATATGGCACATACAAATTCATCATAGAACCCATCTGAGAAGCATCACATCTTCTGGGGCTATCAGCACCCAGAGGTAGCAGAGAGAGAAACTGGANTACACTCTTTCCTCTCTCCTTTGAAGTCCTGCAGATGCTGTTGCTGAAGCCGGCCCTCTTGGAGTGCACAGCAACTGGGTTGTAAATTCACACGCGCTGGGGCTTCTTCAGAAATAATTTCCAGCTTTTGTGAGCAGATAGATGGGAGAGATCAAAGCCTTAGGTAACTAGGGCAGCTATTATACCGAGCCTTTATCTTTTCTTGAGAGGAGATGGGATAGAGCAGGAAGTTTGATGATTTTGCAAAGCTAAACTGAAAGCTTGTTTTGGTAGCTGGGGGGGATATCAGAGGCGTCTTCACAGACATTCTGAATTAGCATCTCTCAATGTCTGACGTCCCCAGCGTCCAAAGAACATGCTCAGGCACTCCAAAACCACATAGGAAAATGGGGGGAAATTGCTAACAAGATACCATCCTTGTTTAACTTACCCTCCTGTGAATTTAGACTGTATTTGGGGGTATCACTATTGATTTTTTTTCTCTTGTTCTCATTTGTCAGATGCTCCTTTTCAAAGAACTTATATTTCTAGGGAAATCAGAAGATCTAGGTACATTTGTGGTGTACCTTTACTCATACTGTCCTTAGAATAGAGGGGAAACTATTCAGGTGCTCAGAAGAACACAGGAACACATGAAAAAACCTAGAAATATGCAATTCCTGCCTGTTTTTTTTTTGTGCCCAACTTATTCCAGAGTCTCATCAGCCTCAGGCCCCTCTTGAGATGCTTCAAGTAATGAAGAGTTAAAATCTGGGTAAGACGCAGACGCTGCATCTGTGTTCTGAATGCCGCAAATGAGTTTTGCTAAGGGCCCTTGGCACTGGCTGCTGTGGGTATTGGTGTGTCTGAGTATGCCTTAGCAGGGGATTTGAACTCCTTTACAGCCTGTGTTGATCTTAATGAACCTTACCATAATTGTACCTGTGATATGTTCAGTAAAAGTATTTTGTAATGTTTTAGAGCTCACTGACCATTTCAGGAGGGATGCTGCCAGGCAGAGGTATGTCAGTGATCACTAGCAATAATGTTTTAAACATTTTCAGTTGTGGGAGTTTATGGGTGTTAAACAACTACAAGTCAAATAGGAGTTTTGTGATCTTTTACATATTTGCACAAGAGTTAGATATGTGGGGTCAAATTCTAATTTATGATCCTGTTGCAAGTTCAAAGTCCTGTAACGTTAACGTTGTTAACTATGGATCAAGTTAATGATGTTAACTGAGTCACAGAGAAAGTGAGCTGAACCTGAGTATAAAGCTTGCACAAGCCATGACATGCCTGTTAACAATGAGAGCTATGAACAGGCAGCTCACTCTTATCTGAGGGCGAGTTTCACCTTCAATGGGACCAGATTTTGTTCTTTTCACTGTTCTTTAGCTGATGCTTTATAAAGACATCTCTCCTGCCTTTTAATGCTCTTTTATTGTAATATTCTCTACATTTAACTGCTAACAAGATAGTTCAGAAAGCTGAAAGGTTTCTTCTTTGGGTATTTAGACGTGAGTGAAACTTCTCCATTTGTACAGAAGCCTCAGAAATTGATGCTGTGAGGGTTATGTCACTGATATTCTAGCAAACTGCTGAGAAACAAGACTTTTCACCACAGCCAAAGTGAAGCAGTGAGTGAATCTTCCTGAAATTCACTGGAAGGTGGTAACCACAGCATTGCAAAAGTTATAATGGAGACTCTGATCAGGAATTCTCGTGATGGCAGTGGGCTGTAATGATTACATGACTGTGGGCTGCTTTGAGACTCAGATTGTGACACGCTTTCTTTACTTAAACCTCTTATTTTTTGTTTTCTGTCGTGGTGCAAGCATCAGGGTGTCTGTTTGTGCAACAAACGCCTGACATGCTTTAGAACAAATTAAACCAGAGCTAACACCACCAGGGAGGGCTGTCTGAATCCTAATCAGGAACAACGGCCCCAGTTCTACAGAGCTGTCCCTCCCTGGGGTCTTGTGCTATTTCTTTGGAGCGAAAGGCTATTTATAACCTCATTATAGGGTGTTTATCATTAAATGTCAGGAAGCATCTGCTGGCACATTTCTCAGTAGGAGACTTCTAAATTCAGCAAGTGAGTTTGGGTAGCTGTCGTGAATATACATGGGAGTTCCCTCCAGAGATTTGAATCACATCTTTGAAGGCAAGTTAGCACTGCCTTGTTTCAAATACAGTTCATAAAATAGGGTTTTCGATGAATGGTCAAGCTGAACGTTCAAAAGTGAGCATTCTTGTCTTCTCATTTCAGAGGCTCCACTCTATTGTAGGCATAACTGGGAGACTTCTTTTGTTGGTATTGTTGCTATGTGTGAAGGCACACTTCCATGAGACACTGGTTTTGGCCATAATACTGGTTTAAGAAGCTAGCTACACCAGACTTGAGCATCACAGTTCATCATGATGTGGGTTATGACAACACAAGTCTGTGTAAGGCCGTGTTTTGAACTTGCTCCCTTAAAAAAAAAAAAAAAGAGAGAAAAGAAGAAGAAAATCTTTAGAAATCTCTGTCTGTGATTTGTGTGTGTGGCGGTGTAGCCCTGGCTGGGTGTCAGGTGCCCACCAAGTCATAATATCACTCCCCTCCGAACTGGACAGAGGAGAGAGAAATATAATGAGAGGTTTGTGAATTGAAATAAGGACAGGGAGATCACTCAGCAATTAGTGTCACAGGCAAAAAAGACTCTACTTGGGGAGAAAAAGGTTTAATTTATTAATAAACTATCAAAACAGGGAGNCACCAGGAGAACAGTCCTTCAGGGACAGACTGCTCCAGACTGAGTCCCTCACAGGATCACAAGTCCTGACAGCAAACCTGCTCTGGCGTGGGCTTCCCTCTCCCCACACACTCCCAGATCCTGCCAGGAACTTGCTCCAGGTTGGGCTTCCCACAGAGTCACAGCCTCCTTCAGGCATCCACCTGCTCTGGCGTGGGCTCCTCCACAGGCTGTGAGTGGATCTTTGCTCCTCATGGTCCTTCATAGACTGCAGGGGCACAGCTGCCTCACCATGGGCTGCACCACAGGGCTCAGGGAAATCTTTATTTCAGGGCATAAGCTTCTTCCTCACCCCTCTTTTTGGTGTCTGCAGAGATGTTTTCACATTCTCACTCCTTGCTGCTGCTGCAGTTTTGCAACTGCTCAGCAGCTTCTCCTTCTTTACAAATATGTTATTCACAAAGGTGTTACCTTAGTCACTAAATTGTCAGGCCTTGGTCAGCTGCAAGTCCATCTTCAAATTGACTGGCATTGGCCCTGTCAGCTACAAGGGAAGCTTCTGGCAGCTTTTTGTTTAAAGCCACCTCCGTAGCGCTCCCCCCTCACCCCCCCCCACTACCATAAAACCTGGCCCAGGCAAAACCACTACAGTGTGGCAAGAACTTCAAGTGGATGTAAGCAGTCTGCCACCAGCTTGTTGGCACTGTATCACGCAGACATTGATTTTATACTAGTGAGTTAGAAAAGGGGACTGATTTAATAAAAATACAAACAAATACCCTTTTTGGGGGGCAGTGGAGTGGGGAGAGCAATCAGTTCCTAGTGTGAGATGGAGGTAAACAGGAGCTGCTGGGAGTGGCTTTTGTGTTGCTGCAAACATCCCAGAAACCTGTACTGATGGTTTGTGCATAACCACTGTGTTTGCAAGATTTGTACCAAAGAGATCTGAGCTGAAGTGCCTTTAATGCAAAGTACCCAATTCCTTTTTGCATCCAAATGGTACATGTTCTTAAACATCCAATTATTTGTGCCTGATAATGTGCATGGTCTTTGTGGCCTGCGTGTCAGGTGCTAGAGAATGGAGTAGGACTGGTCCTTGTCTGAAAAGTTACATGCAGGCAACAGACAAATCTCTCATGACTTCTTGTGCACACTCCTTCCATCACTAATAAGCACACCAACTATCCTGGAATAAGGAAGTTTAACACGACACTGATGGATGAAGCAGAAGGTATTGGGGTTTGGTCCTCATGCATATCCAAACAGAAGGGTAAATAAAGACTGGTCCTAAAACACAGATGGATAGTTGGTGTGCTTATTACTGGTGGAATGAGTGTGCACAAGAAATCATGAGCAATTTCTCTGATGTCAGGTCTCTCTCCCAGTATATTACAGCTATAGGAGGAAGCCACAACATAGCAGGATATTTCTACAGCAGAAACTGGGAGAAGAAACACACCTAATAGCTCTGTACAACCAGGCTTTGAATTCACAGAGGATAAGAAAAATAGGTTATTGGTCTGACCTGTGGTCTAGGAGATGAGAGAGAGGGGAAACACTCTCCACTATGCTGTATTTTGTGTAGGGGACAACAGCTTTTGAAAGAACTCCTCTTGAACAAATCTTCTGGGATAGAGTAGAGGGTCAAGGCAAGAGCAGATCATATAAGCAGTTCTTGCAAAATGGCTTTCCATTAGGCAGCAGCTTGTCTTTATTTTCCCTTTAAGAATTGTATCATTCTGAAACAGCAGCTTTTCAACTTCAAACAAAGGGAGTTCTCCTGCTACAAAAGCTTTACCCTCAAGCTGTTCTCTTAGTTTCAGATTGTTAACCGTTGTTAATTTGAAGTTATTTTTTACTTTAGTAACCAACACAGCAAAGAGTTGTAATTTTGCGTATCCTCCAAGACCAATTCCAAGTGCTGTGTAAATATCTTCCTACCAGCTCACTGACTCATAGCTGTAATGCTTGGAGGCAAAATGCAAGCAGGAGAGGCTGTCATATTACTATTAATATTAAATCTGAAAGTTTCATTATATGCAGCACATTTTTCCTTAAGAAGACACTCTTCCGTTTCAATAGCAGTACCATGAACTAATATAGAACTGAAAAGTCAGTAGGAAAAAAAAAACTTATGCACTTGTACCCTCCGGAGAGATGAGTATTCCTATTTAAAAACAAAACAAACCAAACCACCAAAAAAAACCACCACACCTTTTTCTCAAGACTTTGAGATGGTTTGTGCCTTTGTGCCTTACATATGAGACACAGGAATTCTCAAGTACTTGAGAAGTCACTGGCGTGTTTCTAAATACCTCATAGTTCCTGACACTTTCTACTTGGTTTCTTGAGGAAGTGAAGAATTATTATTTACTTCAATGAATAAGGAAGTAGAAGTACACTGGCATTAATTGACTCACCCAGAATCTCTCACAGATGTGAGAACGGACTTGAGTCTCATTTCGTCCTTCTTTCTTTAGGCATCCCTATGACCCTTTCAGTCATAACCATGGGCCATTATCTTCTGTGAGAATTTTAAAGGTATGATTTCCCTGCCACGTTTGCAATCCTAACTGCTGCACCAAACATCAGTTTGTGTGTCCATTTCTGGGCTCCCCGGATCAAGAGGGACAGAGAACTTCTGGAGAGAGTCCAGTGCAGGGTCCACCAAGAATCATCAGGGGACTGGAACATC
>WBNH01004956.1:0-21089 GCA_013401255.1 Urocolius indicus
CTGACCCATTCAAACCACTGACAGAAATAGCTCATTAATATTTATTAGGTCCTCATAACACTGTGTCTTCATCAACTTCTTTTTTCCTGTAACACTATTCAGGATTGGCTAATCTGAATCATATATGACTTTGCTGGGAACAACTAAATAAGAGTCCCTGAAATATAGGGTAGGAAGCAGATACCAGGTCTGTGGCTGGTTTCCTCTATTACAAAAATACAGCAAGCTATTGGGATTAAAGATGAAAATGGCACCTCAAGCTGGTGATTTATTCAATAGTATGGAATGGTGTTAGAAGAACAGTGCTTCCCTTTATATGTTGTTACAAGCAGGCTTTGTCCAATATTTAAAGGCAGAAGAGGCAGGAAGGTGGTTGAAATGTAACAAAATATTTCTCACTGAATTTTTCTAAAATCCTCTGACATCACAAATATGAAATAGGCATTGACATGTGCAGGAATGGCAGCCATTAAACAGCTGTGAGAAAAGGAAAATGTTGATACTCCAAATGCTGCCACAGTAAAACCTAACTAAAAGAAATGCAAACAATCAAGACTGACATTTTGAAGAATAAGTACCAATCACAACTGAATAAGATAGACAACTTTTTTTTAGTTAGTGACCAAGTTAATCTATGTACATAATATTTTTGTATTCATTAGTTTGAAATAAAAATTAATATCTTTAAAACTAAAGACCTATACTTAACATTTTGCACAAGTGGTAAAAATGTTTGTTAATATGGAAACATGGACACTGGAAATGGTGATTTCTTTCTTACTTCTATTTTTCATATATTTAAATAGAAGTATTTTATATTCTATTCTTAGCTTTCTAGAACTGATTTTAAAATGAGTGAAATACAAGAAAATATTATGTTTTGCAAATGAAATGAACAAGGACAGTATTTCAAATGGTATGTTTAGGTATTATTCGTCAGAGTTGTGTTCAGCTGCATTCCCATATAAATGTGTAGCCTATTAAAACTAAACCCATTTAAAATCTGCTTACTGATGGAGTTTTAGTGACTCAAGATTGAATTTTTCCTTATTCAATATGCTTCTCTTAACTCTGACTACTTTAACATGTCATCTTAACTTGTGAATTCCTCATAGCAAGAATAATTTTCTTCATGGCTGACTGAACGTCTGCTCAGCCAAGCAGGAGTTGATGCTGGTCAAAATAAGAAAAATCAGACACAACATTGCTTGGGACCAAAATGAACATTCGGGTTCCCTGAAGGGCACATTTCTTCTGGTCAGAGGATGATGCTGTGATCTGCAGCCATCACATTTGACTTGCTACAGATCCCTACTCTGATGTGGCCTCTGATGTTGCTCCTGCTTGCTCAGGGATCTGAGACAAAGTGTCTTGATTTCAATGAGCCTTAGATTGGACTTTTACTGACAAGAGTTGCCAGACCATCCATGCCATCCACAAGTACCAGAAAATGGACAGCTGACCTCCTCATTAGCACATCTAAATTCAGAAAACAACTCTGCTGGGTCAGTCTGATGTAAAAAAACCCCATTAGATTGCTGAAGAGGAGCAAGTGGTGGTAGCAGACCTTGGTGACTAAGCATCTTTAACATTCCAAGCATTTGGAATTTCAGAGTTCTTTCAGAGCTGTCAAATCCTTTACTTGCCACACTTTTCCTCAACTCAATGTTGATTTTGTCACTGCTTAGATCCCTGTGATCTGTTGCTTCCTACCCTGTCAGAAAAAGATCTATTTTTTGTTAGACCAAGGATAGAGTTTCCTCAATGCTAGTAGCTTTTCCCCCTGTTCTGCAAGTGTGAGTGACAGTGTTCTCATCTAGATCCCTTTTCACATCAGTCTAGTTCTTCCCAGATCTATGCCATGTCCAGCAACTGTAACATTGTTTCATTTCAGTACTGCATAATAGATTGTGAATCAGTCTGAGCAACAGATCTACATACATCAGACATGACTTTTTGCTACAATAACATGTGGATTTTTTTTCAGGGAAAGCATTCCTGGGCATATGTTTCTCTTGAAGACTAACAAGCATCACAGTTAACTGATGGGAATGTGGAAAATGCAACTGTATAAATGAGATTTTCTTTCCCATCCTGTGCTTTCTCTAAGATGTGTTATCTTTTAACAAATATTTTAGTGTTTCTATCCATAGCATCAGAATTAACCAAGTTCACGTATTGTACGTTAATAAAGATAACTGAAATTTAGCTTTAAATAGTTAATGTTTTTTTAAAGATTATTTTTAGTAAAAACCCTTTAATAGAAGCTATTTCTGTTCCACATCTACCTTCAAAAAAGGCAAAGGAAAAAGAGCACCTGGAAACATTTCGACAGATCATACATATGATGGCAGTTAAGATCCCTCCTTGCTTTTGCTAAGAACCTCCACAGAATCCCTAAATCGTGACAGCAGTGCCCCCAGCAGTCTGATGGCTTGAGGGAGAGGCAAAGGGAAAAGGCAAAGAATTCCTGGTGACCACCAGTTGTGAAACAAAAGGAGTGACATCCCTCTTGAAAGCCACTAGCTAAAAGATGAAAGGCAACAGAGTGATCTGTGGACGTCCTAACCCCAACTAAACAGGTTTTGAGACTGAGGTACATTAACCACCAGACTCCGAAAGAAGGAGAGACTGTGGATGGGACTGGCAACATTGTCTCAGACTTTGTGCTTATCTGGTGGAGGGATGGGAGAGTCTGTCTTGAACAATCTTTGCTTTGGATCCAGCTGAACTTGACAAGATGACACCTACTTCTGATGAGACAGGAACAAATGACTGACTTACCTTTATAAGGGCAGCCCTTGCCCACATACAAGGAGATCTTCACCTGAAGACTCTCACCAATGAGAATCAGAGTCCAGGACAACAAAGAACTAACAGGATACTGCTACATCCATGTGTGGTTAAGTTTTCGCGTCTACCTCTCTCTTTGCTATCTCTTGCTATTTTTCCTCTTACCTTCAGACTATCCCTTTTCATAAGCTCTAATCAAATGTTAAAAACTGAGCCATTTTGTGGTAGCTGACCTCATTTGTGTCTTAATCAGGCACAGGGTAAAATGAAAATTAACCTCTTCCTGGGAATTGAGACACTACCTTAATCCTTTCCTGTGAATTAGGACATTACGTTAGCCCCTTCCTATGAACTGGGACTTTACATTAACTTGGCATAAATCACAGTATTATCATGTGGACTATACCAGTCTTCCTGTGAATCAGGACATTACAGAATGGGAAACAGAATGGGAAACGGAATAGGAAAAACAAAGACAAGATCCTGAACTGAAAACAACATCCCAGGTCTCTCAGGTAAATGAAAATGTGTATTTGGAAATGCTGATAGTAACAGTAAGTTAGAGTTTTGAAATCTCTATTTTCTTCTATCACCAGATCCCATCTGTGCCCTGTGACTCAAATGGGCTCTGCTATGCAGAGTCCATGGTGTATCATGGGCAAGTTCAGGTGTAGAGATCTCGACCACACAAAGTGTGGCAGTGAAAACAAGCTCATAATGAAAGGTGCAGTTCAGTAATACTGTTCACAAATCCTAAGAAAAGTATGTAACAAAAGACATTTCCATTTTAATTTGAGGGAACACAGCACAATTACCAATGAAGTTAGAAACAGTTTCAGAGCAACGAAACAGGTTTTCATTGTAATCTCACTACTTTTACCACAGTAATTGCATTGTTAAAGTAAAATAAAAATTCTGATTTTAAACCAAGTATATTTCATTGAATTGCCTTCATTCAGTTAAAATGCACAGTTCTTTTGGAATGATGCTGAAGTTGGATGTTCTACTTGTAATCTGTTGACTTTTTCTTTCTTTTTATTTTATTGGTTGAAACTCTTTTAAAATAAGGTTCTTCTAATGAAAGTAAGTTTACTTATAACGTCCTTTCTCCAACTGTAATTTTTTATCTGCAGTTGGTTAGATCAAAGGAGGGCAGGCAGGTGATGGGTGAGTCGTCAGTGTTCTGGGAGGACTTCAGGTTTTGCTTCTTTCAATCTAAATTTTCCCATTCTAACAGCCTTTCCACACATCTCTGAGTAATGAGAAGACAGAATGCAAACATAATCAAGGAAAAAAATCTGATTTCTCAGTTTCCTCCTGGTTTTTTCCTCATTAAAATGGAAACTAAAGATTAGCTTTAACATTGCTAATTTGAACCCTTTTAGAAGTTGCACTGTTTATTTAGAAGATCCTGCTGTCTGCTTGGACAACCTGCTGAGAGCTTCTTCCTGTAAGAATCGACTGAGATGTCTCACTCAATACTGTAGGTAAATAATACAGTTCAAGCAGGACTCTGCTTAATAATAATGATATGCCTGTGTTTAAATGTTTTCATCTTTTGGACTTTAGTAATTAAACAGCCTGTGCCAGCTCACTTTTTTTTTACTATTTCAGGTCATCATATCTACAGAGAAGTTCACAGGAGCTCAAGAACATAAGGGATATATTCTTTGCAACTTTACAAACTGAAATTCAAAGCCAAGCTTATAGAATCATAGAATGGTAGTACCTGTTGTTCTAATCTCTATTTTTAATTTCCCAGCATACAACAATGTACTGTGTGCAAACAAGTTTCAGCCATCAGTGCACTGCACTGTGGCTCCAGAGACAACTGGCCCAAGCATGGTGGTTCACACACTAGAAGAGTCACAGTTTTGTGTGTAGACCACATCCTCTAAATCAAACCATCTTGTTTTTCAAGTTTAAAAATGCCTTGTGTCTATATAAATGACTGAATTACTGAAAAGAAAAAAAAGAAGTTTTAAAAAGATATATGTGTAGTTTCTGGTCAGTTAATGAAAAAGAATTTATCATCCATATTTGTTGTACGTTAGCTCTAGAAATACGAGTTCGTTAAAATGCTAGGGATATTTGATTTAATATAGCATGCTGGTTCCAAAACTGAGTCGAATCAGAATTCTCTCTTCAACAGAAAATAGAAGGAGTTTTATGGGATATATGAGGTCATTTTATGCTATCCTTCAAGTTTGTTTCTTTTTTTTAAAAAAAAAACAAACGCTATTGTGAATAGAGAAATAAGGAATAAATGAAACTCAGAACAGTAAAAGATCTGAAGAAACCTCATATAAATGCTTACCACTAGCCATTACAGTGCTTTGTGTCACTTTGTTTATCAGTGAAATTACCTTGGAAAAAGTCCTGCTCAGTGTAACCATTTTCTTGTCTCTGATGCTTTAATCACACAGCTATAACATGCTAAGGGGCACACAAAAGTGTTACACAAGAAGCAGCACTTATTCTTAGTAGCTTACAGCTCAATTGAGCAAGGACAAGAGTGGAAGTAAACCAGAGACCAAATGACTTTCCAGTGCAACTCAATGTCAGAGCTGCCAATGCAATTCATGTCGAGTCTAGCTTAATCTGTTAAGTATTACACATCTGAGCTTGCCTTGGGATTGTTGGAAATCTAAAAAGTAAGGTGACCTGACAAATTAATAGACGGAAAGTCTAGCAAAGGCTATTCAGTAAAAAGATATCACCTTTGTCTCTGTGTCCTTCAACCAATATATATAAACTGGATGGTTATTTAGAACTATATCCTACCTTCTTGTTCCAGTCTTCTCTTGTCATGTACCATTGCTGGAGATAACAACTGAACCCCACAGCTGTGAATACTTGATGTTTATTTGTACCCTGCAGATCACAAAATTAGAGAATAATTCAGGTCAGAAGGGACTTCTGTAAGTTACATGTTCCATCTACTGCAATGTTATATCCAACTCTAAGAAAAGATCTGGCTGCTGAGAGTCACATCATTCATGTTTTGGATACCTGCAAGAAGGGAGAAGTCACAGTGTGTCTTGCCCCATGTCCAGGTTGATAACTCTCATTCTGAAAATCTCTTTTCCTAGTCTCTGCTCAGAGTTTCTCCCATTGTCACTGATGCCCATGATCTTCTGTTGTACCACAGGGCATCTCCCACTGATATCTCTCCATGCTCTCCCTGAAGGTAGTCATGGACACCAATGAGATCTCCCCTTTACTTTTCATTTCTCCAGCCTGGATAAATGTCAGTTGCCATCTCCCCCTGGACACCATGTACCTGAAAGGCTGCTGCTGAGGAGGAGGCTGGGGAAAGGGTAGGAGGTACTTTCCCATTTCCCAGCTCCTTTTTTTTTGTTGTTGTTCTTCTGGCTTATAATGGGTAAGTCTGACATCTGCCATTGATGATGCCATGGGTACTTGGGGGATGTCCAGGTCACAGGACAGACCTGTTGTCTCCTTCATTGTTCAAATCATTTATTTGCCACTTTTTCTGTATGAAAGTGTTTAGGCTGAAACTGCAGAGTAAACAGAGAAGAAATGTGAACAAATGTGGTAGTGTTTGTCCTATAGGTAGAAAACATCTGGGAGATGAAATGGATAAATTTATTCCTTATAAATTCCTTATAGATGAGGAATAAATCTTGGAGTATCCAGCTGGTGCTAGTTTCACTTGTGCTATACACAGTATGAAATTTACACCAAAACGTATTTCACAGAATTTTTGCATGAAGAAATATGAAAACAGAAAAAGAGAGTGAAAACTAGGGCTGATGCCAAATTCCAGGCACTCAATATGAGTCTGCATTGCAAAGCTGAAAAAGAGGTACAACTTCCTACTCCTATTCTTCAATTTTCATTTCTAAAGTAGATCCTGCAACTGTGTGTTTGAAAAACTCTGCCACATGACACAAACCATGTTTTGCTCTTGAAGCAAAGGGCAACCTCACATGACACGAACAAATTACAAATTTTGATCTCCTGCTGCTGGAAAATATTTTGACACTGCAGAGCTAAATTTCTGTAGCACAGTCCAAGCCTTCCACAGTCTGGTGATACACTTGGCCAAAGAAGAAAGAGAGCAAGAGACTTTTCTATCTACAGGAACATCCACATTTAAAAACATTCTCTTTTGTCATAAATTGCTCTTCTCTTAAAAGTCCCCATCCTAGGCTTTGAATAACATGGACAGATAAGCAGTCTAAAGCACTTAAATTTAATTTCACTGCATTGACTGCCTGTTTTAATTATTTATAGTTGATTAACAATCATTGTAATTTATCGAGGCTGTGACTTGAACCACCTCCTTAAAGACAATGAAATAAATGTATTTCAAGAGTTAGTTGAGTCTGTTGCAAGAATTAATCATTATCTTTGTTCCTTTTTTATAAAAAATTATTTGAGAAATGGTAGATATGATGTCTTCATAACATATTTTTACTTCCCATCGTCATGGTTCAGGCCTATCCAGGACAAAAGACCACAACTAGACTTAAGTACCACAGACCCTGGCACTCCTGAAGAATGGTGAGGTCTTCATTGCTGCTTATGGTCCTGGACAAATTAGACAGGGCTACTAAGCTTGGGGAAGTAAATGAAACTTAATTTAACTCACCTTGAACTAAAATATTAGAAACAGAAATATCCAATGAAAAAATAATCCAGAGTAGGGTGAATGGTGGAAATGCAACCAGCTCTTTAAGATCACCTTTCCCTCTCCCCTTCTCTCTTGCCTGGCTCAGAACCCTGAGCCCGGTATCATTACCTCCTCCCCCAGAAGCTAACAGCAGGAAATGAGAGTGTAGCCCTTTTCTGATGTCTCTTGCCACTTATCACACTCCTGAGGAGAGGTGCTCCTTGCCAGTCCTCCCTTGCTCCAGCTCAGGGTCTCCTACACACCAGGCAGCCTTACATGGGCCACTCTGACACTGCAACCCCAGTTAATCTTCTCTGGGTTGGGGTCTAAACTGCTTGCTCCCTCTGACCCGGAGTCTCCAGCTCTCACCTACTCTGGCACGGTGTCTCTACTTCTCATCATGGGCTACAAGGATGTCTCTTGTCTGTCATCGCTCCTTCTGTCTTTTCCTGGCTGTGGGGTCCATGTGGTCACCTCCACCTTGCCCTTCCCTTCCACCTCCTCCCATGCATTAAAAATTCCCATCCTTAAATAGTGGTGGCAGAGGCACCAGATTGGCCCAGTTGGGCTGGAGGTGGGTCTGAATCTCAGAGCAGGCGGAAAATCTGAGAACCCTTTATCAGGTCTGCATTGCAGCCCCCTCCTCCTGTTATCAAGCAAAAGCAGCCCCTTGCAAAACCATGACACCCCTTGATGAAACTTTAAAATATTTTAGGAGATTTTTGAACATGGGAATTTTTAGGCTGCCTTCATTCAATACACTGCAAGGAATCCTTATCTGAGTCACAAAAATATAGTATTTTATTACCTTAAAAGATGCTTTGTGTTCTTTGTAAGAGAAAACTTTGTGCCTTGTTCTCACTTGCCTTACTTTCTCAACCAAAACTTACAATTTTTTTTCCTGTAACACTTCTCAGTGTGCTATATGAATGAAGACTGAGTTCCCTGAGCTAAATTCAGTCATGAAGTTCAAAGGCAAACATCCTTCATCAGAAGTTTAATTCAATGATTTCCTTGCTTCAACAATCTAGAGCTAATGCTTCCCTATTGTGTTCCATATCATCAATGTACTGAAGCATAATTTCAACTGCTTTTGCATTATCAATCCATAAATTCATTACCAAAGTGTATTAAAAGGTTGTGAGTTTTCTTCTGTCAATATATCCAGATCCAAGGAGTAGATTCTTGCTTTCTTCAAGCCAACTGCAGCTACTCAGAGTCATATGTGATACTGTAGTTTGAAAAGGTGAAAATCCCTTTTCTTTGATGTTATGTGATAATGGGATATTCTAAAGCTTCCTCTGACACTTGCAGGGAGTTTTGTTTCAGGACACATCCACAATTAATTAGTGATTTTAAATGGATTCACAGATCAGGGAGTTTTTGCAAGCTTACCCATCCCTATGTACAACTGTTTAATTAAATGGTGTAGAAAGTGAAGAAACAATATTCATACCACATAGGAAGGACTCACAAGCTTAATGGGTCATGGCTTCTTGCAATGATTTTGTGTCATTTGTAACAGAAACCTTCGGGGTCATGTCTCTAACTTCCATATCAAACAAAATACATTCAAACATAGGACCAAAGCGCTCCTTGGCTGGCACCACAGAAAATGCTGGTACATGCTTATAAGCTCATTATTTATTAAATTCTTGGACTTGAAAATCTGTGGCAGAAGTTGTTGAATGAAGTCTTCTCAAGCATTTGAGAAGTCTTATTTAGCCCATTTTGTCAGATATCTCTGACAAGTCCTTGGATTGTAAAATGTCATTCCTAGGAAAGCCTCAATAAGAGGAAACCTATAAGCTGCCAACTTCCACTATATCTCAGTCCTTCTCTGTGGAGGAGCCAGGCCACACAAGCTGCAGGAAAATCAGAGATGACAGACAGACAGACAAAGGAACTGTTCCCTACAATACCAGTGATGATCCTGCCAGAAATCACCAAGTACCCAGTATACACTTTCAAAAGCTGGAATGTTGTCTTTCAGTCTGTGAATGTGTCCCTCATCACATTTCTACTAGAATAAAAAGACAATTTAATAGAAATAGGAAGTGCATTGTTGGTTTAGTGATGATAACATGGGTGAATTGCACGGCAAAATAATTGCATAATCAGGTCCTAACGTTTAATGGCATTTATTGGCTCACTAAAGGAATCTCAGGGGATCTCTTCTCAGGGACTAGAAAACCATTTTTATGAGCATGGTAGTTGTAAACCTCAAAATATCTCCTTACAAGTGTAAATGAGATGTAGCTAATGCTGTCATTTTCTATATCTCTGTTCTGTTGAGAATTCAACACATAAAATCAAATTGCCAAACATTTTATGGCGTCTTAGGACCAATTTTAGTAGGCAGCAAAAAACTTGGCATGCAAGGAAGGTAGATAGTGAATACCTGGGTCTTTCAGGTTGGTTAGAAGCATTTGAATCAAGAATTAAAATGAAATATGAGAGTATTCATTTTAGTCCATGTAGTTGTTTTTTTTTTTTTTTTTAAGAAGGCAAAGAGAAAACAAGGACTGAAGGGAGAGGATGAGTGACCTAAACTCTTTCCTATAGAATTATTACCTTCAAAATAAAAAGTCCCCTCCCCGCCTAAAAAAAATGGAAAGTCTGTATAGTATATCTCAAATTACTAGCTATTATTTCTCTTCTGAAAATTCATAGAAAACTGTATTTTAAAATTTATTTTTATTATTATCACTATGATACTTGGAGCTTCAGACACTTTGTGCTAAGAGCTGTATCGAAATTCTAGCTGAGGACTAGAAGATAAGAAATACAGAACAATAATTTCATATTGACTTGCCTTAACCTACAGCAAAAGATAATTTATAATATTTAAAGTTTATGCCACTAAGAATATTTGATCTAAAGGTGTAAAATATATTATTTTTCCAGTTTGCAAATGAGGATCTAAGAGAGTTGATGACAGTAAGCTGGCGAGATAGACTGAGCAAGGCATTAAACTCCTCTCTCCACAATTTCACTTTGGTTTCAGCCACAGAAAGAATTACATTCTACCTGCTTTACATGAAGTTATCCATGGAGACACGTAGTTACATATACATTAGTAATACTTATAAGGTGTAACCATCCTTTGTGCACACATAGTGCATTACACATGGACACTGAAGAAATCAGGGCATTGAAATCTTCATCACATCTCTACTGTACAAGAAATCCAGCTTCTTCACAGATGTCAGAGCCATGATCACAGAATCACAGCATGGTAGGAGCTGGAAGAGAGAATATCTAGTCCAACTCTCTGCTAAAGAAGGCTTCAGAGAAAGAGACTCCACAGCTTCACTGGGTAGCCTATGACTGGGCTCTCTCACCCTCATAGGAACAAAGTTTCCCCTTATGTTCAATGGTTTATGTTGTTCTGGCTAATGGACTGATATTTGCACAGCAACTTTTCTGGTGTAACTGATAGAAACATAGAATTGTTTGGTTTTCATGACCCAGGCTTCCTCGCTGACAATTTAGAATGTTATGCTTTCCAATGTAAATTTCTCAGGTGTGTTATCTCACAAGGTAGGTTAAAACCTGTACTGTTGTCATTTGTCATATCTTAATTTGCATTTTTCAATGTATATTAAAAAGATTAGGACTGCAGTATGCAATTAGTTTCTCAAACAACTCATATTACTGTAGTTAAATCACAAATGCACTGCTTTTAAGGCATGAAAGGGTCTTTTTCACTCATAGTTTAGAAACATCATACAAGACAGACTTGTAGGTGGACAAAATAGTTTCTAGGAGCTATAAGAGTATGACTTCAACGGTAGAGGGAGATGTAGGTAAGAAGGAATATAAGATTCTCCCATATGACTTTTAGGTTTTCTTCTCTCAGAATGCTCAGGTTTATTTCTCAAGTTCATAAATATGTGTTAAAGGTTAATCAAATGCCTAAAGATTTTTCTGGATTGCATCACAAAACTAGTAGACAACTTGAAGTACATTTGTTTCCTTAAGGCTTCATGAGCAAATGATTTTTTGTCAGTTTGCCAAGGGCAATGCAGCACTTCCAGTCTTGCCATTTGACACTTCCCAGAAGCTGTTTGCCTTAGTAAATGCAAACATACAGGAAAACCTGCAAGAAAGTGTGCACTTTCTTGTGTGCCTCTTTTATGCTTTACTTATTACAACAAACGTTGCTTTCAAACTAGAACAAATGTAACACCCATGCTAAGAATGTGAAATCTACTTATTGATTATGGGAGGCCTTAAGGCAAATTTCTTTTAGGATTCCCAAAACATAAATGTGACAACTGTGTGCCTGTGGTCAAGTGGACAGAAGAATGTCATAACAGCCTCTCGTGGTTTTAGATTTTTATTAAGTATCTTTTAGCCACATTATTTTTTTTTCACTGTGTTGTGATCCTGCAGCCTGTCCAAGGCCATTTGCTGACCTAATTCTAAGAGATTTCTTCTGAGTTTGAATTGGCAAAGTGACACCTTTTAACTCATTTAATCATCCTCTGTTCATTCAGTTTATGACTTTTTCAAGTTGTTTTTTAACATTTGAGATTCATATGCAGTTGTTGCAATAAAAGAAAATGATGCTTAGACAATTCACATTGCAAACTATTACAGTGCTAATGATAAGTGAAGTTATGACCTTGCTAAATTCAGAGATGTGGCAAAATACTTTTAGATGGTAAATTATGTGACTTCAAGCAGTGTTAATTGCTAGTTTATGTAATTGTACAATTAAAGGGAGATGAGAACAATGGGAAATAGGGTGATGATTTATATAAAAGATTGGATATAAGGACTGTAGAGTGAAGAAACAAAGTACATAAGTTTTGAACCGTGTCATAAGAATAGACTTTATATTCTCAGATAGAATAAATCAGTCTCTAGCTATGGGACCTAGTGCATTCAGTGTGATCTTGCAGTAACAAACAGTGGTAGATGTGTACATACATCATGTCCAGAGGTACAAATGAAGACCTTTTGGTTTATTTCTATCCTCACAAGATTTTTAATACTCTGGTAAAAATACTCAGACAACAGAAACAAATTATTCTTATCAGTGTGACTTCTCAGTGGTGGAAAATAGAAAATTATCATACCTGGAAAGGAAAGAATTCAGCAATGCTTTTAAGTCTCTCTGTAGGATTAATAATGAATAAGTATTGAAGCTTACCAAAGTTCCACATTTCTGTACTGGATGCTCAGAACTTCCTTCTCCAAATACTCATTTTCTCCTTTCATAAAGTTATGTAGGTTGTTTCTCTTTCAGGTTCATCAGTTTTCAAAGGAACAGGAATTCTTAATCAAGCTCAGTTGAATATTCCCGGTCTTTTGTATCAATAGTGGTTTGTCTTTCCTGATCCTGGAACAATTCAAATAATCTCTAGCGTGCTATGCAAGCTGAAAATCTGGCCCATATCAGAAAAAGCAACAGAAACCAGTCTAGAGCTTTCTGTCTAATGACAAAAGTAATTTTCCTGCAATGACCCAAATAATTAAATGTTTTATGTTATACATTGTGTATGCAACAACACAAACTCTTGACAGAACCATCACAAAGGTAATGTCTTTAAACATAATGTCAAAGAAGAATACCTATTTAGTTAGAAATTCTGAGACTTCTCTGAAAAGCTCCTCAGAAAAGTCATCTATGGGAAGCAGCTGGTACATCATATATACATCTTTTGAATATCAATATATCTATATCTATCTATCTATCTATATATATATGAATTTGAATCATCTCCCTGGGCAGCACATTCCAATTCTGAATAACTCTCTCAGTGAAAAAGTTCTTTCCAATGTCTAATCTAAACCTCCCCTAGTGCAACTTGAACTCATTTCCTCTTGTCCTATTATTCCCTACTGGAGAGAAGAGATTAGCTCCCACCTCACTGCAATCTTCTGTCAGAGAGTTGTTGAGAGTGATCATATCTCTTCTCAGGCTCCTCTTCTCTAGGCTAAACGTGCCCAGATGCCTCATACGATCTATTCTCTAGACACTCCATCAGCTTTATTGACCATCTCTGGACATACTCCAGCACCTCATTGTCCTTCTTGTAGTGTCCGAGAGTCACTCTGAAATTCTCTTAACATCATTCTGCCATTTCAAAAAAGACTTTGGTCTTTGGTTATGGAATCTTGGAAAAACTATATTTGGACTACTCCTAGTCAGAATAATATGGTATTAATTAAACTAAACTACCAAACAGATACTTAGTATTGGTATCCTGTCTGCACACATATTGTCAGAACACTGATACACTATTTTTATTCTGAATATAACTGAAGTATTCATAAATTGTAAATACTTATATGCCATATTGGCATATTCCCTTACAATTTTTTTTAATCCTTTTTTTTTTTTCCATTGTTGCCTGAGCTCACCAAAGTTTGAATACAGAGGTGTCTAGAGTAAAAAAATTGTCAGTCCAGGCTGAGGAGGACATAGCAGTAATCAGCAAACAGGAATGTTTTCTTCATGACTGATTTTCTCATCCATTTCAAGAGCAAATTCACAAATGCAGAAAGGACCTAAGTGTCTCTATCAGAACAATTTCCTCAACTAGAAAGTTGTTGGCAAAAAATAGATATATTTTACTTAGCACTATTCCATAAAAGCTTCTGGCAACATGGTTGATTATGGCTGATAAGGTGTGGCTGCTGTGGCTTAAGCTTGGCTTAAGCCACAGTGCTTAAGCTTGGCTGCTTGTTTCACAGTGCTGCAGAGGCAGGGTTGTTTCCCTTGATGTTTTGTACTCTGGTTGACTGATGGATGACTGGGATAAAAATTACTCATGAGTTTGGAAATTCTGAGAAGGGACATCCTAGGAACAGACTGGATTAATTTTCTCTTCAAAGTCTCCAGCAATAACAACTAGCCTTTCCTTTGACGTAATTCCCTCTACAGTTATCAAAGCACTTTCCAAAATGACTTAGTGTCACTTTTCCCACTTCACACCTGTGCAGCCTACCAGTGCCAGACTTAAAAGTGAAGGAACAAGATGGATGATTTGCAGCCATGTCTGTGGTTAATGGCTGCGAAGACTGTTTATCCCACCTAATGCTGGTGTTTATTTCTGACTGCCTGTTCATGGTCCTGGGGTCTTTATGGTGGATTCATAAATGTCTGCACATTGAACAGATCAAATCTGATGTCTGAAAGTTGTTAGCATTTTTTTTTTAAATGCTGCTTTTTCTCCCTGATGACCTGCAGCTGGAATAGGTATTTTATTTCAAAGTCTATGGCACCATCATAACAGGTTCATCTCCAGATGCTGTATAAAAGGACTGTCTCTCACTGTTATTAATGTTGAGCTGGAAGACTTTAAGGAGGACTTCAAGATTTCCTTAAACACATCTTGATGCCTTTATGCCACAGACAAGCTGGCATTATCAATGTGGTGGAGGATCTTGCAGATATCTCTCTAGTGTATAGAACCAGACAGCATGCACAGACATTGTCAGGGTTCTGCATTCCTTGGTGTTTGTTGTGCCATCATGTTTGGAGATACGGAGTCTCCAGAAGATAAATGGAGTCGTTATCAGCTCCAGCAGTTGGTGGGCTCAGGCTTGAAGCCATAAATGAGAACTGGGATCCCAGGAGGTAGTGGCACATCAAAACTCAGTGAAGTCCTAGTTTTCTCATTTAGACCAGATTTGACTTTTGTAGACAGACTCATAATTTCACAACATTCAGCTTATTCCTGTCACAGGTGGTCGAGGAGAAACAAGAAAGAGCGTGCTGCTGGATCTTGTGCTAACAACTAAGGAAGGTCTGGCTGGGGATGTGAAGGTTGGAGGCAATCTTGGGTGCAGTGACCATGAGATGGTAAAGTTCAAGATACTGTATGGAAAAAGCAGAACACAAAGCAGGGTTGTGACCTTGAATTTCAGGTAAGCTGACCTCTTCAAAGACCTTCTTGGAAGTATCTCATGGGATAAGACCATAGATGGTAGAAGTGCCCACAAGAGCCTGTTGATCTTCAAGCACCACTTCCTACAAGTCAGGAGGCCTCCATGGATGAACAAATTGCTGCTGGGACAACTCAGGCAGAAAGTAGACATCTATGAGACATTGAAAAAGGGGCTGACTTCTTAGGAAGAGTATAGGTACATTGCCAGAGCATGTAGGGGTGCAACCAGGAAGGCTAAAGCCCTTCTAGAATTTAATCTGGCCAGGAAAGTTAAGGAAAACAAGAAGGTGTTTTTCAGGTATATCAGCAGCAAAAGGAAGATTAGGGAGAATGTGAGCCTGCTGCTGAACACAAAAGGAGCCCTCGTGACTGATGATGCAGAGAAGGCCAAAGTACTGAATGCCTTCTTTGCTTCAGTCTTTACAGCCAAGGCCAGCCCTCAGGAAGCCCAGTCCAGCAAGGACAGTACAATGGTCTGGACAACAAAGGACTTGCCCTTGACAGATAAGGAAGAGGCCGAAGACTTGTTGGACACAATGCTAATAAGTCAATGTGACCCAATGGGAGACATCCAAAAGTGCTGAGGGAGCTTGCTCATGTGGTTGCTAAGCAGCTCTCCATCATTTAACAATTATGGAGGACAGGTGAGGTGCCTGAGGACTAAAGAAAGGCCAAAGTTACTCCAGCCTTCAAAAAGGGCAAGAATGATGGTCCAGGAAACTACTGGCCAGTCATCCTCACCTCCTTCCCTGGAAAGGTGATGGAACAACTCATTCTGAATGTCATCTCTAGACATATGAAGGAAAAGGTAGTTATAAAAGGGAGTTGACATGGATTCACCAAGGAGAAATCCTGTTTGACCAACTTGATAGCTTTCTATGAGTGCACAATCGGCTGGCTAGTGAGGGGAGAGCAGCAGATGTCATCTGCCTTGACTTCAGCAAGACTTTTGACACTGTCTCCCATAACATCCTCATCAGAAAGCTCAGGCAGTGTGTCTTGGATGAGTGCACAGTGAGGTGGATCAAGAGCTGGTTGAATGACAGAGCCCAGAGGGTGGCGATCAATGGCACAGAATNAGGGAAATTCTCCTACCCCTCTACTCTGCCCCTGATGAGGCTTCATCTGGAGTCTTGTGTCCAGTTCTGGGCTCCCCAGTTCAAGCGGGACAGAGAACTTGTGGAGAGAGCCCAGTGCAGGGCCACCAAGATGATCAGGGGACTGGAACATCTTTCATACAAGGAAAGGCTGTGAGAACTGGGGCTTTTTAGTCTGGAGAAGAGGAGACTGAGGGGACGTCTTATCAATATTTACAAATATCTAAATGGTAGGTGTCAGGAGGTTGGGCACCCCTATTTGCTATTGTATATCATGAGAGGACAAGAGGTTATGGAAGAAAGTTGAAATATAAACAGTTCAATTTAAACATAAGGAAAAGCTATTTTACTGTGAGGGTGACAGAGCACTGGAACAAGCTTCTCAAAGAGGGTGTAGAGTCTCTTTCTCTGGATGTCTTCAAAACCTGCCTGGACCTTCCTGTGTGACCTGATCTAGGTCCCCAAGCTTTAAAAGCATGGTTGGACTAGATGATCTCTAAAGGTCCCTTCGAACCCCTACCGTTCTATGATTCTATGATCAGCAGAAGGAAAGCCAAGGAAGTTCACACATTGATCTTTCAGTTTGGATTTCAATTTCCTAAAGCAAACATCACTCTGATAACAGACTACCAGGCTTTTTGCTTCACTCCAAGGACAAGATCTGCATTACCATGAACAGAGAAGTGGAAGTCAACAGCCTCAGTGACTCCATTTCTGACAACTAAGTCCTCAGTCACAGGTCCACTTCCTGTTTTCATGTCATCATGAAAAAAGAGAATGAGTTGCAGAGTTAACTGTTTGGTTTTTTTTTCCAGTGGATCAGACCTACTAGGCTGATATCAGTGTCAAATTTGTTAGTCCAGTAATTAAAGTTACAGCAGAATTGTCCTGTTACATTTTTGCTAAATTTGCTTATCTGTTAATATCACATGATGGCTCTGCAACTAAGCCACAGCTACCTTTCAGACATCACTTTGCCTATGAGGGAAACAGGGCAAGCTGTATAATACAGTACTACACCTAGCTGTAAGAAAGGTATGGTTTTCACAAAGGGCATGTCTGCTTTTTAATCTTGAAGCACTTTTTCTTTTCTGCTCAGACTTGAAAGAAGAGCAAGAAACAATCATTCTCTCCTGGACTTCAGCATTTCAGTATCACTCCCAGAGACTGTATATGCTTGGAGCTGTGTCAGAGATTTGCTAATTTGGTGATGTCTAGACAAAAAAGAAACGTTAGTTTTCTGTCCTGTATGAGTGATGACATATCTCAGATTGTGACTGTGCATGTCTAAAAAACAGACCACTAGGAAAATTAATATGATTGCTACAGTGAATGTATTTGACTTCATGATTATTTGCATTGATTGGTGGCTAGAAAGACTTGTTTCAAATTCTTGTATTATCTTCTACATCTGATCAATGTTACTCTGTGGTGTTACTGTCACCTATGCTGTTACGAGGTCATCTGTCATTATCTGTCCACCCTTTGAGATACACAGGCAGTCTGTGGCAGCCCATGAGATCTTGATAAGACAGACAAGACTTGTGTTATTTTGTCTGTTTCTCTGTTTCTTTTACAGATACGGGAGGACATGCTGTTTCTAAATTAGACTAATTCATTTGCTACAAAACACTGTTGGACTAAGACCTCTGCTTCATCCTTTGCTGACACTTACATTACCAGTTGCATAGTTGAGCAAGTATGGGCACAGAGAGAGATCATGCCAAGTCATAAAACAGAAAACTCAGAGGGACCAATTAGCTCCTAAAAATTGTGTGTCACTTTTGGATATCTTCTTCAAACAGTATGGGTCAAAAACACTTCTAATTTTAACAGCTGTAGTAATTTTTAGTCTTGAAATGCTTGGAAATGAAAAAAATTATGAACCATTAATATAAGTTTGTATTTCCTTGCTGCCTAGAAGACACGATTTTCAGTCTGAGAAAATTCCAAAGAAGCTTGTAACTAGACAGGCAGATAGGCTGGTAAAAAATAAAAGATCAAGATTGAAAGAAGCTGTTGGTGAATTTGAAAATATTTTTTTTAAATTGTTGGTATAATCAAGTATACTGCCAACACAGGGCCCTACAGGAGGATATAAACTGAAAGGGCTGTTACACAATACTGGGCTGAAATGTGGGCTCCTGAGATGTTTTAAAATGGCAAAAGTTCATCAAATTTAATTCATGGTTGTGAGCTAGACAAAGAAACACGTAGCACCTACTGAGGTTGTAGTTGCAGAAAGGCCACAGAAATCACCAGCTGCTTTGAAACTACTGAGAGAATAATTAGGAAGGTAAATTCTAGGTACCTCTTCTTTCCAACTTGAAACCTATATATGCAGTCAATAATATGTGGATTAGGACAGTTTTTAAACTGTCATGTGGTTAAAGAGCTGATACTTGTACTGCTAGAAGCAGTACTGTCCTACATATCATTTTCCAAATTCCACAGCGACACAATTCTTTCTAAGTCTATACCACATCTACCCTTCCATGGTAAGGCTATAGCAACCAGTGGGGAACTGAAATAAAGCAGATGAGGTACTGAGATGGCACATGTTTTACACTGTCATTTGTGTAGGTTTTGAAGCAAGTAGAAATTACAACGTTTTTATAAGTAATTTTATACTAAGTAGTCAATTTAGACTGAAAAACTTCAAAAAATAAGATGTGATAAACAAGAAGGAATTGGTCTATTTTTGATAGGGTTTCACACGTATACTTTCATTTCTTAATTTTAAAGTTTATACTGTTCAGTTCTCTGCTTGTCAGTGAAGACACTCCTGGAGGAATATGGAGGGTAGCAGGGTATGTACAAACTGGCCCTCATTGCTGTGCTTCAAAAGATGACACAACAGACTTAATTGGTGCAGACCTGTAAAGAGCGGGCCATGAGCAACTACATGGAGAAAACGAAGCAGTTATAGAGCTAATAAAGGCAAATTCATTTCAGCACTAAATTCTAGTTATTCTACTCTTTGTCTCTCAGTTGATTGTCTCTTTAGTGAGAGAACATAGAAGTAATATGGGAACACAGGTCTTGTCGAGATGCCCATGAGCAAATGTGTAGAGGAGCAAATCACTATTAATTTGAGAAACTGACAGCTGCAGATGATTTCATAGGCACATCTTGAACAATCATAGTGCATAAGCACTGGTTACATCAGAAAGATTGGGCAGCCAAACCACATGAGCTAGAGGAGATTTTACAGCAAGTGTGGCTCAAGGCAAGAATTGCTTTGTTTCTGCTTCACGAATGAAAGTAATTGGATGGTGCATTTATAGACACTTCTTTCTCTGGTTTTGTAAAAAAAATGGTTTGATGGCAGAGCACTTTAAGTGGTCTTGCAGCCAGCAAGATTAGTCTTGCTTCAGAAATTTTCAGTCTCACTGCTGCAGAAATCAGTAATGCATAAACCGTAAACACGCACTGAACAATGAAAAACTACGAGAAGACCATGTTATTATTGCAGCAGCTTTTAATTTATTGTGGTTATTTATAATTTTTAAAATGAGATAATGCCTGACCTTGAGCAGGATAGAAGCTATCTTGGTCAGTGTACATACATTTGCATCCATTCTGAATTCAAGTTTTCACTTACATTGTAGTGCAAGCAAACAATATAATAAACAATCAAATAAACAATCAAATAATAATCACAGAATCATAGACTGGTAGGGTTGGAAGGGACCTTTAGAGATCATCTAGTCCAATGCCCTTGCAGAAGCAAGTCCATCTAAATCAAATCCTACAAGAACGCATGCAGGAGGGTTTTTAAAATGTCCAGAGAAGGAGACTCCAAAATCTTCCTGGGCAGCCTGTGCCAGGGCTCCTTCACCCTCACAGTAAAGAAGTTTTTCTTTATGTTTAAGTGGAACATTTTGTGTTCCAGCTTACAAAATGCAGAAGGTTTCTCAAAATAAATTGTCCACAGGACGTGAAATATGGCGTAATTTTTTCTCACAAATCACAGCAAAACTTGCTAAGGCCGCTGAGATTGTGTCTTTACTTCTATGCTAGCCATTCCCAGGGAAGTTTCTGGCTAGGAAGCTATCTGGCATTGAGCAAATCACTAGCAAACTTTCTTAACCTCCAAAGTTGGGTAGCCATATGCAAATTTCTTTGTGCAACTGGTCTCCTGAGAGCATTTATGCTCAAACCATTTCTAGGAGTTATTTAAAGTGTGCTAGTTGTCGTGGAACAAAATTATATCAGAGAAGACTGTATAAATAGACACAGTTCAGCCCATTGGATTATTTTCTGGGTTACTCTTGTAATCCAGAGATAACCTCGCCATACTATGGCACTGGTGCCTGTGTTGCATTATGTTGGGATAAATTAAGAGAGACTGAGCAACAATGAAATGTGTTTGTGTGGAGCCACTTTTTGGTAACTGGGAGAGGGCTGCAGTGTTGCCTCTGTAAGCAGTTCTGGAAACATCCCCCATCTCTGAGTTGGATCCACTTCCAGCCTGACCAAACCAATCTGATGCTTCTACCATCAGTATTTATAAGGGAAATCTGCAGAAGAAGAGGAGGTGGAGGAGCGGTACAAGATGAAGGTGACCACAAGGACTCCACAGAGGGAAAAGGAAGAAGGGAGGAGCAGTGCCAGACCCTATGCCAGAGGAGATGATTACCTGAAGTTGAGTAG
>WBNH01004957.1:0-203007 GCA_013401255.1 Urocolius indicus
ATGGCTCTTAACAAATATATGTAAATAGGGTAAAGCTGTTAAATATGATTTGTCTAAACTCTTTTGATAGCATTAGAACACTCAAAGGAATCGTTGAAGCTCATCTAAATTGTTCTTAAAGAAAAGCCAGGATTTTTCCCATGCCAATTCCAATCCCTTAACGACAGCTTGAAAGACATGATTTAGACACAATCCAGGGATCCTCTATATGGTTTTTCTTCCTTTAAAAACCACTTCTACACAAAAACAGATTTTCTGTATTTTTCCCTCGGCTTCTCTTCCACAGGGAAGAGAAAAACGTGTGTTTATGAGAGATTGACAGTAAAACAACTTGTTATCAGTAAAGCATGAGTCATATCTGAAGCATCATTCATATTGTGATTCAGTGTAGCTGAAAAGATAAAAACTCAGGCAACAGGCCAAGTTCTCTAGCTCCAGGTATGATTTCAATCTTTTTCCTCAGCCAGGTCCTAGCAGACCAAAATTTTACTACCACTATCTGCCAGATTAGTTTCCAACGTTGCAAACACACTATTAAGGAAAAAACTTACAGACTATTTGATCCCAGTTGAAGGTGGAGAGTGCCACAAAGGCTTTTGCATATTTTTGAGGAAGTGATGCCAACATTTTGAGCTTGGCTGTGCTTGGGTTGGAGAGCACCTATCTGAGAATGATCAACTGCCTGACTCCTAGCATAGCCACTAAGGGAGTTTGGAGGCTGCATTTCCAAGGTATTCTGAACAATTTCTCAAATGGCAAGCAGACCTGAAACTCATCTATTGTTTGGATAATAAATTTATCTTCACCAACTCTCTCCAGCTACCTCCCTGCCAGAGTGACCAAGTCTGGTACCCTTCATTAGCCTTCCAGCCTTGTCTGCTGCATTATTATCTATAAACAGCATTTTCTTATAGAACTTTTGTCTATTTTCTTGGGTTTTTTTTTTTCAGTTTGCCTAATGCCTAGAGCAATTGCTCCATGACTCAGACTTCTAATTAGTACCGTGAGATAAAAAACATTCCTGTGGATGTTGCTGTAAAAGAAGCACTATATAAAGAGAATGTCACTTGAGAAGCCCTGGTAGATGGGGTAACAGATACGTAGTGTTATCCATGAGTTTTACAGTACCAACTATGTTTATGTGTTGCATATGGTTTCTTATGTCTTTGTTTTATAGCCCTTAACCAACAGCATCTGGAAGCCAAAGACAAGCTACTGAGCCAATTAAAGGGGTTCAGTAAGCAGGGAGAGTCTTCATTCTGTCTGGACCCCGGTAATTCCTGCAGCTTGATCCAAAGTCCTTGGGGACTGCAGGCAGTTTTACAAGCTAAATCCACCTACAATTCCTCAGCAACTGTGTTAGTACATGCACTCTCATTCACAAGGGAAGTCAACTCATTTCTCGCTGGTACTATCTAAGTTACTATCTGAATTACTAAAGTACTGTTTTCCTCCTCCCTGGCACTGGGTTTTGGGGATAAATCATCCACCTCTCTAATTAATGCATTTCTGTTTTCAACTGTAGGGAAAAAGCAAAGCTTGCCCATTATAAAGGACAGAAACAACTCAAGAATCATCCTGTAAACACCATTTTTGGCCCATACCTTGTTTTAGGAAATCCTCACAGGAATAATATTGCCTCCTCCTCAGAAAGAGAGTACAACACTCTAGAGTGGGGTAACCTCACTGTACAAGGAGGAAAAGAGACTGGAAATCTGCTCATGAAGAAATTCTAGTGATTGTACGTAAGGCAGCGAGAGAGGGGGGACATGAGAGGCAAGCAAAAGAGAACAACCACTGAATACCAATGACTTCAACCCTAGCTACTTGTCTCTTGTAATGAAGAAAACATCTCCTGTTGCAGCACAGACATTCTGAAGTAACCACAGTACACTTTTACTGCTGTTCGTGGAGATGAGTTGGAACATCAAACTTCTTTATTTCACCCCACACCAAGCACACAATGCAATCATGGAAGCTATGGACTGGACAAAAATTCCCCCATGAGCACTGAACTTAATCCAGCAATCTGTTATCAAGAATCAGAAAAATGTGCAACACAAAGCAAATCCAAACCCCCAATTATTAATCTCAGGCAGCTGGGTCTAAATGATGCTCTCAAGCAACTCTCATGGATCTTACCAAGGTCTATGCATACTTGAGACCCAATCAGCAGACTGAGCTTTCCAGCACTCCCATAGGATTGCTGTCAATGGGAAAGCACTTCTCAGCTCTTAGGATACAGTGACATCTTGTGGCTTCTTCTTTTGTCCCTCAGTGAAAAAGAAAAATTTGCTACAAAAATGTTGGCTAATTTCTTTTGGTGTGTTTCAGGTATAACATGAAGATTATTTGTTTGAGGAATGTCATATATTTGATTCAGAAATTGGGACAACAGTTTACTTTGCCATCAAAGAAAGATAAATAGAGCTTGGAACAGCAACAAAACCGATTCTGATTCATACAACATGACAATGAATGTAACACTAATCTAGAAAAACAATTTGGTCTCCAAGGCATGTACAAGTGGGATCTTATTGGTTAAATAAGTCATTCTCCAGTAGCAGCACCACTACTAAAAGGAGCTGTAGGGAAAGTTCTCTTTCCACCTGCAGTCCAATACATGTACACAAGAAAGAGAATCACCAAGCAACTGCACCTCATGCTTAAACCCCATCTGCATCACAGAAGGATCTCAGTAGACACTGTCACATCATGGGTCACTTACACAGTACAATTACAGAGGTTTCAGTCATTTATTTTCTCATATAGCCTCCAGCACAAACCACAACTTGATTTGTTTTAAGACCACATACCTAAACTCACATATGAGCCACTGTTGACAAATTGTCCTCACCAGAAACAATCCAAGCAAAAAGACAAAATGGTTTTGCGAGTTTTGCCTTGAAAAAGTAACAGCATCTTCGAAAGGAACATTATACCAAACCCAGACTAAAAACTTCAACAGCATTCTACTCATATACCTCAACAATTGGGTAACAATACTTAAGATATTATCACTACTGAAAACCAGCGTTGTTTCAGAGCTGTTCTCATTGTAGTCTGTAACACATTAATTTGGTAGTGAGTCGACTGATGTTGTTGAAAGCCAGATAATTCTCAGTTTTCATGAAATGCCTATTTTGCATCTGTAAGGACTAGGAGAACATCAAGTGGAGTAAGTGAAGTTTGCATTTCTGTTTATGTTTCCTTATAGTCTCAGCATCAGACTTGGAATACATGACTGCATCGTTCCCCTTATACCTATGCTCAGTCTGACTACTAGGGAACCCCACACTTGCCTGTTATCCTCTGTAAATACTTCTGACTGGCAGCTGTCCTTCCATAATTCCATAGCTTTAGTTCACCTCTGCCTTTACTCCCTCCCTTGGTAAGAAATATCTGTTCTGCAAGGAACCAACGCAAAGAAACACAAAATTGGTCAGGAAGAACATTTGATGGACTGAAAATAAACATGACTGAAGGCTGTCACCTGCTTTCTCATACCTTTCCAAGTCAGAGTGAAGACCTCAAAAATCAGTCTGAAAAAAATGTTACAGCTTGAAAATCAGGCTCCCATAAGCTTAAGAGAGATCCTTAGCCTATGAGACACTTTTAGAGACATCAGGTGATGTTCACAGAATCATTTAGACATGACAAACCAGCCCTTGTGTAACTGTGGCAAAAGAGCTGGTTTCTACCTGCAGTGAAATGAATTTTGTATCTTGTTAAAATTAGCCCATAATCGTTATAAGCATTCTTTTCTTTTTTCCCCTCCCAAATATGACATTTAGGGCTATACAGTATAAATTACATTTTTTGCCTAAATTTGAATTAAAAAACTGTCTTGCCAAGTCTTTAATATACAAAGGAGCTCCCTTCTTCTTCTGTGCAGCAGAACTAAACAATTCAAGGAGGCAGGGCTATTAATGTGTTCAAATATCCTTTCTCTGAGAGAGCACAACCAGCCTCCATGGAAAACATCCATCACTTCACAGTTTGACCTGCATGATTTGCACCAGCAGTATAAAAACAAGTGAAATACGTCAAATTTTGAAAGCTCTCCTGGCACGAGTACCTTTGTGAGCAATATCCATGATGTTCTGAAGTGAATGTATGTTAGAGAAGCCTATGACTGAAGTTCAGCCAATATGCAATTCTCATGGAATTCAAAAGACAAAACTCCTATTGACTGAGAAGTCACTTATTATCCAAAAGTTTATATTTATGATCTGTTTCAAAGGAGCTCCCTTCCCTTATTTTCTTCTGTCCTCTTTTACCTTTTTGATGACTTCGTGTTTGGCACAAAGAGGAAGTAATTATGTGCCTCTCTCTTGTGACAATCGGTACTTCTCCTCTTGCAAATGGATAAAGCAACCAATTCTCCTGCTAGTATTTACTTGTGGTATGTGTCATTCTTCTCTCTGCCAGTTTATTCTCAAAAAGTTGGGAAATAAGAAGGATAATGTTGTTTCTTTAGACAGCTATTGAGGAATATTTTTAGTCACTTAACTTGAAGGGTTTTCTGGGTTTTTATGATTATTTTAATTTTACTTTGAGAAACATAACTCAAGACCCCTGAAGTGTAATGCTGCAAAGCTTAGGTTGAAGTGGAGCAACTACTTTGGAGGAGAAAAATCTGTTCACAGGACTGACATGACGATACAGCTATTTTACTTCAGTCACATACAGAGCTACTCTACACTGACTAGTCTCAAATATTCATGCGATCAAATTTTATTGGCATCAACAGTCATGGAGGGTGAATTGCAGAGTCACATGCAGGAGCATTCATAAAAGCAACATTTTTAGAATCACATGTGGGAGAGTTCACACGAGGTCTACAGCAATTATCTTACAGAGTAAAATCCACCAGGCCTGATTTGTTCCATTAACTTTGATGAGGCGCCGTTATTGCAGTCTGTTTACTACTTCTACAGGAACAGGAAGAGATCACATTTTCCAGATGCAGTTCTTCAACTCTATAAATTGCCATCAAGGTTTGCCATTTGCATTGTTCCACTCCTGTCTCATTGACCAAGTCACTCTTTGGACTGCAAAAAAACGTTGAATAACGGATTTGCAGGTTTTTTTGCTTTACAATTCACTAGAACAACAAACAGTTGTTGACATGTACACAAGTTTATTTTAAGGACACAGCAATCACAATAACAGAAACAGAATCATTACTTTAATACTGTAAGCTTTCCTCTGGAAACTGACTTGCACACGGTTAGATCTGAAAGCATTTTAAACAATATCTCGGGGGGAAAACACGGCAAACCTTAAATATATTAACTTCAAACTTTATGTGCTTATCTCCTCTTTCTGGAAGCTGATGGCAGTTAAAGCTCTTCAAACTCAAGGCCACTTGTATTCATTGCTTCAGGGTGCATTACCCTTCCCATGAATAACACAGTACCTGTGGAAGAAGCAGGAAGGGAAGGAAAGACATCAGAACCAAGAAGAAATCTGAGGTTCTGAGATGATGAATACTGATATTAAGTTCTAGAGCATGTGGTGTACAATTTGTATAGGAATATATACCTCAGAGAACTTGGTAGCCCTGAAAGGCAAGATCAACAGTCCTAGCGAAGAAGACCTCTTTGTATTCAGAACTGGTACTGTACAGACAACAGTGATGCCTTCTGCATTTCAGTGCCTTTCTGCTAATTCTAAAGGCGTGATTGAAAACCCACTAGAAATCAAACATAGGTTATCTTTCATTTCAGTGGTTCTGATGCAGACCCATGAAGTATCACCACTGATATCAAGTGGTTGTTACATAGTACTGGTTTCTAGGCTGAGTACTCCAAAGGTGGCAGCTGGCCTTGACTGAAGTGTAACTACCTCATCAGAGGAACCTGCATGATCATTTCTGGCCCTCAGAGGCCCAAGCTGCTGGACAACGCTCCTCATAAAAGTGAGTCCTAGAAATTCCACACCAATCAGTTAATGGACTATTAATAGATCTTCTGAGTTCAGATTTACTCCACAATAGATTTGCTTGTAGAACATGTAAGATACCACAACACACAGACCCATATGACAGTTTGTGGGTACAGAATAATGTTTTGTCATCCAGTCACATCCACATCATCAGGACAATACAAAACTAAGGCGTTACTTAACCATTGCCCATTTTGGTAGTGAGCCCTGTTCTCATTCCTTGCTTGCCACAAAATACTTCAAGAGCACAACAGAATTATTTATAGCTGTAATATCTGTCCATTATACAAATCATTCGGTACTGGAAACACATCTTATTGGTCTTACTAGAATGATGCTCATAGACAATGTAATGATTATGGCTATTAAGGTCAGTAACACTGTGTTCTGTACAGAAAAATGGTGATTTTTTTTCTTCCCTGGGGTTTTTAATCACATAATTGTGAACATTTTTCAGGATTATGACAGATTTTGGTCTTACTTGGAGGAACATTAAGGGAACATAGAAAAGGTGAGTCTTTCAATATCAGCTATTTTAAGACAAATTAAGGAAACTCTATAATACAAGGCCAGTTCATTGATCAAAATAACTCATTTTCTTTTGTATACTTGATGATGTACTGTGAAAAACGTGGAAGAGTCTGCAATACTCTCACCTGTTCTTCTGTTTCTGACCAAAAAGAAAAAGGGATGGTCAACTATAACTTGAGGATACAGCACTGCCATTCTGCTAATGGCAATCATTCCTGAAGGAAAAAGAACACTTGTTAAAGACAACTCATTAAACATCACTGCACATTCTCCTGCTCTTCATGAGAGATACTTGTGAAGCTCAGGAGCAGAAACTTAACACACTCAGCACTAAGTATCACCAAGACATAGCATGAAAGTCCTAACTGAAAATGAACAGGACCTACAGCATAATGGCGTGCCTATTTATGTTTTAAGAACGATTAACAATGGTGAGTGGCACAATTTCTCAGGCTGAGGGAGCTGCTTATAAATTTTAAGATCCAGAACCTTAAGAGGAGTTATGACTCCTGCTCACTTGTAGAAAGAAAATGCATTATGTTAGACAGCACTGCTGACCTGTTTTACAGCTCCAAGCCTGCACTTGATAGTAAAAGGTAACCCTTCATAACTATGGAACATGCAACAACTGAACAGGCTGATCTTGTACCTTTTGGCTTAAGTCTTTAAATAATGTTACTTTTGACCTCTGTATTAATTGGGAATCAGCAAGAATTTCACTCTTTTTTGGTTTTTTTTGTTTTGGAGACAGGACATTATTGTTTTTTCTTAGTATTTCATTTACTTTTACATTTTCATTGCACTGTTATTAAACACTCATGCATGCCAGTAATCTCTGTCCATATTAATGTTATAATTGAATCCAGTTACTGATATTCATGAAGTAATTTTCCTTTCCTTAAAGACTACTACAAGTAGAGGTAATTAGAAATCACCTAACAATACACATTGGCAACTAATTAACTTACTTTCAGGAAGAGCATGTGATAATCAAGTAAGCCAGCCACCTGGTCTTCTAGCATTAATAGAGGCCAGCTGCATCTTTGCATTTAGCATTTCCCATCTTGCATCTCTGTATATAAGCTTATTAAAATACAATTGCAACAACTCCCAACCCCTTCTAACTGTTCTGGATCAACTGCCTCTGATCACCTCAATTAGCAGATATAAAATTATGACTGCTTAAGTTCCATAAAGGTAAACTGCCGTTAACAGCCTCCTCACAATCAGAAGTAAAACAAGAAGACGTTTTCCAGAGGATGCTCAGACTTCTAAATGAAACACAGCATGTTAAAAAACAAATCCTAACACTTTTAATTTGCAGAATTCTCTTCTGAAAAACAGTCTCTTTGCTATACTGTGTCTTCATGCTATGTAGCTTTCCTGCCATTACAGTAAGTCAGTTTAAAAAAATATTAACACAGAATAACCAGACATTTGATTTAGTTCTGCTTTTCAGTCAGGTACCCGAGGCTGCAGCAGCTTCTGATCCTTCCTCGTTAACTTCTAGAAATGCCTTGTGAAATGCCTTTGCAAGGTAAAGTTCTTTGTTATCTGGAGAGGAAAAGGAAACATATTTCAAGTGGTGCAACAGTAAGATTGAAGTATTTAAAAAAACCCCAAACTCAAACACTGCTAAAAACCCCAACATTATTATCCACCTTCTATACCAAGTAGAGAAGGATAAGAGCTTTGTGCAGAGGAGTTGCATTAAAATACCTTCTGCCAATACCTTCAATAGCACCATTTACCTTAAGTGTGTCGTGCTCTCTTACACTATAGATATTAAAATAGCCTGGCACCGCCTAGCACACCAATATACCAGACAGAGTAAAAGACAATCTCTGAACACAAGATTTTCAATTGGGAGAAAAGGTTATGACATTTGCAGTGGATTTCCCTGGGCCAGGTAATCTACAGGTGTGGCTTCTTTAGACAAAGATCTGCCAGAAGCTGTAGCTGACAGAACTAATGCTAGTCAGTTCTAAGATGGACCTTGCAGCTGTCCAACGCCTGGCCAAGTAGTGATTGAGGTAAAACCTCTGATTAATGTATTTGAGAAAGGGAAGAAGTTGCTGGGCAGTTGCTAAACTGCAGCAACAATGAGTGAGAATGTGAGAACATCATCTCCATAAACACCAAGGTCGGTGGAGATGGAGGGGGAGGAGGGCACTAAGGCCCTGAAAGTGTGAGGAGGCCTCCCCCCGAGGAGAAGAAGCAGCAGCAAAGCCCGTCTGTAAGGAACTTCCTGCAACCCACAAACTTTGTGCCCCTGCGGGGAAAGGAGAGTCCTGGGAAGAAGGAGAGATGGAGGCAGGTGTTTTAAGATTCAGTTTTATTTCTTATTTCCCTGTTCTAATGGTCCATTAATAAATCAAACCTTTTCTCCCCAAGTTGAGTGTGTTTTGCCCATGACACTAATTGCTGAGCAATCTCCCTGTCCTTATCTTGACTCACAAACCTCTCATTATATTTCTCTCTCCCCTGTCCAGTCTAGGAGAGGGACTGATAGCATGACTTGTCACATCTTTTGTCTCCTTCACTAGTAACAGAAAGTCCACCTGAAAATGAAACGCAGTTGCATTCCAACAATGACATCACATTTAAGCCTCAAGCCTTATCTGTAAAAGAAATAAACTACCAGCTAATAAATACTACAATTAACTGTTGAATAGTCATTGCCTAAATCTTCCATTCCATTAAGGCCTCATTAACACTCAAGTTTTCAAAAAATGTTTTCCAGCAAACATTGGATGTGCAAGAACACCTATAGAGGTGATAATGGAGAGAGACCCAAGGCAAAAAAGGCTGACAGATGCATAAACATGTCAGTTAACAGGATTCTTGGAGCTTTCTCGGTCAGTTCTGCCAGTGCTACCTTCCCGGCAACTGTATTTTGCTGTCCTTGCTTGAGCCTATTTCAAAGCCCTATCGAGCCTTTGAGCTGTAGGACACGTGTTGCAGCCTTTAGAGGAAAATCTTGCTTTGGAGTTCCTTAATCCCAAACTGCCTGGGGTCCTCCTCCACACCAATATGATGCGAAGCATGTTCTGATTTATTGCTAAAAACAAGCCTCTTTTATACAATAAAGCCTCTAAGCAAGCACAATTGATTGATTCACATATACAATGATTGATTCGCTAACACCATGGTTGCTTCAATGTTTCTATCACCAACCTTCTTTTTACTCTGTATCTACTTTTCTCTGCTCTTAGTTTCAACTTTCCTGCCACATCAGCCAACTCTGCACTTGTCTTTGAATACCCTACTGTGTATACTTCACACCTGTCTTTGAATACTCCATTGTTATTTGAATACCCTACTGTTCTCTATTCTACACTATCCCTTGTTATCCATTTTTAGCTGACCTTATGCTTGTTACTAACTTTCCTTACATATGTTACTAACTTTCACTAATGCAGGCCGAGCATGAACACCTCATTGTTCCTCTGACAGTAAAGCATTGTTCTGCACTGACCTCCATCAGTATAGCCCAGGCCCCAACACCAAACAGCTTATGTTTAATAACAGACAGAGAAACGCCCACTTAGCCAAATCACGTATTTCAATCACCTTTCTTTTTTTAATTACAGTACTTAAGCCTGCTCCTGGGACCTGTAACACTCATGGCAATACTCCACATTCTCATCCAGAATGCTTCGCTTTATTGTGTGTGTTGGTGCTTATGCTACTCCGAGGCATACTTCTGCTCAGATCATGTAGTAACTTGGAAGACTAGTCTCCATCTGATGAGCTTATAAATCCCAATTGAGACAACATAAACATTGCTAACATCTACCATCAGATGTAATAGTAGGCCTACTTGTAAATGTATTCAGGATCTACTAAAAAAACCCCAAACCAATATGCTGTTGACAGGAATAGAAGTGTCACTGCAGAAAAGATCAGTACATCCAATCAGTCTAGCACCGACTATAGTACTATTGTCACTTCAGAACAAGAGAACAAGAAGTCTAACATTAAAACTACAGCACAACTTACAAAGAAAAGACATCTTCTAAAGGAGTATGTGCCTTATATCCTAAACCAAGTTTCTACTCCACAGAATATACAGAATGACTTTATCCAATGTAGTATAAATAGTTTTGGCTGCTCTGAAGTAGTTTGTTCTTGAATCCTACCAGTCTCATGACCTCAAGGAATACCCAGAAAAGAGCTCTGTGGTTAAGTTTTCCATAAGAGAAGTATCTTCTGTTTGGTGTCAAAGTGTTACCTGTCATTTTATTGTCTCTCTTTGTCCTTGGATGGTGAAGAGAGCACTTGCACTTCCCCATTTGCTTTTTCTAGACTCTTCTCTTTATATTGCCACAATCTCATTCATCTCTCCCTAAAGTGAATGAAACTGATAACATCATGCTTTCATATAAAAATAGAGAGTGTTCATGCAGTCTCCTCTGATCTGTTTTGTGATTGTCAAATCACTGACTGCGATACTTGAAGATCACACACTTCTTGTCATTATTACATATCTTTACTTACGGCTTTGAGTATGGATATGGTAGGGCTTACCTGAGTACCTACTATCACATCATTTTTCTCTAGTAGCTTCTGTGAATCTGGATTTTCTTAAGAACCAACATGTTTTGATTGTCAGCACCTCAGAAAAGACCCACGGACATCTGGTATCAGAGTTTAAGCATTCTGCAGGACCTTAGCCTAGATACTCACCAATGAGTGGGAGTCATCTGAAGTTATTTCTAATATACATGACTCTGTTAGCATCACATTTTGTTTGTCATTACACTCCATATGCTTGCAAACTCCTACTCATAGTTGCCAACTGGCTACTCTACAAGTCTCAATTTAGAAAAGCATCCAGGTTTATTGGTTTTTCTATCTTAGGTTGTCCCAGAAAAATTATACCTGCCTCACTCGGGACTTCGAAAAGCTATTGACTGGACTGATGCTCTTCTAATGACTTTATATTGTGTAAGTCATTCATTAAGATCACTGCACTGACTAATGAAATGCAGATCACCTCAAGGTTAAAGCAGCTGCCATTTAAGACACCATACAATTGAAAGAAACATTACAATAACTTGAAAGAGAAGGGGAAAAAAATGAGATGAATTCAAGGTAGTGGTATCAAAATACTCAAACAGCAAGTTTATGTTTATCAAAACTCCAAATACTAGAAGTTGTTTCAAGACTATTTTCAGCACCTCATGGAACTGGAGATGAGAGCAATAATGAAAAAGCATTTTGCTGAGAGTCAGAACACATGCAACTAGACAGCCAAGTAGGAACGACCTCCTACTAAGTTCTTTGTCAATTAACACAGGTGAGCTTCGGCAAGAGAGTATTATCTAAAATGTCCATCTGGATTAACACTTTCTCTTTGGTTGCACCTGATGCAAAGATCCCAGAAGGTAAAACTGACCATTAAATGTGCCATTTAAAGTGAAAACCAAGAATATTATGGTAAAACTCATGAATTGTCCCTGCACATTGCTCTACATTACTTGATAAACAAGATAATCTTTAAATGGCAGATGAGATAATTCAGTCATGCAAAACATGGTGTTTTGATTTTGTACAGTACAATTGTCAAAAACACAAAAATTCAACCACATCATTAGCCACATGGATTAATACATATGCACATTCCCATCCTTCTGCTAACCTCTTGACTATTTAGTCCCTAATACGTAGGTGGGTTTTACATGACATTAAAGAAGAGCCAAGCACTGCCTTTGTGATTTAATCTGTGTATAAGCCCCATTCTCCCTAATACTTTTCATCAATGCTTTATATATATTAACCAGGGTTTAGTGGAAAGCTAACATTTCTTTGAGGTGGCAGAGAAATTGAAGGTGTTTTTCTTCAGAAAAATGCTATTTCTTTAAGGAAGGACATTTATTATTTTTTTTTTTACATAGAAAGCAACTGGGTTTGCCAAATTCCAGATCTAGACAGACCATGCCAAATACAGTGCTTTCATCGCTACTTTTGTTATGCAAAAGAAACAACTTTTCAGGCAAAGATGACTCAGCTATCTTTTGTGCCACTTCAATACCCTTCAAGAGGTATTGAAAACATAAATATCTAATTTCCACCTGAATTTCTAAACATACTGGATATTTCAGCTCCTGAAAATAAAGAAATAAAATGTTCATAACATAGTGAAATAGGCAAGCTGCATATGTGACTGAATGGCTTTTATCTCAGAATGCTTTCCTTCCTGTGTTGCTTCTATACAGCAAGTATCTGGGGAGATGACTAATTGTACAACAGCTTAATGCTCTTAATGCTGTGAACAAATAGCCTCTGGAGATACAAGATGACAACCCCCTGGTTGTTCGAATCCCATTTCCCATGAAAGCACTGAAGCCATGTATTGCTCTAATGTGGATCTGCCTCTTGCATAGTATTACTCTTTCTCTACATTTTTAATGAGATCTAATTCTAAAATACTCAGACTGAGCATTCCCAGGTCAAAAAATCCCCCTACTCCCCTTCCTGACAGTGGAGTTTGACAAGGCATGAGAACAAGCACAGTCTTACACTATGCAAAAATCACAAAAGACCAAACAACTGCCAGCAAGTTGGGTTTGGTTTTGTTTTGTGGGTATTTTCATGTTTTTTGGGGGTTGTCTTCCCACCATGAACCCACTTTGAAGAGTTTGTTGGTTATCGTTAGGTGATTTTAGTACTTCCTCATCTACCTTGAGACACAACAGAAGAACCTCTTACCAGACATGGCAGTGAGGTCAGCACTACTGCTGAACAGCTCTGTAATTCCGAGACCTCTCCAGACATCTTTCAGATCAATTTCCTGTTCTACTGTGAACCTGGAGAATGTAACAGAAAATTACAAAAAGCCCAGATGTAAGCAGTACTTATTGTTATTAGAAGATTAAAATTTCTAGGTAATGACAACTGAAACACACAGATAAAATTATGGAAAGCAGGAGATACAGTGCTAGGAGTATAATGACACCTTCTAGAAAAATGCTTACAAACAAATCAATTTACTCTCACAGCTGGAGTTTATTTCCTAATCAAGATGCCATCAAAATTTGCTAATGGTAGGTACAGTCCCTGACCATAAAACCTCAGTGCAACATTATGCAGCAGTTAATATAAATGTTTACTTTTTATATAAAAGGTTTACTATAAAAACTGAATTTAATTGCACACATAGTAGAATAAAACATCTAATACAGGAAAGGCCAGCACAGACTTCCTAGATAGCTCTTGGCAAAGGAATAGGAAAGTAAGAAAGATTCCATTTTTTTATTTAGACAGTATAAGCAAGTTCTGAACACTAATATAAAGCTTTTCTGACTCAGCTTCTAATTACTCTGGTGGCAAAATTTTAATTGGGCTTTGATTGTGAGTAAAGAACAGGGAAAACAAACAGTTGTTAGTGCAAAGGCACACGTGAGTAATAAGCTGGCAGGATTTCAGGGGCAGCTTGCAAAGCCTTGTTGTAGGCTGTGTTACTATGCTGGAAGGACAAATTGAGATTTATCCTGAGTGCAAGATTTTGGGAAAAAAACTTGTTTCATTTACAAAGACTGCTTTTCAAACATTATAGAAGTTAGGTTGGTGTCAGCAAGGCAAAAATGATTCAAGTCCTTTATGCATGTCCAGAAGTAGTCCGGATGGCTGGAGAAGCAAAGAAATATGTCAGAACAAAAATGTCAGCCCCAAACAGAAAACAGCAGAAGTCTATAGACAAACACGAGGGATTAATTATAAATGTTTGTTATGTTGAGTTATAGGTTTACTGTAGAAAGATCAATATAGTTATTACTGATTTACACTATGCTAACAGTGAGTGATTGTAACTACACAAAATATATAGTCCATAAGGTGTTCTTGCAGCAAGCCATTCAGTCCGAAGCAACTCTGCAATTGCACTGCAGCCCTTAGTGACAGGTTTCACCTGTGCTAGAGCCAAATAATATCTGCCTCTGTGCAATTTCGTTTTTCAGGATTAAACTTCTTAAACTACACAGAAGAACATGTTTTTTTTTCCAGGAAAAAGCATCGCCCAGAACTCTGAGCAGAGAACAGCTGATGAAGAGCTGAGATATATGATACCTTGGAACATACAAGCCTTGGCAGCTTGAGAAACAATAATCTGGACATCAAAAGACAGCTGGATAAGAGTCAAGTGGATCTTCCTCACGACATTTATATGGGATGAGAAAAACCCAATACATAATCTACACTCATAATGAACTTAGATATACCATTAGAAGCCAAAAATCTATGATGGAATAGATACTAGTCATTATCCAGAGAAGAATTTTATGCAAATTAAAATAAGATCTGGAGATACTTCAGGATCAATAAATCGCTGGTGGCATTGCAAGTGTTCATGTACCCTTCCAGATGAATATATGCCAGATGGATATGCCTGGAACAAGCCCACAAGAGCTGATTCTTGTGATTTTATTGTTTTGGCAGTTCTCAAAAGAATGAGAAGAGACTAAAAGGGATTTATGTACTGGAGGAAGCTTCTCATGGTGTTCTGGCATCTTCTGCATCAATCTGTGTGACATTTATTAGAAAAAAAGAAAGGGCATTCTCTTAATGAATGAGAAGTAGGCACACACATGAGATGACCTGAAAGCAGCAAATGGAAATGTGTCCTGTTCATTTTCTACTCCTCTTAGAAAAATGCAAACATTTACACTGGTCAAAAACTACAGAGGTGGGGAGCTCACAAAACCTTATGCACAATTTTAGGTTTAAGCTAAGAGACAAATCTAGAAGTTGCTCATTCATTCAAATTTCCCTGGCATCTAGGTATAGAAAAAGTATAGACCAATTTACCCTGGCCATACACCTGTAAAGTATAACCAGATCTATTTTAGAGGCTTCAGTAAAAACACCAAGACAGACGGATTCCTAGTACTATTGTGAAACGGTATGGAGTCCTGTGCAATGTGCAATTTTAAACAGGTAGGGAGTATCATGATTGGACAATACCATGAGGAGTTTCCATGAAAAGCAAAGTTTCAAGTCACAAATAAGAAAAATAACTGAAAAACAATTATTATTTTTTTTCAACTGCAGAGAATCCTATAAGATATAAATGGAAATCAACTGGGTTTAAGTCTCTAGACAGAAGACACACTTATCTGTTAAGTGATGAATTGGGACCCAGACAGAAAGCATGACAAAAGATGCTTTTGCACACTACTGAGGGGAAGACATTTCAGAGATGCTTTTGAAAAAAACTCTCTAAAGCCTCAGCTGAACATGCATCTGAAAAAAGGAAATGTAAACAAGGTGACTGGTTATCTTGCTAAAGAATACCTACATAAAGGACAGTGGCAGCCACTCTGCTGGACAGAGGCTATATCCCTGACTGAAACCTCTAACATGCAAATACTGAACAGGCAGATGAGAGTGAAGGTCTCTATAATATTTGTAGAAGCGAGTTCCTGCTTTTCATGACAAAGTAGACTGAAAATATCACATCAGCTGTATAAACACTAAACTATCTCTTTATGAAAATAAAACTAATTACTTCCCTTCTCCCCTTTCAGTTTTGTCATGTGATAAAAACCCACTCTAAATTACTATTCAAAACAGCATCTCCCCTCCTTTCTCAGATGCTCTGAAGAGCAGTGAGAGTTACAGATAAGCTCTTAATGGTATTTCAAATATTTTAGTTGACATCAGAACCAGCCTCTTTTGAAAAATAACAGGGCTGCTTTACACTTGGAAATTTAATTTCAGGCTATGCAATACAAAGTAAAAATTCAGGATGAGTTATCCTCCAGTCATATCTGGATTTCTTTGCATTCCTTTTAGACATTGATGTAGGTATTCAAAAATCAAAGCTGACAATCTAGAACATAGAAGAGACATTCAATCTCATTTCCCAAGCCTGGCATTTGCTGTACCTCCAGACTTGGAAAACACCACGCTACATGACACTAGCCCTAACACACGGTTATTTGCAGTGTTTGGTGCATTTAATGAACCAGATGGTCATATTTTTTCTACGGTCTTTTAGGTGCTTCTGATGCTAAATACACTATGAAAAATCAATTGCAATACTTCAGTAAGCAAGTCATGGAATAGTTGCAACTAGAAGCATTAAAAACCAAAGGGTAATCTGAGAAATAGGCACTGAAGAACAGATGAGGTATTTTCACCACAGGAGCAGAACAAACAAAAACCTGGTTTGTTGAGTCGAGAGGAGAGCTTCTGCACTTAAGCAGTTCTAGTAGGTTTAACAACACACATGTTCATGGATATATGTTTCTACAGATCACCTTAGAAAGCACTAAGAAGAAAGATGTTAACAGAGATAACGACTCTGCTCTAACTTGGCTGTTGGACAAAGTTAATGAGAAGGGAAGATCTGAGTCAGCTCTACATTTCTTTTTTACAGTGATCATTTGTAAAGTCTCTCTACTGCCTACATGCAGAACACAGTCGAAATAGCTGAACAAAAATACTTCCCTTCACTTTCACTGTCTTTGGATCTCTCCCACGTGAAACAAAGAACAGAATAAGATACTTAGGAAGCAAAATTAGACTGAGAAATTATCAGTTCTGTGGAGAGTTTAGCAGAGAATAACGACATTTTAATGAAATTTAAAGCAAGCATTAGATTAAAATGATACATTTATATCATCAACAGTCTCCTCAGTTATATATCTGAACCTTTAGGTTTTGTACAGAGCATTAACATTTCACATCAGGCCATCTTTCTTCTATTTTACAGGCTTTGAAGGCAGAAAAAAAGGAGGCTACAACTTTAGGATGCTGTGCAACCCTGAAGCCAAAAATTTTTCCTGAAGTCCTTAGACACTCAAGACCCACAGAATCCAGGATTAGGCTACACTTTCCACTTATACATCAGGAGTGAACAAGAGCCCAGTGTGATTCATCCCAAAAGCTATCGGTTCAAAAATTACTAAGAGTTCTGAATGAGCAAAAGCAAGACATTCCAGGTTCTCAGGTTGGTTCTAATACATTAAATTCTGTAGAACAAGAAGTAAACAAAGGAATGGCTCCACTTCTTCAAATCAGCAATCCTCCTGCGTGGAGGACAGACCCTCAGGATCTGAGTCACTATTTTAACCAAGCAGGCAGCCTGCAAGGCAAAGCTGCCAGCTCATAGCAATCCCAACACTTCAGTTTGAATTTCAGCTAGCATGTCCTGAGGTGCTAGAAATAGCCTGCATGATTTAGTAGTCTGAAAAAAAAACCAAAAAAAGAAAGCAAAAACCAGCAATAACAGCAAAAAAAAAAAAAAAAATCCCCAAAAATGTCCTCAGACAGCTACTCTGACCAGGTAAAACAAGGCAGATCATGGTTTCTTCTCTGGCAAGGTCTTTTTATCCAGGGCTTCAGAAGCTGAATATGTATTTCAATGGGACAGTTTTATGTGTCTTCCATGACTGTATCTCAAGAGCTATCAGCATTGGCTTATCCCTCATAAAAAAGTGACTCAAGAGAACGTGTTAAAAAGAGAGATTGTGTAGGTTTGTCTTTTGTTTGGAGTTGTTTAGGCATTTTGGGGACTTTTATTTTTGTTTGCTTTTTTTTTCTTGTTCCTTTGAGAGGGAAAACAACCTTCAGCTAAAAAACCTTTACCATTTCAACACCATGTAACACCTTTTAAAGATATTTTAAATGTACAAAAAAAAAAAAAAAAAGAGCAAGAATGCTGTTCTTGAGAGCCAGGTATACTGGAACAATCCTTAAGAAATCTGCATACTGTAGCATCGTTATTAGGTACTGTTACAGGAGTTAGTTCCTCCTATGCTCTTCAAGCAATTTATGTTAGAGAGACAGCTTTGTAAATTAGATTCATGGTCTGTTTAACTCCTATGCAAAAAGTGGATTAAAATGTTGATCACTTTAGTCTGGGTTAAGCTAGAAACAATGATTTGAAAATGAAAATGAGAAAGTACATTTTAACAATTCAGTTCAAATCTCTTCTTTCCTATTAAGAGGAATAATACACAATTTCATTTGCACTGAGATAATGCAGGCAGAAATTGCAAAGTTGTGATTAACTCTGCTTTGGCTAGTCATTCAGGTCCTATTACAAATGTATAAGTTTAAAAAATGTTCATTTTATAATTGGATAGCATCTTTCAGGATATAAAAATTTAATTTTATTCCACTGCTGCTTTCAATTTCTCAGAGGACAGAGCCTGCAGGCCACATTTCATAACATGCCTGAGTCAGAGCATAAAATATTTATGAAGTGTTTATTCAGAGCATTGATAAAATCCCGTAGATCACCTCTGAATCCCTAATGGAAACCTAACACCTTGGGAGCATGCAATTAGTCTCTGGAATTTTTGTAAGGAAACCGTGGTATTACTATATGGATTTTTAAGCTCATAATAGTTATCTTTTATAATCTAAAATACTGAAGGTAATCAGCACCTGGTGGTACCTGTTTGGCCTTCCTATAGCCTTAATACACAAGTGTTAACCAAGATCTTTGAGTTTCTTAGATAAGAGCAACAGGCATGACAACTAGCCTGAGGACAGAATAAATAAGTCCATTTTATGGCCATCAAAGTCATGTCTGAGAATTATGTTTTCAATGATATTCATGTATTTAACTTTAGATGCCTAAGCTTCTCAAAATTGTTAACAGGTTTTCACAGATTCCCTATATAATCAACAGAGAGATACTTCTGTTCAAGAGTTTCTAGAGTGCCAGATCTCTGAGTTGTCTAAATTCAGCACCTGATGCGCTGGTTGTGAAATGCTCCAGTTATGGAAAAAAGCTTAAGAGATGTAATAATCCTCATATTTTACTTCTGATTAACATCTAGGTACAGTTTGCCCAAGTCTGCAGGAGAAAGAGCTTCACTGAAACACCTCTTCCCTGTACCTTAGTGTACTGTTAATACTAAAGCTCCTGGGACCTGAAGCTCTAAGAGAAAATAAAAATCACAGGAATGGTGTACAGCAGGTTCAGTTTGTAGAAACCCTGCAATGCAGCTCTTTGCTCTCTCTGCTTCTTCAAAGGAAATGCTACTTAAAAAGAAAAAACTCTTACTAAGAGGCAGAGAAAAATAGACCCAAAATGCTGCTGTTCCCTCACTACTCTTACTCCAAGTGTAATAGCTTTAAAGAGAAGTGGAATTCCATCTTGAGTTGGAATCGGGGCATCCTGACAGCACCAGTACATCTCAACCTAATTTATCCTGGCTAGCCTTGTTTTATTTTGCTCAGTTGCACAGAGCTTCTTGAAAGGGCTCTTTGCTTTGGAAAGGAATCTGCTAAACTGGAGGGATTATTGTCTTTCTTTTTAGATGTGAGCTATAACAAACCCAAATTCCCAAGCCACCTGAAAGCAAATAATACTTTAATCATTAAAAGGATTCACTACAGGTTTTTTTCCTGCTGCCATTTTCCTGCTGCAGAGCCATGAACATAGATTAAGTAGAACTTAATCAAACTTGTGCTATATTGTCATATAAACACTTCAATAAAATCATTATGGATCACTGAAAGGACATCATAATCCACTGTAAGTGACATTTAGTAATAACTCTGTTACTAAGTCATGTGCAGGGCAAGCATTTGAAGGTAGATGAAACAGAATTCTAGGAAAGATAACTAAGTGGTATAAGTAAGCAAATATGCCACTGAGCACACACAACTTATGTCTACAAATCAACTGACAGAAGTTTCATCCCTTCTGGTAGTAACGTCTTGTTATTCTGTTTATCCTCTAAGAAAAAAGAAACCAGCACTTATTACAACTAAGAAAAAAGTCACAAGACACAAATTGACTTGAATTATCTCTCAATACTCAATCATTTGTACCTAAACAGACACACCATTAGAACTTTTAAAATTAGCAGCACATAGAATCTAATTAGAACCCAAAAGAAACATTTTAGCTTTTGTTAATTCAGACTTGCAATATTTCTATGGCTCCTACCTAAATGAAACTTTCTCATAATGAGATCTGCAATGCTACGAACATGGAGTAGATATATTGCAGATAATGAAACTCTCCTTTCTGGAGCTAACATATGAAAAGAATGCAAATGCAGTGTTCTTCTGTTGCTCAACCAGTCATCATTCTGCACTGTACACCTCCCAGGTTTCCCTGTCAAAACAACCTTCACTTGGGGTGCTGTGTAACTGCAACTTGATCAAGATGTTCAAGCTTTACCTACTCTGCTACTCTGAAAATTTGAATGAAGACCTTCCCCTTCCCTTGAGATGAGTACATTCTCACCTTGGTAAGTACACTTCCACCTTTTGCTTCTTTACAGAACTAGCCCATTCATTAATCAGCGAGGCCTTGATCAGTGGTTCCAATGTGACCAGTGGAACTTCCTGTCTGGAAAGAACGATCATCATACTAATTTCCTCTCCCTCATATGGTATCTCCAGAACTTGGTAGATCCCACCTGCTTCATTGGAGCCATCACTGAACTCGCCTACAAAAGAAAAACCACAAAAGCTGTTAGAAGTATTTTCTTGTGTCTTCACTGGAGATAGGGGAAAAATAGAAAGCTAATTAATATTACACATTATATACTAGATACTGGAACTAAAAATGACCCTCACTATTCTATTTTGTATAAAACTTATATTGTTTTCATCAACAAAGCAGTTGAGGCTTCCATCTGCTTTCTTAATGGAAACAGGCTTACACAACCACCGTTTGTAGATAACCACACCTCTGAAGCCATCACCTAGCTTCCACTGGTTAGTCAGAGAAAAGTCTAAAAGCTGTTATAGCTGCCAAGACTTTCTTGGAAATGGGCAGGTTTTTTTTTTATTCAGGAGAATTAACTGCCCACAACACTGCCAACAACAGATACAGTAGAACTCACCTGGAGTTCAAACTCAAGATGAAAAAAGGTAAGTTCTGCTGTTCAAAGAACCCCTATTTTCCCTGTCCAAGGATATTACAACAGTAACAAGAAAACATTCATTTTAATATTTAGCACAAGAAAAATATTTTAGTGAGAAGCAGGTCTAGCTCAAGAATTGTGAAGAGATTACATGTAATGAATAAACATCCTGAAATCTACCATGTGGCACCAAACACGTATCTAAAAAAGTAATCAAGAAAAAGGTCATGATAAATGTTGCTAATTACAAGACACACATACATATATTACACAAAGACATCAAAATCTTTGTTGGACAAACATATTTAAAATTCTAGGTGAAAGAACAGTCAACAATACAAATGAGTACTGCAACAAACCTATTAAGGAAGAATTTACTAGTTTTAAATTGCTAAAGGTCCAACTTACCATAGTAAAACTCTCCCTGCTGGTACATCATTGGAATCTGCACCTCACTTTCATCATCTTTAGTGAAAGAAAAAGTTCTTGTATTTTCAGGTCTGAACTGTGATTTCCAGTTGCCTTTGAAGTAGATTGCATTGATGAGAGCCAAATGAGTCAGAGCACCAAAATCTTTCGAAGATACAAAATCTTTGATCATATCTGAGGAGAAAATCAACTGTCAGTCTACATATCAAATTGAGCATTAAATCAAAACTTAAGACAGCTCGAAAAATGCAAGAAAATAAAAAGCTGTGCTAACATGTAATTTCCAATTCAGATATTCCATTAAATCTCAAATTAAACTGCCAGTGTTTTGTAAACCTATATCACAGAGCAGGTGCGTAAACCCTTCCATCAAGTACATGTTAGTCAACTGTTTCTTGATCACTACCTAAATGCACCACACAATAAAACCAAGTGGAAAAAGAGTCACATAGGGCATGTTTACACTAGGGCTATAACACAGTTCATTGCTATTGTTTTCATGTCAAGACTTACACAAACTTTGGTTCCAATCCAATAAAACATTTAAATTGGTTAATTTAAATTGTGCAAGTATATGCATTGGAACTTCACCTGGGCCAAATTTGAAGGAAACATTCCTTTTCAGTAATGTCCTACTGACTCCAAAGTGAGGACTAAGAACAAAAAAAATCCACATAAATTCACAGCATTTGTTCCACTGACATTAGCTCTTGAAAAGCAAAAGGGAAAAACATCTAGCATCTGCTCTGTTCATGGGAGGTATGTCAGCTGAGCATGGCAGCTGCTTTGCTCCTACTCTTAAAACAAGTCATTTACATCAGAATACAGTCTGTTACCTGCTTTAGCTCATCTTAAATGCTTTGCTGGATTTTCAGAAAAGTAATTTCAAGTTTGTTAAATTTGGTGCACTGACCAGATTTGTCCCTCTTCTTGAAGAATTACAGCCTACTTCAGATGGCTTTCTTGCTCACTTCTATTTTTAACTGACATTGCACTCTGCAAGGTGTTAAAATAATCACATTCCTCTGTCTAATTATTACTTCTTAATCCCTGGTTTAAAATACAAATTACTTCTGCTCTCTGGAGCATATGACACTGACTAACTGGTGTGAAATTTGTGTATCACAGGGCAGTATTTCTTTTGGGTTGCTGTTTGTACTTGGTTTTATCTAGAATGTTCTTTGAAATGAGATGTGACCAATACTGCCATACTAATATGGAAAATTAAGAAGGGATAAACTGTGTAAAAAGTGAAAGTGCTTCTGTTTGATACATCATGTTCCCTTATATTTTTCAACCACGTCTTGTTGATATACTAATGTATTGTTAAGATTTTTTTTGTCTGTCCAGAGAAACCTTTGACAGTTATGTTTTCTGCTCCAAGCCTCCCATCATGGAATTGGAAATCTGTCTATCATGTACCCCTTGCCTAATGAGAAAAATCAGCCTCCTCCATCTAAGCTGGCAGGCAGGAGAGAATGAGATCTAGTGGTCAGAGACTAGGCTGAGGGACTGTTACTATCGCAACCTAAGGCTAAGAGACCCAGAGCTGCCTTTGTTAGCTCTGCTCAGCTCCTGCTAGGGCAATGGTTATGAGCTCAGCAGCACACGTGGCAGGTGTTAAGCCATAGAACTTGCTGTTCTCTCTAGAAGAAAGAGAATTTTACTTTTCCATCAGACACCGGGTTTCTCAGAAACACTCTGCAATCTGCTGCACCACTTACATTACTTATTTCTGTAGCTTGAGATAAAGGGCAGAATTTACTATGCTTATAATAGCTGACACTTTCCCTTGGAGAAAAAGTAGATAATTTCCAAATTGGAATAAAAGCATTATATGAGATGTTTTTCCACTTTGGTGTTCTACACTTCCATAAAGCATTATGGATTATAAAATATGCTCAGACTACAGGGTGATGTTTTAATTCCTTACCAGGTGTTCCGATACTTTCAAATTCACAGTGGTACAAAACTGATGTCAGAACCAGATCCCCATTGAATTACTCTTAAAAATATCAACTCCCCTTGTTTGTCAAATGAACTACAATGAGACTATATCCCTACAACAGGGGGCTAACTTCACTCCCATACCTTGAGACTCTGAATCCATCCAGAAAACACCGAGTCTTTGGGACTCCCCAAGTAAGCACTACATCAGGCAGATGTGAGTGTGGAGATTTATAGTGGTCATTTTATGCTTACTCACTTGTTGCAAATTGTGGCTGTGAAACCTTATTGACAGTCTCCCTAAAATAAACTGCTCTCTCAACATGCTCTCTGGCTTCCTCACACTGGAAAAGATTACGTTACAGGATCTGATTTTGTGCTTCAAAAATATCTTTTGTGTTCCTTAGTATTCTGTTTCTCAGTTCCTTATAATCATGACTTCCCTCAAAGAACTGGTGATACTCCACACATCCAACACAGGCCACTTTACAGACAACTTTTCTGCAGTTAAAATAGTACTTACCCCTTTTCTAAACTCAATACCGAAACTAGCATTAACATGCTATTAGAATGCCTACCATTGAAACACCCTCCTTCAATAAATGTTACAGGTGTTTTAAGATAGTAATGGATAAGGGAAAAAGAAAGATTTAGACAGATATAACTATATGATTAGCAATGACTAATATCATTCCTGCACAAGAAAAGAAATAGACAACTTCACAAACAGCTGGTACTAGAATTCTTTTTAGGAGGGAAGATACTTTAGTCTCAAATAGAACAGATAAAAGCCAAGGCAACAATTCAACAGCCCTGTAGAACTGGAAACACAAACACTTAACTGCAGGAAGCATATAAAAAAAAAAAGTCACATGGACTTACTATTTGTATGATTCTCCACCCACTTATTGATGTGGGTAGCTACAGCTGCACTTTGGCTGAAATCTATATTCTCTACTTCAGCTTTGAAATATTTTTTCACCAACTGCAGGAATTTCTCACTGATGTGATATCCATTCTGCACATAGAGAGAGTTAGCAATATCCAGAACGTAATGACCTTCTTCATTAGTTGCCATATCAGAAAGGTCTTTCAAAAAAGTAAATTCTTCACCTGGGGAAAGAAAAACAGCTTCAGTTTGAGAAAAAAAATGAGTCTGTGTTTTTCTTCTGCTGGAAATTCACAAAGACATTTTATACAAAAAAAAGTACTTAAAAAATAAACTTGATTTTAAACCTACACACATCTTCAGATCTGAAAGAACAATCTACAAGGCAGAACATACTACTTAGAGCTTATTTTTTCTACTACCTATAATTGGCATAATTAACAAGACATTTGGATCCCATTACAGACAAAGCTATGAATGGCAATCCTTTCAACAGCAAAAGAGTAATTAAGAAAATTTACTCTTACAAGTCACACTCGTATGCCCTGTCACCACAAATCCCTTAGTAGAATTTCCATTACATCCTAAAAGCCAGTTTTTTTAAAGGAGAAATGAAGTTTTGAAGCTAAAGACTTCCTCACAGACTTCTCTTTGCAAAAAACCAGGTCTAGAACTTATCAGGATCCTGTGTGGGGATGTACTGAATCATTTGCTTGGGTAATGAGGAATCCTGAGTAGGATTAAAGCTCTAAGATAGGAAGCTTGTACTACCACACTATCTACCTGAAGCTGAAATTTCTGATTTTAAAAACTACAAACAAACAACTTAAAAACTGAATGCAATTGCATATTCCAAGCAGAAAACATTGGAATACATTCACTGTATTCACTGAGCAGTGTTCAATTACAGCTAAGGGACAATTTATTAACTACGAACTGTAGAACTCGGGATGTGTTGTAGTCTCCACAGAGAGGCATCGTGTGCAGTGGTACTGTCAAACACACCTTGAACACAGTATGTAGAAATTCCTTTCCAAGATTCTTTCACTGAATGCTTAAGTCCCATACCTTGTATGAATAAGGAATTTCATTCAAGTTTCAAAAGAATTACTTTGATGTCAAAATTCATAGAAATCGTCTCTTCAAGGTCATTTTGTCAGTCCCATCCCCTTCATTTGCAGTCATATTCCACTTGCTTGCACTCAGCGTGCAGCACAGCACTACCTCCAGATACATGACTTAGCTCATCCCATACTACAAAAGGAACGGTGTGGTACTATAGTTCTCTACTAAAGAAATTAATCCCATTTCTCAGAAAGGCTGTTGGGAACACGTGGCAGATCACGCTGAAAGAGCCAAGATGCTCGTATTTCCTAAACTGGCTTGTATGTGACATTATGCAATGCAGACAGAACATTAGCAACACAGAATTAGGGTAAAGAACCTACATGTTTTACCTATGAGAACCAAACAAACTATGTTTGTTTATTATGTGTCAAATTAAACATTGACATTTTCAGTGACATTTTCAGTTTTTCACTAATTACTAAGATTTTTTTATACTATTTTATAAGCAATATTGCTAAAACTACTGCTTTCATTTTCAAGTTCCATTATAATCCCTAAAAAGGATGTACCTAAAAAATCTTCTTAGAACTCTAGAGGCAAAGGCAAGCTTCTTTTGCTGATTGAAACCAAGATCAACAGTTAACTGCATTGCTTTGAATTCAAGTGCCCAAGCCAGGGTTGTATGTTAGTATCTTTAAGCTTATGCAGAATCCACTGAAGCATGCTTCAGCATGCTCAGGCCAGCAAACAGAATGCTAAGAAGCCTTCTAATTAATAACCCATGGACATGACCAGACCACTTCCATTGTTGTTCAGGCATTGCCATCTGTTTCTCTAAAACAAAAAGCCCGATCATAAAACACAAGTAAAAGGCCTTACCATTTTTTAAGCTGTCAAAACCCAAGGAATGTCGGATTTCTTTCAAAGTGGTCCCATGGGCTCCGAGCTCTACCATTCCCATGGCTATTGCGATGCTCAGAGGAGAGAAAAGAATATTCTCATCTTCTCTTGCAGCTCGCAGCTGATTGTAAACATTCACAGAAAGCTCAGCAATGTTTTCATCAGGAACATTGGTCTTGAAGGCTCTGCTTTGCAAAGCAAGCAAAGACAACAGTCCAAGGAAATACATGGCTTGAGATTCTAAGATCTGCAAAACAAATTTTAGAGAAGAATAGTTAACTTTGCTTCAGTAATAAAAGATTCAACTCGTGAGGGAAACACCCACCTAAAAGCTTTAGACTTAAATTTGTGTGGAAAAAGGACAGAGTTCAATGCATTATTCAGTTATTAGGAGGAGAGACTAGCTTGAACAGTTAATGTATTAAAGTTACAATCTACTTTAAAAAGAAACCCCATTTCATTTTGTAACAATGTTTTTGAAATCTTTCAGCCATAGAGTAACAAAACACAGCTTCTACAGAAAAAAACCTCAAAGACATAGAAACACCTTTCCTACTTTTTCATATTGCTGCTGTTGTTACTAAGCAATGCTGATCTGGAATTGGTGTTTCTGTACTCTTCCACCAAGAAGATATAAAAATCCACATTTCTTTCATTTGACCTTTCAGTGAGATGCAACATATTCATCTAAGTCACTCTAAACCCCCAAACTGGTAAAACTCTTTTGAGCACAGTAAGAGAGCTTGCTGACACTGGTGACTAAAGAAACATACCATGATGTTGCTCAATTGCAAGACACGAGGCAAGCAATCAAAAATTCTTTGAAAGAAAGATAAATCATGCCTTAGTTACCGTTAGTTGTTAGTAAATAATGGTGAAAAAATGTGTAGTTTTGCTAAAATGCTTCAGTAAGCCACACTTCTCACTCTACTCCAGTTGAGCTCACCCACACAACTAGTGACATTAAAATTCTAGCTCCTGCACCAGTGGACGTGTGTCTCTGTTCTCCTGGCTTTTTTTCATTTAAACTTCACACTGCCTTGGCATCTGACCCACTACTGCCAGGTGCCTTGGGTCCCATGTACCAAGCCAAAAGAGCTGCATTTCAATTCCTTCTCTTTGCCAATTATGGTATCTCTAACATATAACCCAATAAAGATTCCTGAAGCAGCAGCTCACGCTGTATGAGACTAAAAGCTTCAGCCCTGAAGTGTTTACATGTTGTTGTGCCAGTCTGCAGTGCTTGTCAGTACTGGACAAATTCAAGTGAATGTGCTATTCTCCTGCTCAAAGGAAACCAATCTGCATGCAGCCAGCCCAAGTGCCTCTGCCTTATGCTTCCCAGCTCTCCTGGGTCTGCAGTTACCACCAGTTTCTATATACTTGACACAGAGACCCTTAGTCAGCTTTATACAACATTTATATTATGCATTTCATCTTCAAGGATTATATAGCATTACCTAGTTAACTCTCACAATACTGAATGATATGTAATTAAATCATTACTACTCACATTTTATAGCTGAGAAAATACAAAAAGCAACCAGGTCTACATATGTGCCTTAGCAGCAAGTGATACAGTCACTAGTTAAGACTTGTCCTGTCCCCTAGCCATGCATCAGTCATTTGTTCGTTTTTGTACTGAGAAAATTAAATAGATGAATGGGTGCAGCAATCACACAAGCTTCAGGGGAAAAAGACAGGCTCTTAGTGCTACTCAGTATCTAGAGCCCTGCTTCTCCCTTGCCCCATGTCTCCTTTCTGGTGATTGCTTCCATAAATGTAAGAAATATGACCCTTCTCTCAATTTCTAAACAGCCCTCCTCTATGCTGGCATCACTTCATCTCTCTGGACTACATGATCAATCTTTCCCTGATTCTTAGCAAGATACCAAAAATCTCCACTGAAGGCTTGTACTCTGCTTAAGAACGGAACAGAATAAGTCATATAACTTTAAAGCACCACGTTCATATTGTGCTCATGACTTGATGACTACATGTATCAGTACATTTATACAGCTCTCCAGCACTTCACTGCCACCGCATGGAAAACACTACATTCTGAGCCATGACCATCACTGGTTATTTCACAAAGGCTGAGATAGCCTGTTTATTGTTAAAACGTTAGCTACATACCAGAAACTTCCCCAATTATCGTGTTTCTTAATAGCAGCTGATTTTTTTTTACAACTTGTCCATTTATTAGCTATTGATCTCAGAACAGTAAGGTTTCTGCGACAGAAAATAACTGGATTTCTCAGTTTTCTTGATAATCATAGGTATTCTTTATATTAAAATAATAGACCATGCCTCTCTACCAACGTTATATAATCTAAAATGTCACTCAGCACATCACTGTGGTAGACTGAGCCCAGGTTTTAGTCTTGCATCCTAAAAGCTGTACAAGGCAAGAAAGGCTTATAAACTTATATCACACAGGAGATCAATAGCAGTGTCAAAAACAGTACTAAAAAAATGGATGAGCAGAAGCTCACCTTTTATTGAGGATGAACCCAAAGCATCGTTGTGGCTTTTAAACTTGCCTGCAAATCTAGGGAATCTCCCACACTAATCTAAGCAAACAAGTTGTGCTGCTCAATGCAGATGCAATTATGCACATAGCTAAGTTTTCCCCACTCAGCTCACTTTGAGACCTGACAAGGTTATGACAGATATAAGATAGTCTTCAGTCTTAAAAAAGGAAACTTTCCCAGCCTTTTAGTTGCAGAGGCAGCTATTCAGCACTCCATCACTGATCTCTGTCATATGTCCTACTGCCAGATATGCAAAAATAACTGCAGGAGGGAAGCAGGGGGGTAATTTATACATTTTGAAGTGTTTAACATATAGGTTAGACTATGTGAAAGCTAATATTTGGTATCAGACAATGCTAAAACCTCAAATTATATACAAAGCCATCTTAATTCTAGACCACTCTGGAAAAGCTCCTTATGTGAAATAATCAAGTTGTAATGTTTTTAATTATTTAGGAGGATAGAAAATAGAATAAGTACATTCATGGAAACAAATAAAATGTATACTGAAATGCTCTTACAAGACAAAGTACCAAATTTAAACTTAGCCAGTGATGGCAATGCAAGAGGTTAATCCGTACAGTATCAAAGCTCCCAGTAGGAATGAATTAAAACCAAACAATTTACATATTCCCCCTGCCACTTCCACATTGCTTTTGGTCTATGGAGGTCTTCTAACAGAGTCCACAGTGAAGTTCCCTCTACACAAATCCATGGAAAAGAAAGAGAAGCAGAGGTGAGAATGATCACCCCGGTATAGGCAGAGGATGTGACTTCCTCTTTCACTGGCAGTGCTCTCAAGATATTTCTGAAAATAGAACTCTCACAACGTATGCATAAGAAGAGTGCAAAGCAAGAGAATACTTTTTTTTAAAGCAAACTGAAGATGTCCAGGCGATGGTCAGTGGGGAGCAGGCTGTAAAACAGAACAGACACCTGATCAGTCCCCGACAGCCAATATGAAAACAGTATAATCTTATTCATCTGATTCCAGATGTCTGTGGTAAATTCTTCAGTTCAATTCTTCTTGCACTTCTGGTACAAGTGTACACTGTTCTACCGACAACTGGGAATCCAGCTCTTAATTATCATTCTAGTCACAAGTTACTGCTTCTCTGATTCTTCCTTACTTCAGGCTATATTACTTTTGGTTTTATGCTTCCTCATGCCTCTTCATGCAGCAGGTCTTGATCCAACGAACAGCTGAGCACTTATTATGGTGCAGCATGTTCTCAGCATCTCTCTTCAGTAAGAGTCGAGGGCACTCTGTTTTGTTTCCGCAGTAGAACAGAGAACATTTTTTAAATTGATTGTACCCTATTCACAAACATACTTTAGGTGAGGGAAATGAAGCTGAACATTATGTAATGCATATCGAGAAAGTGAAACAATTCCCATGACTTTTATCAAACATTATCGTCTGTCTTTTTGGACTCTTCTTCAGACTCATCAGCAGGACAGTCTGTCATTACTGTTCTGCATCAGTAAAATCTGCTTAAATATTACTGCATCACCTGAAAGGAGTCAAGGTCCACATTGAACAATGTGTAAAAAAACCCACAAGAACCATCAATTTGAAATTTACTGCATACATATTGCATTTATCAGCTACCAATATGAATGAAAAAAACCCTCTTAAAATTGCTTTCACTCCTCAGTCACTAAGATGTTAAGCCCAAAGATCTGAATTTCTCATTTGAGAGACAAAAATCCAAGTTTTGTTTTATCTTAATTGATGCATGAACATCACTCTCCTACCAGGCCAACACAGGACGAGTACAAAGACAAATACTCTCCTTGCAATAGTCTTTTCCTAAAAATACAACTGTGTGTCACAAATCATTCCTTGCTACAGAGGTTTGTCAGGGTGTTAGTTCTGTTCTGCTTGCAACCACTCTCAGGGTAGAAAGCTGCAACAGTACACTAAACAATGCAGTAACGCTTCAAAAACTTGAGACATCTGTACCTCCAGATGAGATATTATTGCACAGTTGTATCTGTGCAAGTGATACTGAGTGACCCTTACCAGAACTTCAATATAAGTAGGCTTCCCTAGCATGCATACACTTCGTTATTTGACCATCAATTTGATGTTCCTACATAATTCTTCTGATGTTTCTGTTCTGGGTACTGAGACATGACTGTAGGATTCTTTTATTTTTGGGCACTGTTCTGTACTGGATTTCAACTTCTTGAAGACATGTTAAATGAAAGCAACCATCTCCTCCTGGTTTTCCATATTTTTTGTCACTTCCCTCACACAGCACTTCAAAAAACAACAACCCGGAGATTCCAGATCTACATGGCTCAGTGGTTACTTTCATCTAGGTCAGGGCTAGTTGAGTTCCTGGGATACCTTGTCATTTCAGACACTGTCTCTAACGGTTTCATCAGTCCTGAAATTCAGCCTACCACATTTCCACAACTGGTCACAGTCAGCTCAGTGTAAAGGCAGCATTCCTGTTCATTTGCCCTGTGGCCAGCACAGATGTACTCCCTGTGCGTGGGCAGAAGGAACACCAGTTTTAATTATGTTTGAAGAATAACATTCATAGGCTAGAATGCAGGACTGATTAACTATAGCTCTTGCCTTTCCTCAAGCATAAGGCTGGAATGACTAAGAGGAAGTAGAACAGCATCGCCCCCTCACACCCACAAACTCTGAACTATTCAGTTCATTACGTATGCTTTCAGAAAAATGCAAAAGGGGCAAGCAGTCTCTGTAAGCTGAGATATTTTGAGAGATATCATAACAACAAACTCAAACTGACTTCACATATATGAAGAACCATGAGTTCTGAAACAGCAAGAATTGGGTTTAAATGTGGGAAGGTGCCAAAAATTCAATTAAGGGTTGAATTCTAGTACCTTGTGCATATCAGATAGGTTGAAAAAAGGGTTTATAATTTTCTTGTCTTTACAGACTCATTTATGGCTTTCAAAACCTGGAAAAGAAAGCTGTGATACATTGCCTTAGTTTCTCAGCACAGAGACACTAAACTAAGATTAGTGCTTCAAAGATTACTCCTGGCTAAATTCAAGTGAAACACCAAAAGTGTGGGAAGCATAAACAAGAAAAACTGCTGATTCCTTCTGATCCGTGTACAGAAGCAAAGCAAATGTGGTAACAGGACTGGTTACATTCTCTCCTGTAAAGAAGAGCACCTGCAGGAAGACAAAAGTCTGGCAGAAGAATTTTATGAAGCAGGAGATTTACTCAAAGAACAAATCTTGCTGATCAGAGGGTAAAACCACTATCCATGGATCCAGGTAGGAACTGGGTGTTTCCTCCTTCCCTGCAAACCCAACCCAAACTGTTAGTGACAGATTAAGGATATGAAAGGATACAAGTTTGGTGAAATTCAGCCACTATTGCTTTGCCAGTTGGTAAACATACCAATTGCTACAGGCACCTTTAGTCTAGATGATTTCTTATTGTATTGTTTGATAACATTGTCAACATCAAAGAGGGAGGCACTCCATAACTAGTAATAACAGTTGAGAAAAATCAACACAACTCTCCCTCCAAAAAGAAACCGGTGAACACCAGCTGAGCAGAGAAGATGCACTGAACAGTTAGCAAGATCATTAGCTGTTCACCAGGACCAGGAGGTGGTTGTCATGGCTACCATGAAGGATGTGTAAAAGAGGTACATAGCAGTGAGGAAGAGCTCCTGGACTGGTTTAGGCTTGCCTCGGGCACAACAGGGCAATGTGGCTGCTACTGTAAATCTCGGCATTCTTACAAATCCTCTCCATCAGTTTCTACTGCAGAACAATTTAAGAATCTATGTATTTTTCCAACTGTTTTTGCTTTGTCCAGGAACCTAACCTTTCAGATTTTTGTTTGAAGACTGGGCAAAATGTGCCTCTCCAGCTAGCATTACTGGAGCTGAAGTATTGTCATACCTGGAATGCCTGGTTTTACCTCTAGAAAATCCCATATAAGTAACGTGGCACTTCTTTCCATCACTTGCATACTTCATTCATCACTCCTATCCTTCCAATCATTCAGTCACTCTCTCCCTCCAGCGCAGGGAATGACAGTAAATTGTGAAACAAAGCTATAACCTGAGTTGACTTAACCTGAAGAATGATTTCTTTTACATAGCGTGTGAAAACAGGCAGGTACACAGGGGACAGCAGCGCAAAGGCTCACTGCAGTAACTGAAACAGGTAATCTACATTCTACCAAGTGCTATACACAATCCTCTATGGCATGCTTACAGGTGGGGTTGAGGTATGGGAGAGCTTGCCTGAAGGTGATAGGTGGTAAATGAAAAGCACCACTTGTCAGAGCAACAGATAAGCAATTCATGAGGTATTATTGCTTTTAGCCAGAAGAATATACCCAAGGAAATAGAATAGCTATATGTCCATAAAACGCTTTAAGTTATGGCTATCATGGACAGTGTAAACAGTACATGGAGGTACCTACGAAGTACTTGGGTGATTACAAATAGTTTGTTTATTGCAAACAGTGACAATGATGTGAAATTATACACGCCTTTTGACACTAGGAAGGCACACAAATGTTACCTTCAGCCAGCAAGTTGACTCCTTCATATTAAGGTACATATTTACATTTTCTATCTGGTAAAACAAGTTTATTCCTAAAACATTTATCTTTAGCTTATGTTATGACCTTGTCAGACAGAGATTTTACAGGCACATGTACAATTACTGAGCTTGTTTGCATGTTTCTTTCAGAGATGTGTATCAACATCCATATTTCAATCTGCACAAACAGCAGTAAATTAAATTACGAGATCTTTATCATAATTTTTCAATTGCAGAGTCACTGCCTTATGAGGCAGGAAACTTCAAGGCTAACTTCACTAGAAAGCAGCACAGTAACAATATATAAAATTCTGGGGTATTTAAACCACAGAGTCGCTCCATAAGAATTGTTTGGATAGTACTAAAACTTCGCTCTCCAACACACAGCAAGGCACACCCCTCAAGATTCTTTACTTCTATCTTTTAAATGACCCCATAAGACCAGCAGCTTCAAGAAAACTTGAAAGGGAAACGGTACACTGAAAACTTCCACGTTGACAATTTCTACCATTAAATCCCAAATGTTTTTAAACTTTCATGGATCTTGGCACCGAGTCACTAACCTGCTGAGGCAATTATGCAAGCCAAAGCTGTCTTAATTGAGCTTCTTGAAGCATAATCCCTCAGCTCCAATTAAAAAATAGAAAGAGATGCTGAGAAGCGATGTCCAAAATACTTCAATTTGAATAGCCTAAAGTAAACATCTAAATCCATGTCTAGACAACAAAGAAAAGGTGGTCTTATTTCAAAAACTACTACTGCAAGGCCTGCAATTGTGAGGATCTGTATACAATTTCTCTATTTTTTTCCTTCTGTCTAGAAGAAAAAAATATTTTTAGAAATTGGTTGGCAGAGTGCTTTGATTTGTGACAGCCTACAATGTGCCCCACAAAGTAAAAGCTATAAATAAAAAGACACAAGCCAAACAAGTTCTGTTAAGGAGAAAATTTGAAGTACTAGAGAATTTAGGAATTCTAAAGGTTTGGAATTGGTGAGGGTGCATGTGACCCTTGTAAGAATGTCAACAAAGCCCAAGTGGGGAGAGTTTCAAAGCCAGAGACTGAAATACTACACAAGATTTGTTTCAAAAAAAAAAAAAAATCAAAAGGGAGCTCTATCTACCAAGATCTATAGAAGCAACATCATCAGGCATTCATTGGGGTTTTTTACACATATTTGTTTCAGTGAGGGCTGTCAGTCCTGTACACCACACTGAGGTCACGCCCAAGCATGCTGGTCTTGTGGCAAAGATGTTAACTTGGTCTTACTATTGAAGGAGGGACAACGCCTGGACACAGGAGATGAAGCTGGGTCATACAGGCTCTCAAGAACCAATTCTGACAAGTCCTAGTTTTGGACTTCTTTTGAGTGAAAAACTCGAAATAGTACTCCACTCACAGTGCAACCACCTATAAGAGATACCCCAAATAATACCATCATTTTTCCTCCCTCATATTTCCTTTAGGCTCTTTGGAAAAGGAAGGGAAAAGTGTGACCTGATCCTGTAGCAGCTGGTTTCTGTCACAGGCAGCAGAGACGGCACATTGCAATCCATCATTTTAGATACAAGAACAACTCCTTGCCTGCTCTTGCATGTACTTCAAATTCCCTTACTTACAGTAAGCCCCATTTCTGTTATTTTACTGTGAAATTCAGTTGATCAGCAGGCTCCCAGAAGCAAGCTCCCAACTATAATTTAATTAAAAGGGCAGTAGCTAAGTTTCACCATATGCAACTGCCAGATGCAATCATTGCAGTTTAAGTCTAAAGGCGATGTTACTGCATGTACCGGAGCGTAGTCTTATAAGTGATGAAAGCTGTCACTTATGTCACAGACATTGCTGTAATGCATGATGATATTACAGCTTCAGCAGAACCAAAAAAATATTAATAATACATTTTGTGAAGTATTTACAGCAAGTAAATTTGGAAGACTACGTTTCAAGTACTATATACTTTTTTTCTTGCAACTCCATATTTATGCATAAAGTCACTTGAGATATGTTACATTAGACTATATACACCTGGTGTTACACAAGCTCTCACAGCCAATTTTAAACCTTCCAAAGTTGGAGGACAGAAGGAATGGACTAACTGGGAATAAACAAAAACCAGAACAGGAGTCTCTCACTATTATATGATTTGCAGAAATGGGGACTATTGCATCAAAAACACCTTAAAACTGTGTTTCTTTGGAGAAGATTTGCTGAATGCACTTCAAAAACCTACCAAACAACTCAGGAAAAATTTAAAATGTCTTTAACAAAATGCAGTGAACATCAAGAGCCTTTAAATCAGTCCAAAGTAACTAAATAGACAAGGAGTGTGTATATATATATATATATACACATATAAAACTGTGAAATAGTGTTTCAGAAGTTCAAAGCTCTTCAATACATTGTTCAGCTTCCTTCACCAAGACTCAGAAGAAAAAGAATTGGGCTATGGTGTAACTATATCAAGATGATGAGGAAAGTTAATTAAGATGTATCAGGATTTCAGAAGAGAAGTCTATCACTTCATAAACTGAATGCAAGTGCAACACACCAAACAGTCTGCTTTCCTACAAAGCAATATTGACTTCAGACTCGCAATCAACATTGGGCCTTCATTTACATTTAGGTAATGTCACTATTGTCAGGAGAGTTATTATTCACTTGTGTTAACGCTACTTAGATCAGAATTAGTATCTTACACTACAATTATATGATATACTCAATCCTTTAGAAAAAAAAACCAAAACAATTAACCCTAGCAGTAACAGTAGATGTTACATCCTGATTAATTACAAACAGCAATTCATCATTGGAAGGACTGTTATTTATAAAGCACAGACTTTGCTCCTCTAATGCTTCTCAGCTTAATAGTCTGTTTCTATACAGAAGTTGCAAGATCCCAGCAGCCGCAGCCGCTGTGAGCTTCCAGCCAGCTACGATTACTCTTAGAAGTAACTGCATATATCAGACAGATTGTCCTGACAGCCACAGTCCTGACAGCCAGCAGAGCAGCACTGAAGGCTGGCCCATGTTGGCTCTCAGGCACAGCAGTATGCATGCCAGCAGAGCTCCCCATGCCCCAGTGGCCCTGGCACCTTCCATGCTGGCAGCTGCTCTGGGCTGGCCAGAGGACCGTGCTGGCAGAGGTGGCCAAGCCATTGCCATCCAGTTAATAGAGCTGTCCTGGCACAGCAGCTGAAGCTGGACAGCATCTATGAAAGGCTGTTTTTAAAACCAGTTGAAAGAGCTGTTTTGGCAAGTGTGGGGAGCCTGACCAACAGACTCACAGTTGACAGAATAATCCAAATGAAAACAGCCTGTAAAGCTGGTTCTGCACAAAAACTTTGGAGACAAAGGGAGAGAAAGAAGAATCACTCAGAGGGTGTTTACTTCTGAACAAGCAAAATGGAGTCAATGAAAAAGTACATTTCATCAAAATCAGTAACTGAGATAAAAATTTAGCACTGCTATGTAAGCTTCACCACTTCAAATACTTCTCTAACACCAGAACATCTGTTACAAAATAAACTTTTTTTTTCCCCTGAAAACTACAGAATAATCTGGATGCAGAATTCAGCCAGTACCAGGATATTTCACTTTGTATTTCACAGTGGAAAACTCCAACCAAGGCATACGATAAGGATTTCTTTTTGATGTAAAGGATGCTGATCATGGGTCATCCCCAAGGAGAAAGAAGCATGGAAAGATCACATACAGAAGGAAATTAAACTTCTACTTTCTCCTGCCCTAAGGCCAATTCCAATTCTTGCCTCCTAGGCTTCAGCATCATTGCCATCTGCTCTGCTGTTGGTTTTAATATATTTTCAAATATTTTCATTTTTCTCTCTTATCTGCATGATTTCTTCAACTCCAATTTTATGTTGCTTACTCTTGAGAACAGCTCTGCAAATATCTCAAAACCAGAAAGAATGAAAGAAAAAAAGGAAAGCAACCAGGGCACGTGCCTGATAACAGGCGGGATTACAGACACCAACACAGGTAACTGATCACCCCACCACAGAGGAAAACCCAGCTAGCATGGCAGAGTAGACAGAATTGCCACTAAAATCCTCTTCCCCACTCCCCTATCCTTCCAATCATCATTCAAGTCCTTCCTTTCTCTTCCTTTTTCATAGTGTCTGTGAACTTCCCAGCTTATGAAGGAGGTAGAGGGGCAGGGGGGGAAGAAGGAAAAAGGAAACAGTAGTAGCTTCATACTGTTCAAATTTGGTTTGCTGGCAGGGTATGAAGGCAAGAAGCAAATTCAGCACCCTGCATGTGCTACTGAAATTGTTTAGAGAGAATATTTGGAACAACAGCAGTTTCAAGGGATAAATGGGAAAGTTAGAAAAGGAAAGAGAAAGGCAGAAAGGGAAAAAAAACCAACCCCTGCTGTGCAGGTATTTTATCCACAGTAAAAGATATTCAACAACCAAGGAAACACAGCTTCTTCACTTAGAGGCAAAAACTTAGACTCTTTTTACTTATGGAAAAAAAAAAAGGGAAAAAAAGAATCTATTTACAATTCTGTTCTAATAGCTTTGTTTATCCTGGCCTCGGAGACCTATAGCTATTGATACATCCCCCTTGGCTCACCACGGACAAAACTGCTCAGTTTAGAGTCCGACATTCAAGCTGTGCCTGGAAGGTGGAGTCTGGCCCTGAAGCACACTTCTGTGATCACTTTTCAAGCCTCATTGCTTTGTGTTTCTGAGAACTGATGCTGTTCCAAGTATCCTCTCGGTGATGAGCCATTTAAACAACACATGGAAAGCGCTGAATTTGTTTTAATATTGTTTATTCTCCCACATAGAGAAGTTAATATCATGTTAGATCTGACTCTAAACGCCAAAGCAATTCACATGAACAAGAGCAAATCACAAAGCACTGAAGAATAGTTCACTTCTGTCATTCACAGGCTCACATCTACACAACCTCCCTGGGGTTACAGGAACACATTTGTGGTACATTTTATGAGCAGGTAGGGTGAGGGGGAGTTTCTGTTTTGTTGGCTGGTTCTGTTTTTTGACAGGTTTCTTTATCTGTTTTGTTAAAAGATTTTTAAACAGGTTTTTGTAACTCAAACTCAAATACCTTACAGAAAGTAAACAAGTCATTTCCAACGCCAATAATGAAAAATGAAGCTTGAAATCTCATTGTCTCCCCCTTAAGTGTTTCCAGCAGCAAGTTAATATTAATTCAACCTTTTATTAGGGAGATTAACACATACTCTCATTTTTGTATGATATGCTATGACTCACGTGCGTCCAACATTTTACCTTGGTGGGTAATGTATACATTCTTATTAAAAATTAGGTTAATCTGTTTAATTGGCTTGGCTTTGAAAACTAATTAGGCTAGCCTGAATTCTTGTGCCTGTAAATAAGATCCCAATTTTTCACAGGTTATCTGATAGTTATGTCCAAATTAAGTTGTTCATGAGACAAGGTGGACACCTGTAACTCAAAGCATGAATTTAGACAGTTTGTGCCAACCAGTTCCATTAACACAGCCACAGCAGAAAATATATTTTAATTTTCAATCAATAACTCTCAGCAGCAAACTCATTAGCCAACAATTAGCCAGAAAGCGTTGTCTCATACAGACCTCCTGGAGTTGGTGCAGCTGTATGCAAAATGCTGCCCAAAGCATGCACATTTTTTCAGTTGTTCACCACAGAATAGTTATTCTATTGGATTTAAATACACTTCAAAGGGTAGATGGGCAAAAGCTCATCTCTAATCACACTAAAGAATCTGTTAACCCTTGAGGAAGCACAAGATCACTTATATATTTGTGGAAATTAGATTGTGTATTTCAGTCACCTCTGCCTCATCAACAGATAACGTTTATTACTCTGATTCACGAGATACTGTTTAAAATTATGGCTTGTCCAGCTCTCAGAGGAAGAAAAGCAGCCTTATCATGGTAAAACGTAAAGAGGAAATACTACTTACAGTACAAAATTATCCACCTAAACTGCTTTTTATTTTTTCTTTGTTGAAAGTTATCCAAGAAGATAAAGGCTCAAAGATTTAAGCAGTAAACTGTCTGTGTACAGGTGAAAGCAGATCAATTGTATCAAGTGTCCAATCCTGTTTGACATTCAATGGTATGGATTTGTGCATGGCTTAAAGAGCAGACAGTAATCAGCCAAGACATCAGCTGTGTGCTTGTTTTCATAAAAATATAGGAATGCCAATTGCACCAAACATCAAACCTTGAACGGGGAATATGTCTTTTCTGGCTTCCAAAGTCTGCAGTAACCATCCCTACTACTAATAATAGACTAAAAGCTCACAACACAGTTTTTCCCCCAAGACTAAATTACATTTTAAACTATCTAATCTTCACTGTGTATAGTTGTAATATTTGCATGTTTACAGCAGCAAGTAAATGCAATACTAATGATGTCAGACATGACCATGCTCGTGCCAAGGTAAGACTTAAATTTATGTCTCTACATAGTCAGGAATTAACAGCCTAACATTTGTTTTCCCATGATTCACAGGGTTTCAGGAATTGTTATAATGTTGTAGGAATGTCAATAAAAAGCATAGTAAAAGAATGGATTAAGAAAACTCTCAGTACAGCAAGACTTGCAAGCACACTTATCACAGCTGTAATTACAAGCCTGAATGGCCACAGCTGATCCCTAACCTCAAACACTGTTTACACTCCCATTCAGGGAATCTGCATTAGGGAAAAAAAAATAATCTTTACTGTGGCCTTATTAAACAAACATTTCCTTGTACTTGTTTTAAAGGTTCTACTAGTTTAACCTGTTTATATAGTAAGAGTCAGACCATGACATAAAAAAACACTTGAGCACCACCTACCTCAAAGTCCTCAGATTTTCACAGGTCTCACCAGTCCTTTGCTGAATTGTTTCAGGAAGAGAACTGAAACCATATTTACCTGCTATTTGACATTGGCAACTCTAACAACTGCCATGATTACTTTATCCAGGATTGTATCCTAGAAACTTTTCCCTGTAATGTTCTGACTAAACCATGGATGTTTCAGATATTGTATTTGGTTATGATATTGCTAATGAATTGTCAGAGGCCAGTCTGGTCACTGTGAAATAAAACTTAATATTCTGAAACAGTGCCTTTTAAAACCAAGAAGTATTTTCTATGTCCAAGTAATTTTCTCCTAAACTTGACTGTGACACCAGTCCAGCTATGAATTCTTTGAGGCAAATATTTATTTGTTTAATTGGACTAAAATGATGCCAGTTGGAGGAGCCAAGTATGAAAGTAATGTGTATTTAAAAGCCCAAGTTTTGCCAGCCTGAGAATGTTTTATTTCAGTCTCCATCTTTGATATCAATCACCGAGGGAGGGAAAAAAAAGTAATTAAACTAATAATCAGATGGTGTACGCACAGTGGATGGGACAAGAAGAGTCTCAAATTGTAGTTAAAATATATCAGGCTGGACTTCAACAACAGCATTTTGCTGGCAAAGACAACAAAGCCCTAGAATAGGTTGCCTGGGGAGGTTTCTAGGTCTACCCACACCCATTAGACCCCTTTAAGGAAACAAGCACATCAGGAGTCAAGAGGCAGTTGACTGTGACTTGGGAAAGCAGATGAACAAGAGGAGTGAGTTTCAGAGCTCCTTATATGCAGCATACATTTCCTCCATCCATATACAGGATATATATACATTCTATGGCCCTATTTTAAGAACCATAAAAATATTTTATGCCTTAAATATTGGAAGTGCTGAAATCAGGACTTGAGCTACCTACTGAATACTGATCTCACGTGGAAGATGGCATGAGAAGGAACGCAAAAAACTATATCAACCTGCTCTCAATCTATATTCTCACAAAAATGAAACAACTGTTATGGGAAAACCGAGAAAGGTACAGCTCAAAGTCTCTCTTGGTTCAATTATTTTGGAAGACTTTGGCAAAGCAGGCAAGTTTCAAATCCCTTTTCTGTGTCAGGTATGGAAACACAATAGTAGTCGTGCTTTTGTGAATTTTATGGCTGGCATATAAAGTCTATTGGGAAACAGGTTCTGGTTACTATGCATCTTTGCTTTTATTTATAAGGCCTGAAAAACTAGTTTCCTCCCATTGGCTTAAACTAAAATTACAAAATACTTTCAGCTACTCAGAAAGTTTAGTGTGGTTAGATGCTCAATCTGTAAGAGGAAAGTAAGTTAATTACACAACCCAGTTAGGCATTGAATGCCCCAGTATATTCACAGGAAGTGCCTGTACCTCCACAGGAAGCATTAATAAATATTGTTGACCTCACTTTATAGAAGCTGTGAACACTGTTTTTCAATATTAGCACTGAGATACTTCTCACACCTTATGAAATTTAGCAAAAATGTCAAAGCCTGTTTCAATTTAGCTCACAAGCCGGTTTGTTCTGAACACATTCAATTTTGTTCCTATATATAATGTTAAAATTCAGAGCTGGACTTCTGAAAGTGCAGCACACCACGGCTCAGTAGAAAACAAACAAGAGCAGCCAAGCACATGAGATAACAAACCTCTGTTTTGGTGTCTAAATGAAAGGTAAACAGTCCAGGTTAAAAAACAAGACACAAAAATCCATATGCCTGCTTGTTTTCAGAATCACTGTATTTTAAAGACTATGTAGAAATGCTTAATTTTGCATTTTAGTTACTTACCACACAAGTTTCCACTATGAAACAGAAAAGATCACAGTGCTACATACTTTTAGTCCGAGACCCATTAGAGCAAATTGGAAGACTTTAATTCTATCACATTTTGCACAGATGAAATCTCCATGCATGCCTTAAAAACCTTTCATAAGTTCATAACATTTTTTTTTTTTTAAATGAAAAATATAGTGTCTGTTGAGAAGAGCCACATAACTTTTCTGCAACTGCAATACAATGTACAGAGTTGAAAGCCTCCAACAGAAGACAAATATCTCTGGCTGCTGACACAGGAGGGATTTAGAGTTGGCATAGACATTTTATTTTCAAATATAAGAGGTTGGTAATAAAAGAATAAAATGCTGAAACTACCTTGATCTCTAGTAACACGAAAACCATTGTCACTTGGTGTTTCTACCTCAGCAACCTGATGCCTTTGTTACGCATTATTGATATTCCACTCCTGAGCAGCTCCAGAAATAGCGCCCAGCTGCTGGCTCCCATTCAAACACCGACCTGGCTGCCTCATTTTTGTTTGGAAGATGAGAAAATAATTGTAAATTGGTATGTATCACTGTAGAGTAGCAAACCCTAATATTTCAATTATGAGTGAAAGTGATGAGATTCCTACAAAGGAAACAAAATTGCTATCTTGCCATACAGACACTATGGTGACAGCTTAATTTAACATACCAGTGAACTTTATAAATTGTGTGCTAAATTCAAGTGTATGTCTTCCAACAACATCTACATATCATCAGCCTTTGATAGGCTTAGTTTCATGCAGAAACATGCTATTACTTCAGCAGGTAATCACTTCCAACGTTATCAGGATATAGGAAGGTCTAAATAACCCTTTACACAATATGTATCAGTGTTTGCAATCCCTGTTTGCATTACTAGATTTTTTGAAAAGCATCTTGACCACTTAAAGGCTATGGCTGATATCACCGTGCCAGGCTTTTTTACTAGTAACTTCCTAAACAGTGGTCCGGCCAATATACACACACAAGTTTAGCCCAAGGTTAAGTCTTCCAATTTCAATAGTTTTTCAAAATAAAAATATTCAGATTAATTTACTTCAAATAAAGAAAAAAAAAACATGTTCCCAGAGAAACCGTTTATCTCAGGTGAATCTGTTTCAGAGGCTGCAACCCAACACAATTCAGGCCTAGAAATTTTAAAACAAGTTTAAAAATGCCCCAACAAGAGAAATAAGTGATTTCTCTAAGTATTTCCATAGCTTGCATAAAGCCATCAATTACCATAGCTTGTCTTCTAAATTAATGATTCACAGTGATGGATTATTCATGCAAGTCAGCCAGCTGAATGTTATACTTTGACTCTGGGGAAAAGGTATAGCATGTCTTAATTAACTATATTTTGTATAAGCCAGAAGACAGCCAGAAAAAAATTATTACTGTAGTCAGCTAGGTAAAGTGTAGGAAAATAAAACTAATGTTAATTCAAATAGGGCAAAAAAAATCTTCAGTGGTCTCCATGATCCATATTTCAAGTGAACTAGCAAGAGCCCATTGCCTCATGGGAGGTCTATAGAGCAGCTCCAAATTGATGTTTTGTTGAACAAACTGACTTCAGATCTACTCCAATTAGGCATGAAAGAGGGGAAAATTTCACATGAATATGCTGTTTCCTGTCTATGCACAACCTTGCAAGATGTCCGTGATGACAATTTCTACTTTCAGAAGGATATCAAGTATGAGTGAATCCTATGTTACTATTTCTACTATTTTTCCCAATGAATGCTGTATTCCAATGGCCTCCTTGAATGTATATAGCATTTATGTGTTCTGTAAGTCTACTGATGATATTTGTTACTTTGAGCAGGCCAGTGCAAAATGCCTCTACAAACAACATCTAGGTTTTGCCGTTGTTAGCTTTCAGTGTTATTCATTGCATTGAAAGATTTACTAACTAAAAATGGGAAGTCTGTGATAAATGTTACCATTTATCTTTACAGCAGGTAATATGAATGATCTAGTATCTCTAAAAATCTATACTAAGCTGCTCTAGAATAGCAAAGACCACCATGCCTAATGAATTATATGACCACCTAATTTCTTACATGGCTTATATACAATACATTAAGCTTACTAAAACTACTAATCACATTCAAATTGACTTTTACCTTTTAATGAAATAATACCCAGACACCTCACACTCATTACTGGATTTTGAGAAGCAGGCAGGTGTTTTCAGTTTATGTTGGAGCAACAGAGGTATAGATGAAATTACTTGTCCATCACCAAAGGGTCTAAAAACAAGTAGGCTTTTTTAATTCTTCCTGTAAAACGATACAATCCACTGGCATTCCCTTCTCTGAGCTCCCAGGACAATCCTAGAGCCTTTGAAAGCATAAATTTAATTTTGTACTTGCTCTCTCAGTGCTTCAGTAGTATTTCTGGGGATTTTTCTAAAGCCCTACAATTCTTAAGGAATTAAGTAATAACTCAAAGATAGGATAGTTACATAGATCAGGATTAGGAAAGGATGGTGAATATAAATTCAATTAATGTCTACCAAACCTGAAATGACAAATGGTGAGAAAACGTGTCTCCTTATGTCTACCTCCACAAGGCTTTCACTGTATGGAAAGCTGGTACCATACCAGACCTATCTCCTTGTAATAATTCTTATATGCAGATCTGAAATTATGTTGCTTTCCTCTCCACCCAAATACAAGATATCCCAGTATTCTTGCTGAGAAATACACTTCCCTTACTTCAAGTGTTCATTTTCATTGTGACCAAGCACGATCTTGTCTTCTTGAAGCTAAAGGGTATTTTGCTGTCACTTCATATACAAAGACCTGCTCTCAGTTTTGTCAAGTTCTCAAATGTACTGTATTTGGATATTGTATGTACATCTTCCACCCTCACATTTGGATATGAAAAATTACCAATGGCACTTTTTCACTTCATGCATATCATCCTCTCAAAAGAGGTCTACTTACAGTCAATTTGTTTCTAACTTTAATGGGTAACTTCTCCATATGCCCTGCTGCTCCATATTCCCCATAATTAGACAATTCTGCTTGCTTGTTTTCCTGATATTTGTTTTTCTTGGTATCTCCTCATAGATCTAACACCCTGCTTTCTTTAGTATCTCAACACATTCATTGTAGGGACAGCAGATGGAAACTGCCAGCTACAAAAGATGCCAAGTAGCTTCTGTGCAAGTGGAGACTCCAAAAACCACGTGAGTTTTTGTGCTCTCATGCCATTTTCTATGCCTCAGAGATGCTGGCAAGGACTAATCAAAGGCATTCTCCTACAGAAAACTGAGGACAAGTATGGGTGTAGCAACTAATGACCACACAGGCAACAGTGAATTGAGGAGCTGCATTCAGACATGAATGACATGTGAAACTACAAAACATGTCTCCAGGAAGAATGACAAGATCACTTAGAGCTACAAAGCACCACAAACATTGTTTCAGGCTTCTCGGTCTGATCAGGCATCATCCTTCTATTAAGAATATTACTTCACCTCTCACCGAACACCCAATAGCTATTTAGAGATTCTCTTTACAAACTTGACCCACCAGAGTTTGTCAGATGAGGGGCAGGGGTGATGTGGGAAAAAGTTATTCATCAGCCATTCTTTTGTCTCTGGTTCAAAAAAAAAAAAGGAAAATCCTTAAAAAAATCCCATTTTTAGACAAGTTTCTGCTTACTCTCAAAATAAAGCCACAGCTACTTCTCACAGTTCTGTTTCCTTGCAGTGGCATGTTCAGATGGCAGAAGTGAAGAAGTGGGGAATTCTTACAGATTAAAAGAAGCAAAGGTTTGTATGCACATACTAAAGAAGCACAGAGCACCATAGGCATAGCAGAGAAAATACTACAGTATGTCAAGGTTGATTTATACAGTTAGGTCTGGGCACTGAGGAATACTGATAAACTTGGCATGCAGATCAAGAGGGAAGGACCAGTTCTGATGCAGTGAAAGGACCTAAGGCAGAATATCCCTTCCAGACTTTCATTGCTATCGGTTAGGGACAATGAGGCCGTACCAACCATAGACCAATGTTTATGTCATTACGTGCTAGATGATTGCTCTTTTCAACACCTTGCCTTACTTCTTTTAAGAGATTCTCAGACATCGTTTTCCTCTTCTCAGCTCCTCAAATTTCAGACCTTCACTAAAAGCTTCTTTGCATAGAGATTGGGAGAACAGACATGTTCATGAATTCCATGCCTGGACTAATGACAGCCCAAGTCATGGGATAAAGGAAAAAAAAGAAGATGGCCCATAACATGTGCAGCTGTTAAACAAGAACTTACTTTTTTCATGCTAGACTGTGGAGGTGTAGCAGGCACATTAAGCATCAAACTAAAAGTCTCTTCTGTTATCTTCAACTCAAACATCGGCTTTGTCAAATACTATCTGAATCTTTTATTTTAGAAGCATAGAGTCAGCTTTGGTTTTTTACTTTTTTCTTTTTAATAATAAAAACACCTGCTGCCTCTAACATTACTGTGAATAAACAATGTGACTTTAATGAAGAGTTTTTTATTCACCATATGTGTGTGCACATGCTTTTAAAGGCAAAACAGAATTACTATACTGTTTTAAAAGTCCATATCCAGTTTAATAAGAGATTAGTTTATTTCTTTTTAGTACTTGTAAGAATCATTAGACATCTCTCAACTCCCACTAATTACTTTGGTTTTGGCAGACATTACTGTTTCCTCCTCCTGCTTTTCTGAATAAATCTGAAATTAACAAGTCAATAAACTGACATATTTACAGTAAAAATAACTTGGCTTCCCTCTCTTCGTCCTCCCACTTCTCATATTTCTCTTTGCAGATGAAAAGGTTATCGTTCACCTACAGGCTTTACATATACTTACAGCAATTTGAGTAGGCACCTAGGCTTCTTTCCTTTACATCAACAGCATCTCAAGCTGAAGACCTGGTATTACAGTAAACTGTTCATGTTGTCTTAGGTTTTGATTAATAGCTTTAAATAGTTCAGAAACTACAGCAAACACATCCCTTGAAAAAAACAAAGATATCCGAGAAAGAAAACATGAATTGCTTCAGCGAACTCAAATTGCTGTGTGAACTACACAATCACTAAATGCCCCAAGAACTGCTTTAATTTGAATTGGAGAGAAAAGCATTTGAAAAGGGCAATTTTAGTGTACCATTTTAAAAAAGTTGTCTTAAATCTTTAAACCTGTTTCCTTTCTAACACTTACATAACTGAGATGTACGGGAAAAACTGGGGCAGTGAACATCACCTCAGATAGAAACAGTTACTGAAAAACAACGTTTTGCTATTCTGTCAAGGAAGGAGGTGATCGCCAGTGACTAAGTGTTCGTGAGGAGTTCCGACAGGCTGTCCTTGGCAAAGCACTCATGTTCCTAACATTACCTTGACAAGACAAGGTCAGCTTAAAAAAAAAACAACAAACACATCACTTTGGAAAGTAGATGTTCAGGTTTCCAGCTTATTCCAAACTTGTACAGGAGAATCAAGAGCTGGAATGGCACTGTTGCTCAAAAAGTACCAGATGCAAAACGCGACTAGTGTCTGGGCATACTGCCTTATTGCAAAGGCAATGAAAGCGTTTGCTTTCCTGTGTGGTCTGAACAAAACTCTCAGAATTCAGTCAGAACTCCAGATGAAACGCAAAGTCTTAATTGTGTTGTTCTCAAAAAGTTACAAAGAAAATAATAGCTGTCAGATGAGGAAGCCCTCCAAATCCACTGCACATACAGAAATGTGGATGACAAAAATAGATGAAAACAGAGAAGCACAGGAACTGAAAGTTTTCAGAGATCGTTCCTAGCTAACGAGCGCTTGCTTTTGCAAATTTAAGAAATCCCACTGCACACGGGATGCAGTTTCAGTTTCAATTCTGACAGAACCCGGCTTTCTAGAAGAAGCCAGTTGTGCGTTAGCTCACTCAAGTCACCACGGATTTAGAACTGTCAGACATACACAGCAGATTAAAAATTGTTACCATTATAAAGCAATTATTTGTTTAGATGTAATAATAACGGTGAAAGACTGCAGGGCTGAAGCATGAAAGTAAGTGGAAGCCTATCTTACAATTAATAAAGTAGCTGTTTGGTTAAAACTAAACACAACCACATTGTTTTAACTTTCTCCTGCTAGACCATGTATCATTTATTGTTACTGATTCTTCCCAAAAGAATAGTCTCAAGGTCTGAAAAGATATTTCTCAAGAATTATCATAATATTTAAACACTCAGCTAAATAAAAAATCCTTTACAACATACGGGGTCAAATCTTATTAACCCAAAAGCCAAACATATATTTAACTCATTAGCTTGTATCAACAAAAAAACTTCTCTTTTCCCATCTCATTGCTACAGCTGCTTTGCAAGGGTTTTAGAAGACCAAAAAGGATGCAGATAACTCATGCAGCTTTTATCACATTAGCCACAGTCTGCAGTTTTCATAATCATTGGCTTTGAAGTGTATTAAACAAAGCAGAACGTGACCTTAGAGTTGATACTCTAATCCCATCACGTAAGAACAATTCTTATCATCCACACTTTATTAAGGCCACCAAAGGAGACACTGTTCAGAACTACTCCAAACACAAACTGTCAGGAAACAACACTACTGCTGCACAGCCAAGTGAAGCCAGGCAATGACCCCACTACAAGGAGGGGCCATGCTTTTAAATCATTGGATGACTTCCAACATCTACCTCTGATTTTGGCTGAGCTGAGGGATCAACAAGAAGCATAACATGTGCATGTGTACGGGACTTAACAGTAAAGAAACTGAAGCTTTGAGTTTTAAAATGATGCAATGTATCACAGATTTACTTACTAGCAAAAGCACAGATTATCTCATCTACCTTTATGCTCAATACAACGTGCAAGTACTTTTAAAAAGCGAATCTGAGAAAGGGAAAGCCAAAAGACATGACATGGTGTTCTTTCAGAGAAGTCAGGAAACAGAAGATACTTCATACAGAAATTCATCTTACTTGAATTCTCATGGTCCTGTGTCGTTAGAGACCTTCTCCAACACACTCCCCCTTTCTAACAGCTGTACTAAGGCATCTACATCAGAAAAAAAATTGAAAGGAAGTTCAAACTTTTCCAGTCATTATTGAATTGGGGGATTCATCCTTTTTTGTCTGGAAGCGGATAGCCTTGTTATTTACTCCCACACAGACTTTTTTCTGACTTTACAAAGAAGGTTAAAAAAAAAAAAAAGTGTTGTTCTGTCAAGTCAATAACTCAAGATTCAGAAAGTACTTCCTTTCCTCCAGCAGGAATGTATTACATTACATACCCTCAAGGCCCACTAACCTTTTGTAACCCACTTCATAAGATCAGCAGTGCTCGAAAGACATGAATTAAACCCATGAATTTTAGAGATATTTCAAAATTTAACTGCTGTTATCTTCCTCAAATATATGAAAGACCAAAGTTATCACTAATCACAGTTCAATATACAGACACGTTTCTCTATCATCTGCCCATGACATTAGAGTGTAACCAGACACACTGATTGTATAAAAAATATGCAAGTGCATATAAAAATAAAGAAAATCAGACATTGATTTTAAAGCCCTTTTTACACACTCATTTTTAACATTATTTTGAACACACAGCATAATTAAGATGACAACAGCCCAAAAACTGAGTAGAGGACAGATGTACCCTATATTAATTGATATTCAGTCTGTGTTTTACAAAGACAGAATAACTTATTGCCTACACAGAATGTGAATTGACAGAAATTATTTTAAAAGGTGTTCAGCCATGCCAAAAATGTGTCCTTAGGAAGGATGAGAAACCCAAAAACAAATTTGAAATTTTGAGAAAAAAAAAACCTCTATGAGATATCTTAGTTGAAAAGGACTTGAAAAAGCTAAGAGGAGGTTAGATCTTGATGTGAAGAATCCTATCAGAACTAACCCCTCTCTGTTGCTACATCTTCTGATACACAAGAAGTTGAATTAAACTATGCATGAGTACCACATTAGCATGTACATTAGCATGTACAGAGTACATTTAAAAAAAAAATATTAGCGAAGGGTTCCTAGAACTCTGCCAAGTACATAGGAACATACAGACATTCTTCCATCTGAGAGAAAGAGAAGAGAGGAGGTAATAACAGACCCAAGTCTTCAGAATGAACACAAAAACGTCCATAAGCATGCTCGCACAGGAAGCAAGTCATGTAGCAACTCGGAGGTGTGTTAATCCCAGGCCATTTTGGAATCAACTTGTGTCAGCAGCACTGTAGCTAAAGCATTCAGTAGGCCAACAGACACACAGCACATTGTGTGGTTCCATCAATGAATATGAAAGTAGATGAGCGACAGCTTCATGGATGCTCTCATGTATATGTGAGCAAATTGTCTGCTGAAAATGGTAGATGGGGAGACAAAGTCAAAACAAAAAACCCAAGCTCAACTTGAGAATGTGAACATACAGGATAGATAGTCTTATGAAGAGAAATTTTGGAACTCGTGACTGCATTTAATAGCAAACTTAACACTGACACAAGCCTTCACCTTGCATTACCTCTTAAGTTTGTTGCCTTGTGTAATTCTGTAAACAACTGATACTGTGAAGAAAAAGCCAGCAACTATTCCTCCTCCCTCCCACAGTAATTTTTTTCTCATCACAACCAAGCCACAAGGACACTGAAAAAGACAACGGACATGAAAGAGGAAAGTATGAATCTTGTTCAAGACCTCGCTGCTTAAAAAAACCCAAAAGAGAGACACACAGAATCTGGAAAGGTATCACAAAATTGATGGAAGGGGTGAACATATTCTGGTTTAATCTTTAGCACCTGTAGGCTTTGTAGCTTTACTCATTTATGGTATTTAATTTCATTAAATGGATAAAATAACATATTCATATACTTGGATCAATCTATGCTATGACATTTTGCTAAATCTTAGAAGAATAACATCATTTTCCATCTGACTAAACTACTGATCACACCCAAAGATGATGAGAGAAGACGACAGGAATCTGTAAGTAACCAATAACACACAGCTCATACACTCTACGCAAGTTTTAAGTGGACCTTTAATACCAAGACACGTAAAATACTTTATATAGGAGAGATCATACATAGATCTGACTAAAGCAAAATAAGGCGATATTGGGAGGAAAAACTGCAATACACAGAACAAAGTATAATAATCCAGGTGCCTATTTCCCCCCCCCGCCATCCAGCATTCTTTCTCACCTACATTAAAATGATGGAGAGCAGTAGCGTAGGTGGATACGTCCGCATGATCTGTCTGTTCCCACAGACAGACATCAGATTTTTTTCCTGCTTTGCCATCTCACTGCTGCAAGAAGTTACAGCCGACGTTTGACAAGTTTAACGCTTTAGCCGTCCATTCACACGTTTCTATTAGAATTCGTATGTCTCAGTAACAGCAGGTAATACTGATCAGTATTAAAAAAAAACCACGCGAGCCTTAATACTGATGAAATCAGTAGGAAGAAACGTAGGTATAAGTCAAAACTGAGCTAGCACATGAAGAACCAACAATCGACCTCACTTCAGGGGTAATTTAAAACTTTAAATCCTAAAGCTCACCGGTAACGCAATCACCTCAACAAACAACACACTAGTTGACTTACAAGAGCTGAAAGACACCACAGTCTGTGTACACATAGGGTCTGAGGAGCACTGGACGAGCTACCAGAACAAGTGCATCGTACAGGAGATGCCTCTCAGAAACGGGCTTTAGGAGAACAGCTCCGGCTTCGCAGCGACCGAAACAGCCACGCAGCGCTTGACGAACAGAGACCTTCTCCGGCGCGGGTAGATGCTTAACAAGTACTTCTGCAACACTTACCCGGGGTGTAAGTTGAAAGCAAAGTGCCGGCTGCGCTCCTCGGAGGCGGGAGCGGTTTGTAACCCACCGCTACGGGCAAGTGGAAAGACGAAAGGTGACTCAACACCTGAGAGGACTCTCCGGGGTCGGTTTCTCCTCCTCTGTTTTCAGTGGTGTCAGCCGCGGGGGAAGAGCCGCCGCTTCCCCAGCGCCCACCGCCTCCCGTCCCCTCCCGTCCCGTCCCCCCAGGCGCTAACGGCACCGCCCCCGGCCGCCCCCCCTGCGNCGCGGACACGCGTGTCGCCACACAGCAGGGGAAAAAGCTCCTCTCTACTGAACAGCGGCAGCGGGGCCGCCGCCCAAGACACACGCGCGCGCGCGCGCCCCCCCTCAAGCAGCTCCCCCAGCAGCGAAGGGACGAGCGCGCTACTCACTCACCAGCACACAGCCGCCAGCCGCCACACCCCTGCACAGCAGCCCAGCCGCCGCTCCGCACTCCGCCGCGGGAGTGCTCCCTCCCCGACCCGCCACCGCCTGGGTAGTCTCAGCGCTCCGCGGAGGCTCCGCCCACCCCGGCGGCCTCACGTTTGCCATTGGTCTCTCCCCGCTCACTTTCTCCCCGCCCATCTCCGCCCCCGCCGCGTTGCATCGTGGGATTCGTGGTCCTCCCGCGGAGGACTACAAATCCCAGCGGCCCTGTGCGGCTGCCGGTTTAGTTCCGGACAACGCCTGGTGTGTGGTAACGGCGGTGGACGCTTCCTCCTCCTCGCAGGCGCTTCCGGCGCGGCGGCGGCGGCGAAGCCCACTCGGGAGTTCCGTGAGGCGGTGGGGGTGGGGGAGCAGGTGAGGTTGATTCGCCTCGCCGCTCTGCTCCGTGTGTGGCTGTGGAGCAGCGAGCGCGTCTGGACGGGGCAGTAACGCGGTGGGGAGCCGGGGTGGTGTGTGCGCCCAGGGCCTGGCTCGCCGCTTTGGGGTTGTGCCGCGTTGGGAGGGTGAAGCTCTGTTCAACGTTGGGGCCTGGTTGTGGGGCAGGGGGAAGCGGGGTGAGGGGGGTAAAAGGTGCCGGTAACTGCTGCCGTAGGTGAGCGTGGCCTCGGCCCTCGCCCTGTGGGGGGGGGGAAAGGCTGAGGGTGCCCTTTCCTCGCCTTTGCTGGGTGAGGGTCTGGTTCTGTTGGGCGTGGGAAGCGTTTTCCCTCGCCCCGAGGCGAGGTCGCCGCAGGGTGAGCGCTTGTCCTTCTCCCTGTCCTTCCCACGGTCCTTCATCCCCAGGCGCCGCGGGGCTTTTAAAGCCTCCTTCTCCTCAGGGTTTTGGGGAGCGGCCGTGGGGGGGGGGGGGGGTCAAACTGTGCCCGGCTGGAGGCTCCTCGGCCTGGGGAGGCTCGGAGGGGACGGCCGGGCTCGGCAAGCGCAGGCCCGGATGTGTATTATTTTTAGCTCGTCCTAAGGCCGCAGCGAAGCGCTGTCAGGTGGCGGCGATGAGCGCCCGCGGCGCGGTCAGTGCCCCGGTGGGTGCAGGGAGGAAAAAAACGCATCTCGGTTCCTTCACGCAAGCTTGGCAGTGGGAAGCGAATGTGGCGGGTGAGGTTGGCAGAGACCCCGGGCTGTGCGTCTCTCGATAACTAAGTAGTCTAGGGAGGTGTTTGGTGCCTGGGTGTCCCGTAGAGCTGCTTACTGAACTGGTGAGTTTGGCTGGTTCCTCTCCTGCAGCTTGCACATACTGGGGCACGGGTGGAGGGCTGAAACCTTGGGCCGGGTTTCTACTGTTCCGGTTGTCAGAGGAACTGATTGCCCTCTGGTATTTGTTTACTTGATGGAATGTATTTGCCTGTTTGAAACTACTTCTTACCTGTTAGCGTTTGGTAGAGTCGTAGCTTTACTTTCACATTCCAAAAAAGGAAAGAAAGGATAGAGATAGATATGTTGTTGTGATTATATATCCTAAGAACTCTGACCTGTTTCAGTTATACTGTATAACAATTTAATTGTTGCAAACTAGTGAAACGAGGGCGTGCTGCAGGAGGCTGTGGTGGGCAGACACAAAAGCTGAGTTTATTAAGACAGATTAAATCACTTCAGAATTGCAAAAGATCATGAACTAGTTGTAAACTTCACAGTAGGCTTGGAGTTTGTTTTTTAAGTTAATATAACTCTAAAAATAGACACCTTGGTCTTATTGCAAGTTCATGTGAGTTCTCAATTAGCAATACAATTTGCTCTTTAATAAAAGGCATAAGCAGTTCTGTTAGGGTGAACTCCCCTGTAAGTGGCTATTATACGTGTGTGGAAATGTTTGATATCTCTATCTCTGTTTTAGTTAGAGGCATTTAAAGATACTTTTGAAACTTTACTGCTGTTTTCTGGTGATGTTTAATTCTTCAGTGAAACTGCTGAATGTGACAGTATAATAGGGACTCAAGTTTCTTGTTGTCATTACTAACTTCAAAATACAGTGATTTTTGTTTTAGTAGTTATTCTGTATGCCAATTCCAGTGAATTCAGTGAAGTCACGTTAGTTTTAAAAAGAAGGAAAGTAATTCTGTATCTGAAGCAAAAAGCCTTGAAGCTTTGTACTGTATAGTCTAAGTTATTCAGTAGGAAATAATCACAATCACACTGGCAAGTGTGCACTTGCTGACAGAGAAAAGGAGTGTGTTTCTTGTTTTTTTATTTTTTTCTTCTAAGTGACAGTGAATAAGGGAAACGACTGTACTTGCACAAGTCCTGTGCACTTTCATTTTACAGATAAGAGCCAAGCTTTTTGCCTCTGAGTTCAGGATGGAATTGATGCTGCTATTTCCCTTCTCCATTTGTTCTACCTGAAGTTGAAGTACTTTTTTTCTGGTAAATGAGGGGTCTCAGATTAGGGTAAATGTAAAATCTCCTCTTGAATCCTCACTGCAAACAGTGGAACAAAACCTCTTAGCAGTAAGGATGGCCTTTTCTATCAGGAATAGAACTGTAGTTTTTGCCAGAAGCTAACCATTGAAATAGTCATTCTGGTAGATAACTGCCTCAGCTCTTGTTCTTCTAGTCCTTTCCTAAAAAAATGAATTATAATGTCCATATGGGTAAAGTTTTTCTAAATCTAAAATAGATGGAGCCTGGAGAAGTGAATAGAGACAACATGGGTGCATGATAGATCTGCTGGTGCCATAACTGAAATCTTGCAAGTTGATACCTAATGTTTCTGTTGCTTTAAAACTCTTTAAAAGTTGCAGTTGCATGGTGGTTCTTTCTTCTCTTGAATCACAAAAGGTATTAAATACCTTTCATGGATGCTTTACTTATTTTCACACTGGCAAATGAACAGATGTGGATTGGTGGGAAGATGACTGCACTCTAGTTAAATTGTGATGGTTATATTCTTAAGTAGCTCTGTAGTTCTGCTACTTGATTTTAGTGCATGACCAAAAGCCTGTCAGTAAATGGCACAGATCAGAGAAAGGAAATTTTCGCCTTAGATACTGCTAACAGCAGTTGTAAATGTTGTGAAGGGGTTTTGCTCATTAGCCTTTCTGATTTATAGGAAGCTTATCTTAATTTAGAGGTTTTTTTCTTATGGATATGGGGGGATAGGTCTATCAGAGTGTTTGTCCAAATTTGTTTCTCATCTAAAATGTACCAGTTCTCTCAGTGTTTGCCGAATAGCTGGAGTAGTACTTTAATGCTGGAGCTTAAAGGTTAGTGTAAGATTTATACTGGCAGTGAAAGTATATACTCTGTGTTAGTATATCTCTTGGAATGCAGCTTGATGTGTTCCATGGTTTTAAGACTGAGGTGCCAGGACTGTATATTCAGGCATCCTAGTGTGGTTTTCAGACTTAGAACTTAAATTGAAATTTCTCTTTAAATTCCCTATATATTTCTGCACATTGTATCTGACGGTTGGTTTCTGATGATGGAATATGAAGCATGGTTTTAATTGCACAGACTCAGACTTGGATCTGTGGGATCACTGTAAGAAGAGATCAAACTTGCATGCAGATGAATATTTGGCAGTATCTTACTATCTTCTTGTATTCCCCCTCAGACCAATTAATAAGTTTGCCAGCAGAGTAAAACCATTTTTATACCTTACAGCAGTTTGACAGGATTTTCTGAGCGGTGTGCCTACATTGTGCTGTTTTAATAGATCATCTTCTCATGGAATTCTGTCTTTGAAAGTGTAAAAAACCAGTTGGCAGATGAAACTAGGGTAAACTTGCCTTGAATAAAAGACCATTGAGATTGTAGTGAACCGAAGTTAAGCTTTTAGAAGACAGTGTTGCCATAAAGCTTGGCAGCTATGCAGATGGCTGCTTTTGATCACATACCAAAAGAAATACTGAAAGCTTCTCGTTGCTGCATGATAATGCTCATTAAACTTGGGCTTTAGTCAGGCCATTTTGAAGGCTAGTGAACTTTGCAGTAATTGAATGCAACAGCAATTTCAGTTTTCATGGAGATTTGGTCTATAATCAGAATGGAGACTTTCTTTAGAATAGTTGCATACGCTTGAATTATCTTTCTGTAACGTGAGTAAATGTGAGGAGTTTGAGATCTTTATTCTTGCTGCTATTTAACTGGAGCAAAAACCGCAGTACCTATAAGAACTGTCTGAAAGATGCAAAGTTGATCCCTAACTTGCAAATACAAACAGTCTGTCAATGTTAGTAGTCACATACTTGCGTAGCATGACACTACCCAGTGTTATCCTCTGGAAAATTGGGAAAACTTTGAATATGTTTCTTTTCATATATTGACAATGAAAGTATTTCATGTTCTTTGGTATTTATTTGGTGTGTGTATTTTTAAATATACTTCTTGTCTTCAGTCACACCACTTGTATCCTTTGTGTTAAATCCAAGGTCTTGTATTTTGTTGAAGAGTGTCAGAAGAAGAGTGTAATGGGGTAATAAATAGGTGGTGTGTAATTGTTTTTATATGAGGGTTTAACTGTACTGTGGGTTAGTAACAAAAGCTTATGGCTCTTCGGGAGAAAATGAGGTCTTCTTTTGTAGCCCACAGTGTAATAGATGTTCATCATTATAAAAACCCATCATTTTAGTTAGTATTCCCTTTTCTTTGTGGATACTGCTAACCTATAAAACCAAAGTAATTGTATCTAATGGTTATTTTGTCCTCTTTGCCCTTCTTCCTATGATCAAAAATCTTTTGGGTAGACTGGAACAATGTTTAATGGCCTGATTTAACTGTTTTTAAAAGTTAGTCTTGAGACTACAGTCCTGTGGATAAACTTGTAGTAAATTAACCTGTGAATGCTGTCTCCAGTGGTGCTTGTTAGTGTAGTATCTTGCATGAGTATATATTTTTGCTGGACTTTTAGAAACACAGAATTAAACAGGAAAACAGCTCTCCATCCACTCTGCCTCTTTACATGCCAGAGTCTTTAGTGCAGGGAACATGCATGTATAATAAATTGGACAGCTTGTGCTTGCAGTTGTGAGGGGGAACTTGTTCAGACAAGTTCCCTCCCCTCTGTGTGAGTAGGCCTTGCATGAATTTATGTAGTTCTGAAACAAGTTGTTTAAAGATAACTTCTTGAGACAAGATGAATGTTCACTTGTATTCTTCCATGTTCTCGATAGATGTAAAATATCTACGAGTAGGTGATAAAAAGGGAAGAGTCCTGATTTTTGCACTTCCATCCGTGGGGACATCTCCCATTGATACAGACCCCCTTTTAAAATCTCAACAATCTGTTCTGTGGCTGTAGGAATCTCTTCACGTGTGTCATGTTGGGGGTTGGAACACTAAAAGAAAGAGGAAATTAAGCAGTAAGCAGTCTACATCAGAAGTCTTGTAACAAGCGACAGCTCTTCATACTATAGTCATGCTAACTTTTCTAAAATTGTGCTTTAGCTGTTGACTTTTTCTGTAGTGTGATCAGTTCACTTTCTTGCTTTTGGGCATATTCATGCTGTCTAATCACATTCTCGGATGAGACAAGCATGATATTTGTAGTAATCCAAGTTGTTCTCTGTGCTTATTGTTAACAGTAACGAATTCCATTTATCTTATTATAGTGAAACTACTCTATATCTGCCCTGGGATAAAACAGTATCTGTTCCTCTGTTTAAACCACCTGCAGATTATTAGCCAGTGCAGGGCATAGTGAGTAATGTAGCTTGAAGAAATATCTTGGCATCTTTCTTTTAACTTGTTCAAACTATTGGAGAATGTATTTGATTACTGCAGTAACTTTTGCTGCTTATTAATTTCACTTTTATTAAGAAATGAAAAAACTGGTACATGAACATACAGAGGTCTGATGTCTGAAGCTTGTTAGAAGTAAAAAACCCTCCTCTAGGGCATTAAATACTCCATGCAAATCTAAACCTGTTAATCTGTTTCTGTGTATCTTTTATACCTAACTTGGAATTTAGGTCTTTAAACTCAATTATGTCATCCAAAATCTGTTAAAAGAATCTCATGAACAGAAAATATAGCAGGCTGTAACAAGAATTTCTTATGACCTGTAGGGTGACTTTTTTTGTTTTTTATAGTATTTCTGGTGCTTAGCAGTGATTGCTCCATGTTGGATGTGATGAGCTGGACTGGGTGGAGAGCTTCTAAAACCTAGATTCAGTTACTGGAACAATTTTCCATTGAGTTAATATAGCGGTTGACACACCCTGAGTGAAAACACAACTTAAGACTTTTGGTTATATAAAACCAAACATGTAGTATTTGGAATTCAAATGGGTAGGAAGTAAGCAGTGATCTCTAGCAGAACCACAGCCTGATACAGATGCAAGAATATGCAGGATTTGCAGGTAGTTTGTGTTAATCGTTATGATGCATCTGGATGGGCTTTGGGTTTATAGCATGTAATGCTTTGCAAGCTTTTTGTACATGTGAGTTGTGGGGAATCTTGACATTGTTGCTTACGGTTAGTGGCAAGATTTTTGTAATGCATATCAAAATAATTTCTTTCTGGAAAACTAAATCCATAAGAGCTTAAGTAGAATGTTTTTGGTAGTATCTTACTCTTTAAACATCTATTCACTTAATAGATTTCAGTCTCTCACTGAAGTAGTCATTCCAGTGAGTTGTCATTCCATGTTTAGTCAACTCATGCCATAAGTAATTCCTAGTTTCTAGGCAGTAACAAACTAATGCTGTTTTGGGCCTCTTCATTTTTTAAGCACCTGTCAGCATTAATGATTCTTTATGTGTTTTCTTTTCTCACATAACCTAAGGACAATATATTTTTCGAGCTCCTCGAGTATTCTTGCACAACGAGGAAAAAGAAGAAACATTTCAGTGAATGAGGAGTTTTTTGCTTCTATAGTGTTTTCCTTGAGAAGTGGGTCTTTGAATGAGGATGACAATGGAAGAGATGAAGAATGAAGCAGAGACCACTTCTATGGTTTCCATGCCTCTCTATGCTGTGATGTACCCTGTCTTTAATGAGGTAAGCTGGATTTTGCTTTAGAATGGAGTAACCTCTTTTGCATTGGGAAATACGATCACAGAAATAAGTTTCTTATCTTGACTGGGAAAGCTTTGTGTCTAACCATCATCTTTCTATGTGTTGTTTTACCCTTTTCATGAATGTGATGTCATGCTTGTCCAAGATAGCTGATTGTCTTGGCCCTGCCTGATCTTTCTTCTTAATGTTTTACAGAAGATTTTGACAAAAAAAGCTAGGTCTAGTCAAGAAGTGAAGTACAGTTGAACTTGCACCTGTGAACAACTTCATACATTTTAATTTATAAATTGTAATTTATGACATTCAATTTAGACCAAATCACATAGATTTTACTTGTTTTAGTCTGATAACATTAGAATTGTTAATAATTCTAAACTTCTATTGCAGCTAGAAAGAGTAAATCTATCTGCAGCTCAGACACTGAGAGCAGCTTTTATTAAGGTAAGTAGCTTGTTCTGAAAAATTAGTTTAAAAAGTAAACTATATATGATGAAGCTGAAAAGTCATCTCTTGTCTCCTTGTGTTTTCATGTTGATGTAGTAGTCAAAATTTAAAAGTGGATAATTGCATGGACTGTAAGTTTGAGATGGCTGAAAGTGTTACGAGTAAAATTTGAATGGTGCGAGCATATTGAGCTATTTAAAACAAACAGGATCTTCTCTTGTCTCTAGTTCAAAAGCTTAAGTGAGGAATAAGTGACAGGAATAAGGTAGTAAACTGAGTCTAAATATGACAAGATTAGGTAGAATAGGTGCTCATGACAAATAGACATGTAGCAGATTTCAGAAATGGTTTATAAATTGGATGGTAACGTGAGTAGGGTTTTTCATGGGTAAGTTCAGTGCTTTTATTTGCATCCATCAATAAATGGAAACAAGGATTTTTTTCTAATAGAACCACACAGTCACATAAATTTTCAGTTGTATTACTGAGGAATGAAAATACAGATGTTTCTTTTTACTGCTTTATTGAAGTTGATGAGGTTTTAAAATTCTTTAAACAACAATAATTATAGACATGACATAGCTTGTGAGCTGTGCAACCAAGTAATATCTACACTTAAATCTAAGTGTACCTGAACAACAGTCTTAAGTCTTCACCTTGTACCTTGCAGTTAATGTCAAAAGTGATGTTGGTGGAAATGATAGTGATACTTAAACTGCACACCCTTGTTCTTATTCAACACAACAGTTTCTTAGTAGCATAGGTAATGAGAGTCTCTCCAGTGTTAGCCTAGCTTAGCATTACTTGTTATCAATCAAAGATTTTTTTTTTTCTGAAAAAAGCAATTCCAAGATGATGCTGGAGCATATGATGCGATTCATAAAAGGTGCATTGTAAAATTCCCATGTGGAGAGTGGGAAGTAGGACTTGTGCTGAGTGACTGAAATGTAAATGTATACAATATCTTTGTCTCAAAGCTTAGTGTTCATGGAAATAAAGCAGAACATAGAATTTAATGAAAAACTTTCTTATTCAAATTTGAGTAGAAAGGGTTATTGGAGAAGTTGTTTGTACAAAACCAGTGGTGTAATCCAAGAGAAACGGACACTGTAGTGAAACAATGTTTTTCAGTGTAATCTGGTAGTTTAAAGGCCTTAGACTTAAAGCTTCAGGCGAACTCCTGCAGTGTACGAAGCAAGCTACATGGAAATCTGCCTTTGTCCTTGCAATATTCAGGTCTTGCATATTTAAGAGTAAACACTGTCTTTGCCATACAGGCTGAAAAAGAAAATCCAGGTCTTACACAGGACATCATTATGAAAATTTTGGAGAAAAAAAGTGTGGATGTGAACTTCACAGAGTCTCTTCTGCGTATGGCAGCTGATGATGTAGAAGGTAACATCTCTTATGTTCAATAAGTGCATTTACACTTAAGTAGGAACATGCATTTTTCTATGACTACTTTCAGAAAAGATTATTTGTTTCTTAAGGGGTTTTTTGACCATGGTAGAATATTTGTATTTTCTGCATACCTCTTTTGGAGAAGGTAAATCACCCTAAAAAGCATACCTAGAAGAGAAAGAAAATGCATATTTAGAACTATGTTTATATGGGTTCATAGTTCATTTTATACAATGCTTACAACCACAAAACAGCATATATATATACTATTCACCTTCCTTTTCCTCCACATCAAATTAAAAACAGCAGTTGTGTTGACAGAGAAGGGGAGTGTACACTAGACCTGAAGTTATTTTAATACCACATTTGATTAGTATAGGGTCTGCAATGACTCACTTAAATGAAAATGGGCTCTCTTTCCATCTTGCAGTAATAAAGATTATGGTTGCACTGTGTTTCTGTTGATGCAGAGTATATTCACTACACTTTTCCAGTCATGGCCGGCTTTGTGCTGTTCACCTTCAAATGTTACATGGCAACACTGCTGCACTCTGAAGTAGTGGTTTTACCTCCCCCTAGAGATTTGAGGAAAAAATCTAATGTTACTTTAAAATATGTTTGTCTTGTTAGAGTATATGATTGAAAGACCAGAACCAGAATTCCAAGATCTTAATGAAAAGGCACGAGCACTTAAACAGATTCTTAGTAAGATTCCTGATGAGATCAATGACAGAGTGAGGTTTCTTCAGACAATCAAGTAAGTGTTGCATTGTGTATTTTTCTGCAGTTTGAGGGGGTCACACTTTTTTTTAATCTAAATGTTCAAATACTGTAAGTGATGTTAGCGACGCTGTTCCCATGGGAAAGAGGCTTGATCCTTGGTTATAAGTGAATGGACATAGCTGAAAATTCTTAATCAGCCCCATAGTTCAATTATTAGACTGTGCTTAAACGTATCAATTCATAGTTTGAAGTTCTGTGTTGTTGGTCTTGTTCCATCCTGTCTGACACTTTGGTTTTTAAGAAGTATTTGACTCCTAGAAGGGGATTAAATTCCAACATTTAAATAGGAAAGCTTAAGGATATTACAACTGTCTTTTTACTGTTAAACAGGGACATCGCGAGTGCAATAAAGGAACTTCTCGACACAGTAAATAATGTCTTCAAGAAATACCAATACCAGAACCGGCGGGTAGGTGCACTAACCTTTTGTACAATACTTTAAATGGTATGAGAGGGAACATCGTTTTGATCAAAGGCTTAATAGGAGAGCTTAACTGGTCAGTGACAAAATACTTTAACAGAACTGTTGTATGGTAGGTCTCAGCAGTTTTATGGGAAGACATCGATTTCTCTGCATGTTACCTAAAAGGATCAAAATTCCTATGCCTACATGATGTTACACAGTCTTCTGCTCTTTCACATCATGATTCTGACTGCACTCAACAATATGTGAACTAAGGCTCTTCCCCTTGTGTTTTTGTTTCTTAGGCACTTGAGCACCAGAAGAAAGAGTTTGTAAAATACTCCAAAAGTTTCAGTGATACTCTGAAAACCTATTTTAAAGATGGCAAGTAAGTGTACTTTTGTACTAATACTTTATGTAATGAAAAGTCTTATTGACTAACAGGGAGGAATTGGACCAACTTTGGAGTATAAGCTACTTTCTTCAGAACTTGCCTAACTTTCTGCCTCACCTGTGTCTTCAGATCATATGACTGCTTTAAAATAGTTTTGTTCCTTTTGAGGAAGAGCATTCTTTTTTTCTCCCTCTTACAGATATTGGGGCTAAATGTGGTTATGGTATCACAATGACACATTTAGACCGTGCTAGCTTTATGATTTACTGAACAGATTTATAGATAAGTTTACACGTGAACTAGGTCTAAACAGTCTCAGTTGATTAGAAAATTGACTGGAATGGGGGAAAGGGTTGGATGTGTTGTTCATGTAGCTCAACCATTCTGAAACACACCAGCTTTCTTTAGCCCCATGTGTAGTGAATGCTTTGCTGCATTTTGTGAGCATAAGCTTAAAGTGTGTTATCAGTGTTACAAGAAATAAGCAGGAAAGGCTTGTTTTATATTGTCATGAAATCATAAGTAATTTTCGTCTGTCTGAAGTGCATGTTGAATAAGATACCCTTCTCCCATGAAAAAGTAACACCTCTGAACAAAACAGTTGAGCTCATAGTTACCATTGTTGAGCTGAAAACCCCAGTGACCTCACATCTGTTTCTAAACAAAAGGATAACAAAATGTGTTGCTTGTATATGCAATATTATTATTTCTTGAGGAAGGAGCTTCAAATTCTGAAATTGCTAGGGAAGGAAGTGTTCAGCTTTGAAAAGGACAGGTGTTTAACAATCATCTGCTCTATTCTTAGTTAGCTGAAACTTCAGAATTAAATGGTTGAGAAGTTGATGATGATTGAAAGCCCAAGTCTTAAATTCCTGCCACGACATAGTCTTTCTAGGATTAGCTATGCAGATAAGCTTACTGCTGGCAAGCAGATAGACTTCAGGTAGATCACAGTATGGTAAAACATCAATATGCTTTCAATTTACAGAGCCTGGATGCCAATAGATTTTAGTTGCCCAAACTTAATGCTGCATTTATTGAATGACATGTTTCTAAAAATGTCTGAAGCAATATCTTTCTCTCTTAACAGGGCAATAAATGTGTTCATAAGTGCCAACCGACTAATTCATCAAACCAACTTGATACTGCAGACCTTCAAAACTGTGGCCTGAAAACTGTATATGTCAAGAGTTGTACTTTTCAATGGTGGATAGGGTACCTTTATATGTAAATTTTAAAAGTTTTGACTGTATAAATTATCAGCCCCTCTTGAGGGGCCTAATGCAGGATTTTGAATGGGATTATTGCCATCTTACACCATATTTTTGTAAAACATTGTAGCTTAATCATAATCTCACAATGAAGATTTTGCATCACTTTTTGCTATTATCATTCTTTTCAGAATTATAAGCCAAAAGAATTTACGCCTTAATGTGTCATTATGTAACATTCCTTATAAGAATTGTAAATATTTGGTGTTCTGTTTCTGACATTTTAACTTGAAAGCGGAAAACTGCAAGATGATGTATTTAACAATATTGGTGGCAAATATTCAATAAATAGTTTACATCTGTTAGACTGTCTTTTTGTATGTGAACAAAAATGCATAACATCTTTCTAGAACTGCAGGACTTTCATTAAGTGGAAAAAAAAAAAAAAATTGTTTGGGTGCTTAAAGCTGCAGGCATTTCAAAACAGTGTAAAATAAGTGATTTTCCTTAGAGTAGAGATTTGGCTGTGATCTAATACTAGTCCAGAATATCGGAATAATTCTGTTAAAATGCTTTTAACAAAATAAGGAAGAATGCCAGAAGTGAGATGTGCTTTTGTTTTTGATAGGAACTAGATCTCACTACTTTTCTGTATTGGTGGTGAGTTAACAGCTTTTACTCCTAGACTACTTCAAGGTTTTGAGCAGAGGATTACTTGAAATATATGCAGCTGACTCTGCAGCAAAGGGTGAATTTAAAAGATTAACATAATTGGGTTTTATATTGGTACCCTTTTGGGAGGGAGGAGAAGAGAAGCTAGAAGTAGCACTAGTGGTGTCTATACTATGCATGCCATAAGGCAACTGTTTCTTTTTTCAGGGACTGAAATGATGTGAGACCTCAATTGAAAACAAAAAAAAACAAACAAAGTGTCTACGTAGATGGTTCAGGACTGCTGATGGACAGACTCAAATTTTATCCTTGTGATTTCTTGGTAATATTTCACAAGTTCTAATGAGTATCTTGCATGCCCCTTTGAAGTGCACCTTGAGTTTATTTTGAAGAATCTTTACAGAATAAACCTCTGAAAGCTTTCAAGATATTTGTGGCCATAATTTAATAAGTTTAGGAAAGAATGTGAAGCAGTTGATAAGGCTGCACAAGCTGTTGCAGGAGGATAACTTCAGACTGAGAACTATTTCTTGTTTAGGCATAAATGATAAAGAAAAGGTACAGCCTGACTGTTGTTGCACACTGTCCTGGTGCTGTATTGCTCATTTGGGGCAAGTGCCTTATCCCTGAGTACAACAGCTGTGTCTTTGAATTTGGTGATCTGCTTAAATGATCTGAAAGGAGAGAATTCTGTCTACAGCCCTCCACAATAGCACTGGATGTTCTGCTCTGTATCTGTGCATGGAAATGTTTCCTTGACGAAAGCACTGACTGTAGTGAAATACAACTGTGAAGGAGAGTATTATGTAAAAATGAGTTCTTGGGAATGTATGTTGTGAATTTCTTGGTTACGTGAAGCTATAAACTGAACATGGTCCTTAAAGCTTGCTGTTCAGGCTCTTTTCTGTTCTCATGGTGGTGTTTTTGTGCTCATAAGCAAACTGAGCTTGGTAACAGGACAAAGGGACGCATAGAAAATTTTTAGTTAAAACTTTGTTAGATTAGCTTGCCAAGCTGTAATATATGTCATTTCTTGGGAAGTTTTGGAAGAGAAGCAATGTTAGCAGCTTCTAAGGAGACAGCCTGACTAACAGTGATGTTTAATTTGCATCTTTGATTTGTGTAAGTAAAAAAAGTTGAGTAGTCTTCCTTGTAGATAAGTTGGAGCACCAGAGGGCTTAATGAAAACTAATTGATAAGGTAGAAGAAAGGGGAAGGCATCCAGAGTTTCTGATGCTTCATTTATCTTGAAAAGAGTGCTTGGTACTGGGGAGACTCCACCAGTGGCTCTGAGAGCCGTGAAAGCTTGGGTTGGTACTTTGCAAGTTGGACTTGATTCCAATAAAATTCTGTAAAATTGCTGTTTTGTTGGATTGAGAGGGACAGTAGCTACTGTTTGCAGTCATAGAGTGATATTACGTTTATCTCTTCAGCTGATAATAATAATTTAGTAAATTCAGTGAATAATTCAATAAATCTATGAGTTGACTGGTTCCAATCTTGGTGGAACTTGGTTCCAAGCAAGGTGCTGTTATGTCCTGCTAATTGATTCCTTGAAGTGACAATCAAAGAGGCTATTAATAAATTAACATCAGTTCTTCCTATGAGCCTTTATTAAGTAAAAGGTACTAAGTATAGGGCTAAGCTTCAGGTAGTCTAGCCAATATGTTTAGTTTTACTTGTGTGTTCTTAAAAGCAATGGAAAACAATTCATTGTAATCCATGTGTGGTAATGGGAACGCTTGAAAACTGATGTCTTCAGGTCTCTCTTCTGTTGTGTGCAGTGAAACCATATCTAGTGGTCTTAAAGACTTTTATTTTCCACAGAGTATGATCTGGGGCACATGTCTGTTCAAATTTTATTGTGGTTTTGCACTTTATTATCCAAGTTATCTGAGTAGCTTAAGATAAGTTTCTCTTAAGGGTTTCTAATGCAACAGTTAGTGTTGCAAAATGCTATTAGAAATTTTCTGCTGTGAATGTGGGTTATAACTGATAATGATCATGTTAACACATAGAAATCCAACCTAATAAAGAAAATAAAACTTTGTATGTTTGTTAATGAAGCAAAGCAATGTCTTAATCACTTGTTTTGATTTTTCTCAGCCTATAAAGAAATGAAGAAAAGCTTAGATTGACTGGATTCTGGTTGGAAGCTTCTAGTTTGATAGAAAGTTTTGGTTAGAAGTCCTAAGATGTGCCAGGTGCCCAGCTCAGTATAAGCTTTATCTTGAGTTAACATCAAATGTTAATTGTGAAACTTTGCGGTGTTCTGGCATCAGAACTTCCATTTATCCAGATGAGATAGTATCAGTCTTGATTAAGCCTTATCTTTTCATATGATCAGTTAGAGATTACCACTGAAGTGTTCTTTTCTGTTCTTTTTGCATCTTTCTCTATATGTCGAGGGAAGATATGCCTTGTTTATTCTACAGGTGTTACCTTCTTGCTTTGTTTTCCAAAAAGACTGTCTCCTTCTGTGAACTGGGTGGGGAATGGTGGAAGGTTGTCTAGACAGACTTACCAGAAATCTAAGATTTAGGTTATTCTGTTAGGAAAGGGGGATACAATAAATGTAACAAATGTGTGGGATACTAATAACTGGATTTGGCACAGCAGTGATTATCACCTTTGGAGCAGGCGCTTGGCTGTTGTGCTTGAGAATGTTGCTTTGCCATGCTCAGCTTGGCTCATCTTCCCTTCCCGGAGGACTAACTAGTGCTTTCTGAAAAACGTTTTTCAGGTACTTTGTACTTGTGAGCTGTGGGAGCTCTTCCACTTTTGCATAATGACTCAGTACATTTGTTCACTTTGTCATTTTTTGCTCCACTGTTTTGATTTTCCTCCTGTGCAGATGTTGTTTTCAAAGAGGGAATGTGTTTCAGGAACAGAACCGCTTCCTAGCAGCAACCTTAGTGCTAAAAAGTAGGACTGAAAAAGATGCTCCTGGGTCATCAAGTTTGGCTTCCTTGTAGAAGTTAAAGTACTATATAATGTTGGTCATAAATCTGTTGAGTTCGATTTTAAAGCCAAGATTTGTCCCTGTTCCTTTTTTCAGGTGTCATTTTAAAACAGTCTGAGAAAAAAAAAAATCTCTGCCACCTTCAAATACTGAAGTTTAATATGCTGCATAAATTTAATTTACGGTGAAGAATTCACTAACCTTGTCCACAATCAATTGTTCTTTTTCCCTTTTCTTCACTTAGTCTTGGGATGAATTGTGAACTGTCTTGTGCTTCACTTCTTAAGCAGTCGCAAGGTTTTGGTTCTCTCTAAAAAGAGCAGAGGTGTTGGACAATGCTAAATTTGCTCCTTTGAGGCAGAGACAAAAAAAGTTTGTCCTCTTGCTTGTAATGAAAGCTTGAATTTTGTAACAATATTAATTGATGATAGTGTTTCCAAGGCAGAGAAGGAAGGTTTGGCTCTGTTCAGATTTCTGTTGAGGTGATGTCTGTTTGCTTCTCTGTCCCTGTGTTCTGTCGCACAGCTTGGTTATGATTTTGTAGATGTAGAGCTTGATGTCTGAGACAATGCAAAATGCTCCTGACTAGGTACACAGCATAGCAATTTTTTGCTGGTTGGTGTAGGCTTTGAGGTCTGGAGGCAGTTATAAAAACTTCAGACAGTGATGACAATACCTGGACAGTGTCAGAGTCTATGATGATCCGATAAAGGGTTTAACCTCTTCCCCTTTTCTGCCACCTTGAGTGCTTCTTATCACAGATCAGATTCTGTCAAGACCAGTAAGACTTTACTTGTCAGCATATTCAGCAAAAGTTAGCTAAGGAGTCCACCACTCCAGAAAACACAGGTAAATATTAGTCTGGTCAACAAATCTCAGTTAAAAGTTTATCTGTGGTTAAACTTTTCTGTTGCTATTACTTTGCATTTTTTTTCTTGTTATTGATGATTCCAGGTACTTCCTTTTTTTGAGTAGTGGCCAAAGGCAGCTGTGGAAGCAAGTTCAGTTGTTTCTGTAGGGAATGTCAGGGACTGTGACACAAGCACCAAGAGGAAGGAAAGCCAAAGACTCTTGAGTGTTGTGAATGTTAAACTCTTCTCACTCTAGAGACAAAAGCGTTCCACTTCTGACACATACTCAAGAAAGAACTGTTTCTTTGTGCTGTAATTCCAGGTAAGCAGAATAGGTTTCTGATTGCTAATTTCCAATGCAGACTGAGATATGTTGTGTAAATGTTTTAATTTGATTTCAATATCACAATCGAAGGGGTCAATGTACCGAACATTATGATATGATAGAGACTATTTTGTAATATTTCACTAAACTAAAAGCTTTAAAAGCTTGTATCTAAATTAGACATTTTTCTGACATGTTATTATTTCATAATTGTAACTGATAGACTTTTCACAGTAGGTAATTGCTTTTTGTCCCCAAAGCTGCATTAGTCTCCAAGGACAAATGATGGGTGAAATAGAAGCCTGAGTGGCTGAAGTTTTAAAGTAAAGAGAATCAAGTATGAGCTACAAGTATAATTCACTTAAACTCCCTGTTTGCTGCTGGGCATCTAATGTCTGACAGAGCCACAGTGAAAAATGCTGTGAAAGAAATTGAAAGGAGACTGAGTCATAACCTTTAAGAAAATGCAAGACACTTTCATGGTAAGTGAATTTTCTAATTAAAATGTTAATTGGAATGGTTTTGGCATATTTTAGTGAGGAGAATGTAGTACCCGTTTTTCACTATTGTTTGCATAGCCATGTGGTGTTACTCATGTTGTGTGTTCTACATCTTGGGGAGTGAACAGAATTTTCATAAGTGGTTTGGAATGAGCGTTCAGAAGTTCCTATCAAGTATGAAATGCACTAAGGATAATAAATATTCCTAAGAAGTTTGGGAAACAAAACTCAGCTGTAAGCTTCCTCTGAATCTAGACAGTCTCAGCAATAGCTGTAGCTAAGAAAAATTCCAATGTCTCTGACACCACAGCTGTGGACAAACTGTGATCAGTCAACAGAGCACTGGTATTTAGGGACCTGTGCTGGTGATCAGTCTTGTCAAACACTTAATTTAATGCATGTTTCTCCATGCCTTACAAAGAGCTTTGGTTGCAGGAGCTAATGCAGCAGATAATCTTGTCTATTCAGTAAGAATTACCAAGTTTAAGGGGCAAAGTGAGCTGATGTTGCTTTGTTTGAAATGGAAACAAAGCAAATGTGTGACAGAAAAGCCTGGTGCAAGTCAATATTTTCTATCAGAAATAACTGAATGAGAAGTGAGCTGGTTTTTTTCTAAGAAAATGAGTGTCTATGTTACTGAGACATAAAAGCTAAGTGTGGTTTTTCCCTCTTAGCGTAGGGAGAGACCTCTCTATCACAAAATACACGGAATAACAACTGCTGACAATGCTGAAGTGAGTGAAGTTCAGCCTGTTGACCTCTATCTGGAGCTTTTTCTCATGAACATGCAATAATGTTTCTGTAATTCTCTGCCAATATAAGGAAGCAACGTGCATTAGCAGGGTAATGCATAAGAAAAATACAGCTGAGGTGCAAAAAAAACCCTGTTGTAATCATGTCTGTTAGACACAAATTAAATAGCAAGGCTGATGCACTGGAATAATTGGAGATCAAACCTGCCATTTGGCCAGTTCTCATTTACTGAGGTGTCAAGTGTGATGTGTAACCTTGTACCAGTGCTTCAATGCAAGGACGCTGAGCCCGGTGGGAGGCACATGCTCAGAGTTCCAGTGCTGTTCTTACTGGAGGAGGAAACCAGCAGCCCTGTTCCCTGGTCTGATGAGCTGATGTTGCTTTGTTTAACCAGTTCTTGAAACAGCTTATGAGCAGCTACCACATCTTCCTCCACATGATGAATATTGCAATTCTAACATATAAGAATAATCAGGTGCAAACCTTCCTGCTTGTTTATCTTGTGATTTTTTGTACCATAGTCATTCTTTATTTCAACAGGCTGCATATTTCTCAGTATAGCTCTTGGGGTTAGAGCAAACACCTGTGGTCACTGACTCTAGGGTTGAGGGCTGGTGGACTAGAGAGTGTGCTTGTGTCCCTACTCTGCCCACCACCGTTCTTTGCAAGGCAACAACCGTAGCTCAGGGGCATAACTTTCAGCACAGACTTTCCATTTGTTTCCAGACCCTTCTGCTCTTGTAGTCTTTAAGGCTGCTTAAAATGGATGGAGTTCATTTGTACAAGGTACACCTACACACTGCCATTTATTTCAATAGCAGCAGTCCCTGGGCTTCATTTTGTGTGTTCAGACTGCAGCTCCAATTTCAGTTCTTCTCTAAGCTATTAGTCACTGTCCTTTGAGCCAAACTTTAGGAGCAAGTGGAAAAGTTCATCGTCAAGTGGTCTAAAGTAAACAGACTTTACTAGGGGAATGGTCCAGCTGCAGACTGCTGTTGCTGCTGTTCATTGTCTGTCTCTCTGAATCAGGTACCTGAAACTGAGTTTTGGGAGTTGGCAGCTTTGTGAATTTTCTGACTTCTTAAAAAGTAATTAAAAACCTGTGCCTTCTACTGCTTTATGCCCTTTGTAGGCAAAACTTCACTTCTGTATTTCCAAAAAGCTATTTGAAGAACAACGTGGTGAAAATGAATTAAAAACTTTTTTCTCTTGACCTTTGAAAACTAACCAAAGTGGTGAGGGTTAAGTGTTGTGGGTGTTTCTGTTAGGGGCATCAGGGAATGGTGTTTGAAAGTTAGTTACATCTTAAATAATGTCTAAAAGGTGTTTCCATCTCAGCTCATAAACATGTGTCTACTCACAGCAGTGGAAAGTGGGGAAGATTTGTGGTTATAAATGCTGTATATGCTGACTGGTTGTTGAGATGACATTGAGCCTCATTTGCTTTTATTGGTACTCTTAACTACACAGTATGCACATTGTAGACTGTAGTGTATCATCATAGTTAAATGTGTGGGGATTTTGTATGGTTTGGGTTAAGCTCAGGATCAGTTGCACGACTGTTGCTGCTTTGAAATATCTTTACTTCCCATGAAGCAAAGGAGTAAAAGCTGCTGTATATCAGATTTTAGTAACTGAATTACCAACAGAAAGCAAAGACATAATTTTAGATTAATTTCATCCCTGAGCTATTAGCATTCAAAAAGCCAACACACAATCTACATTGTGCACAGATGATACACCTTCAATTCTCTGTCCTTGAGTCTCTGCAGTAAAAGGCTGGTTTTCTGCTGATGTGTCTCTGAAAAAAACTAAAAGCCGTATGAAAGAGTTCATGCCATTGGGAATGGAACTTGAAAACTAGAAAGATCATGTTTGAAGTTCTGTGAATAAGTGTGAAAGGGTTGAAATATTCCATACAATGTGTGATACCTGGACTATTATTCCTTAGAGCTCCTTTATCAGTGTTAAGATTTCCAGATGTGGCTGATTTGGAAGCCTGTCTCTGTAGGTAACTCTTAATTTGAAAAGGGAGATCAAATCCAGTATCATTTGCAGAGAGGATTCACTTTGTTTTCCATGGATCACTGTTATGAGAGACAGTTGGGTGTTTTTTTTTTTTTTTTTTGTGGTAAACCCCTCCCTTTAGTTTTCATTTTCCAAGTCAGAATTACCATCACTGTGGCACTTAAAAATATACTCCCCCATTATTATTTTTTAATCACCCACCGAATAGCTAGTCCCCATCCTTATCTCTTCTTGTTGACAGGACTATTCTTTTTCTTGACACTGCTGGCAAATTTGTAGCACCACAAAATTTTATTTCCCACTTCAGTGAAGTCAGGTCTTATGTTGCACATGACACAACTGGAAATGTCTGCTGGGAGTTGCCAGCCAGCATCCCTTCAACCTAATGCGCAGCTTTAATTCATACCTCTTCTGGCATGAAAAAAGAATAGCTGAGACAGAGCCTGGAAGAACAGGGAGGTGAGGCCATGTGTATCTAGTCTGTACTGACCTTGTGTACGTAGTTGTCTCGTTTCCCTTGCATTTCTGCTGTATGACTGACATAAGTAGCTCCTTTTCTTAACAAGTGGTGGATCATTTGTTTCGTCTCTAGTTTCCTTGTGGTTTTGACAATACAGCAAGGAGTGGCAGAGAACAAGAGTGGCCTTGTCTCCAACTGTAGCTGTAGTTCCAGTGATTGTCTAACCTTTATCTGACCTCCATCAACATGTTTAATTTCTCTGTGCCTCGGTTCCCTGTCCATTATTTAAGGAGCACACACAACAGGCCCCTGATTTCAGCTACGTTATTGTAATAATAATAAAATTTGCCAAGCATAAAGGAAAGATTTGCAAGCCAATGAGTCTGTCACATTTTAGAGTGCTGCATAGTCTCTAGAATGAGAAACATTTTAATGTGAGCAAAGGCAAATAATTCACAGTATGGGAACATTCAAAAATTAGATGGTATCCTCTAAATATTTTAGAACAGAGGTAAAATAAATAAGTCAGTATATTTCAGCTAAAGAGCTCAGATAATTTTCTGCATGGATTATATTGCCAAAAGAAAATCAAAGAAGCAGATACCGGGGGGAGAAGAATCATAATTTGTAGAAAATGGTTATGTTGGAAGGTGAAAATCTTCACAGTCTCATTAAAATGTCTACTGCATGTTTTCTTCCTGAAGCAGGAAAATGTAAGGTACCTTAAATTGTTCATTCCTCCCTGCAGTACCTGCAGAAATGCCAGGTGGAACTGATCTATGGTTCCCTGCAGCTCTGCTGCTCTGTGGACCATGATGTTATTTGGACATCTTGCAGGCACCTATTGCTACTGCCTGTGTGCCCCTCCTCTCCTGGCATCAAGTGGTGGCATCACTAAGTACCCCAACACACATCCTCCTCAAAGACAGTGCTGACTGAGACTGGTCCAGATGCAAGGCTTCTGGGGCTGCTGCATGAAGTGCAAGCTCTCTTTTGCCACGCAGAGAAATGGAACCTAAAAGGAGTTCTTATCTTCTGGATATGACTAAATAGTATAACTTGCAGCATTATATTTAATAAAAATAGGAATTAAAAACATAATCTCTTGTTATGGAGTGGTGGTGGGAAAAACTCTGACTTCAAGCTGTAGTGTGATCATATGCTCTACCTCTTCCTAATCCTTGGTTTGCACTACGTGCTGACACCAGGGTGAGAACATAGCAGGGCAAATTAGCTATGTTGAATTGACATATCTAATCTTTTGCTTCAGAAGCTGTTTGCAGGAGATGGCAGTAACTGTTGTGCCAATTAATTTAAAAATTAAGAAGTTACATTTTGTAGCTTGGGCAAGTTGAGCAAAGGAGTATGGAATGGAAAAAGAGGAAAGTGAGATGAAGATGATAATGGCAAGAGGGACAGAAGAAAATGTTTTTCCAGTAAGCACCCTTGTAGGTTAGACTTACAACCTAGCTCTGAAGATGCTTTGGCACATCTTTTCTGGTTAAATGTGCTTACTGTAAACTAAGCTGATAGATTTTTGCCTAGTCAAGGCTTAAATACTGTGTGTGTTGGAAAAGTGGTGCATATCTTGGGTGACTGTTGCCCTAATTCTTGATGTAGTGTGCATGTAGCAACTGTTACTGCTTTTTTTTTCTCTTTACAGACTAGTGCTTCTAAGCATCCTGATCACCAGTAGACCTGGAGATGTCATTTTGAGAGTCCCATGCCGGAAGAGAGGCAGATATGTTTTCATCTCAGTGAGTTAGGCAGATCGGTGTCATGCAGAACATCTCAGGGGCATATCCTGATTGAAGAACAATTGTGGTCATCGGTGTGAGACCCGTGAGAAAGTATCCCACGTAGACTCAATGAAGCATCCTCAACACTTTTAGAGTCAGGGAAGTATTTTATAATTATAATGGACAGTGGTAAGATGACTTGAAAAAGTGCATGTGTGGTTCTGACTACCTCTGTTCAGAAAGAGTGCCTTGAGTGGAAATGCAACCAGAGAAGTACAGTTAAGAAGATAAAGAGAATTGATTAATCTTCTTGAAGAGTGATTAAGGGTTTGGCTTGTTCTGAATCTAATGAAGGTTAGAAAAGAGATTATGAATCTCAAATATTTGGGATGCATAAAAAAAATTGCTTCAGCTAGAAGCTGATATGAGCACGTTGATGTGACTAGTTGTGTCAGCTAGTAAAAGTGGGGTATCCTTCTTACTTGAGGAAGAAGTATGTTCTTCTGAACACCTTGTAAGGGAAAAAAACTAAATAGCCTTAGGTGGAATTGGAGTTCTTGGAAGACATTGTGTAACTGAGCGGGAGATTCTGGGGACAGGAAGTCAGATGAAGTCTATAAATACCCGAGGCTTATCTATACCTAAGGGAGGAGGGTTAAAGGCTGTTTAGCAACTGCTTTCCACACAAATATTTACACTGTACCCATCACATGCCTTTGCTGGTCACTGCTTCAGGCCAGCATTTCACTTCTCCCCTTCCTTGAGTACTTTTAGCTACTCTTTAATTTCTTTGTGGTGTGTATGTAGGGGGATGTTTGGGCTTTCCTTACTTTGAGTAGTTTGGCTGCAGCCAGCTAGAGATAGCACTGATGGTTCTGTTGGTGTAAATGCTTAAGCACCTGAAGAGCATAAACTCATTGTATATGTGTACATGATGTACTACAGGAGTGTAAGACATGGCAATTTCCTTCATTCTACACAGATCTTTAGTTGTAAATCACTTGGAAGTGGGTTGTGACTTGGAGTGTGTGATGATACATGGAATGGATGGAGTGAAGCTCCATTCTCATGTAAGGCTAAGTGAGCTTCTTCAAGCATAAAATTCTTTTGGAATAAAAAATGCCACTTTGAATGGATGGAAAGTAGCTGTACGAATGGATCCAAGTTTGTACTTAACTAGCAAAATGTGTGCATATGGGCTGAATGTTATTTTAAAAAGTAAATCAAGATTACTCAGCTCAACACTTGCAAAAGAAAGTTTTACCCTTTTAATAAGATGTTACATTTAGAAATTTAACTTAGGCATTGTTTTGGTTCTCTTTATAGCCTGAATTAAAACATTTCTAGTAGAATAAAACTTCATGATTTGGCTTGAATACTTTTTCTACATCTTGATAAGAAATTATTTTATTTCCTTTTAAGTCCAGGTTTCAGCTACCAAGACACAATTTGAGTTAGTCTTACTCTTCCCTTACTGTCCCTCTGGCAAAGCATTTAGTGTGGATTGCTTAGCAGTTTAGAAAACATTTCATAAAGCAGAGATCCTCACTGTCATGAGTGAAATAAGTGATCTTCAAATGTGTCACTTGCAGTCAAGACTATCATGATAATGTAAAATAGAGACAAGCACAAATTGCAATAAGAAAATAGAATTTATGGGTTTTTTTCTACACAATTTTTAAGAAGCTGAATTTCCCTTTTTATTGTATTTTAACATGAAAATGAAAGAGGTGGCATTCACTTGTGTAGGCAGGGATTTACCATGACAAGATGGGATTATACTCCTACCTTTCTTCTCTACTGCCCAAAGTGAGGTATGTGTGTCTTGCTAGTGAGGGAGAACAGAAGAATCTGAGGTGAAGTGTGTGCTGTAGAGTAATTGCTTAAGAGGTTGCTAATAAGATACAGATGCTTCCACACAATTTGACCAGATGAGGTTGGGCCCAGCAAGTGAAAATCATTACCACCTGACAACTGTTCAATAGATCATCTGAAATAAGTTTGTGGTTTCAGGTGTCCAAAGCTCCAACCTCCCTCATTAGAACTGGAATTAATTTACACCTTTCAGATTTTCATCAGGGTGGCCCACAGAGGAGACAGTGCTGCTCTACATTCCCCAGGGAACGGGAAAGTATTGCAATTACTTTTTTTTTTTTTTTGAGCTAGATAGAATGCATGAAATTCACTGTTATTACATTTGTAGATTACAGCAAGTGGTGGAATATATGCTTCATCCCCTACAGCAAAATAAACACTTCCCTGAATGTCAGGGAAGTCTCCAGAACTATCGATTCTGTCTAAAGTTCAAAATATCTGTGCCTCATTTTTTTTTAATGTTGATCTTACTGCATTATTGTTGCATCTTGGTTCAACCTTTCAATATTTGTGGTGAGATCAGGACTGGTCTTCTGAGTCTGAACACCTTAGTATCAGCTTCAGAATGCTCTCTATATATTTAAAGACAAGATTGATAAGAGTTATTATTTGAACGTGGTTGATTTTGTTCTGATAATTAAAAACTGTAACAATGAAGATGTGATCCCTAAGAACTGGTGGCATGGATACAACTATGAATAAAGCTGGTTTAGCTCCTTGGTAAACACAATTCTAGATTTGTGAGCAACAGAGAACATAGTTATTTTCTTGCCCTTTTAGAGTCTCTAGGGTGAAAGGGTTCAGTTGAAGAGATTGGATCAGGTGCCTGGAGCAATGAAGCATGCTACTACTACTTGGTAGCAACAGTAAGTAGTACTTGATTCATTCAAGTTTCTGTATAATCCATTTTGTTAGGGTGATGTGTAAGTTATCAAATGCATTACATTTTCTTTGTGGTCACCCCTCTGTAGCTGTTGCTTCTGCAGGTAAACAGATTTGCTTCTGTAACCCAGATTCCAGCAAGAACTCTTCTCAGTACAGACTGTACTGGAGTGCTTGTAAGGAACACTGCCAAGTAAAAGCTTTGATATAAAACTTATGATTAGCATGAGGTCATTCTAACATTTGGACATACTAATGCCTGGACACTCATTAGCACTTTAAACAATGTCATAATTATATTTTGCTAAAAAGTCTATCTTAACTTTTAATTCACTTTCAAATGAAAAATGCCTCGTGGAGTAAATGAGAAGGCAGACTCTTAGTCATAATCTTTTGCAGATAGTGCTTTTGTTTAATAAACTTAGGGATTTTGGTCAATCTGTCTAGGCTGAGGGAGGAAAAAAATGTAGTCAGGTGAAAGGACAGTACTGGCACAAGAACATGTATAAATTGTTCTTGAACGATTTAGAGATGCAATTATCGTTAGGGCACATAGTACAGCTATCCAGAGGGAGCTGTAAGAAGAAACTACAAACTATCAAACAAGAAACTATCCAAATGACATTGCTGCCTTTAAGTTGAGAGATGATTAAATTTCTGGAAAGACTTGATACTGTGCAAAGCATCACAAGTTTTGACCCACCAACTGAGGAGGCTTGTTCTAGTATCTATGCATGACATGAACGAAATGCAAAGGTAGGAAGAAAATATGTCACTGAATCATAAGATGATGGAAATTACATGAGGAAAAAAAAAAACCCTCTAGTGTCATTTAGTCCATTCCCTTGACAGCACAGAACACGAATTCAGTCTCACTGTGAGAGCTTTTTCTATTATTCAGGATAAATTACCCTCATCCTTGCTGCATACCATTCCTCATATTCCTAAGCAGGGTTTTTTCTATTTATATTGGCTACCTTTGGTGACTCTCACAGTTTATCACCCCCTTATTTGCCACATACTCAAGTTGTACACGTTTAGATCTTTGAATCTCTCATAAGAAAACCAGGTTCTATCTCATTAAGGAAAACAGCCACAGCAGCAGTATTCAAATGCAAAGATCTGCCAGGTAGGCATTGTTAATAAGACAGGATCTCCATGCTGCAGTTGGTGCAACTACCTTGATAAATGTCCTGATTAGAAATTTCAAGGTTGACAGAGCCTTTTTTTTTCCACACCAAGTTTGGTCTTTAGAACAATGAAGAAAATAACTCATACTTGCCAGTTTCCTTGTGTGAATAATCAGCTAGCTCCTCTCAAGAGAAGGGCTGCACTTTTTTTATCTTGACTGACCAAATGATCTTTCCCCTGTAGTTATGATGTAGATTCTGTCCTTTACTTACGTTGTTTGAATTGGTTTTCATCTTGCTTTTTATTATAACTTTGGGGCCGGATCCTTATGCAATGAAACACCCAAACCACAGCAACTGTACTGGTGTGTACCTGTCTTGAGTCTGCTGCTTGGAGAGGGTTTTGCTGAGTGACTGGATGCTGCTGAAAAAATAATTTATGAAGTTAGTCACTGTCAAAAAGCTGAAAATAAAATGTGATTCTCTTTAAAACAGATGAGCACAGTTTTCAGAGCAATATCCAGGTTTTCCTCTTTTAAGCAGTACTGCATAAAGAAATTCATTCCATCTCTGTCTACTCCTTTTCCCCAGTTTTCTCCTCTGTGAAGTTTTTAATGTGTTGCATAGCTTGATGTTATGGAAATTACTTTAACATCACCTTTCAGTCAGACATTCTCTGAGGAGCATGACTTACAATACAATTTAGTCAGAAACGAGTTTGTCTTTGTAACAAACTGCAAATTACCAGGCTTGTGAAACACAACTTCTCATAAATGCCATTTAAAACCTTGCAGATTCAAGTCCTCGAGCAACAATCAGGCTTTTAAACTTCCTCATTTGTCTTTCTGGATGGACTACAGAGTGAAAATTAGAAATGCATTTGGATTTTTAACTAGCAAAAATAACAGAGGGATTTTTCAGGTAGTCATGTGTTTTGATCTCATCATGATGATGCTCTAGAGTAACTGTGGAACAGTAATTGATATATTTTATAAACATAAGATACCACTTTTGCTTTGAATGAAGAATAACTTGCCTAGTAGCATGGACAAAATTGAGATCATTTATGAGAAATTGCTTCAGAACTGTATTTGAAAGGAGAGGGCAAGTGCCTTAGCCATTCACTCTCTCTGTATGGATCCAACTCTATAAGCCATGTATACTACACAGTAGTGTAGTGTGTTTTACCACGGTGGCTTCCTCTTTTGTCCATTCTGAAACACAGCATTTCCTACACCTTTGAGGCAATAAGGGCCGATACCACTGAACACCTCACAAAGTTAAGCGTATGTTATCCAGCACATTGTCAAGTACATGTCCTTGTTCTCTCAAGAGTCATCTAAGAGATACTAAGAACTCTGGCAGGTCTCCAGAAACACACTTAAGCATCTGAGCAGTCCATCTGCAGCTGGAATGCTGGGGAACACACAGGATCCAGCATCTCTGGGACTTAAACTAAATGCAGTTCACCGTAATGCAGGAATCTTCTTTTTAATCATCTCGGTTATCAGCCTGAAGGTGAACTTTAATTTATGTGCTTAGATCTGTATGGATCAATTTCTTTAATGATTTGGATAGTTGCATATAGTTCTTCATTCATTGTCTTTATTTCAAGTACAACCAGCATTATTAATATACTGGTGCTGGTGGGGAGATAGTCCCACTTTTACAACTATGTGTTTCAAGAGTGCTCAGGGTGTTTATGCTCTGGCTTTACACACTCATCTCAAATATTATACTGAAATTTTAAACATTAATTCTCTCTACTAATTTGCCATGATTTATTAGGATGGCTATGACTGTGTGTTGTACCAGTATTCCTTGTTCTTGTATGCATATTATCCATCAGAGTGAATTATTGTAGCAGTTTCAAGGTGGCTGTGATTTCAAAAGACAAATGGGCTTGCAAAGAGAAGATTCAGTTTGGGAAATAAGTTTGGTGAAATTTCAGGTAATTGAAGATGGAATTAAAAACATTAAGTACTATTACCACTATAATAAAAGTTTAGCATTAATATGTCATGGATATCATCCAGTCATCTTCTGAAAATTTGGAGTAGTTCAACAAGTAAAATCTCTGCCCCTTCTAAATGGCCTCTTTCAGAGAGGGATCCAGGGAAAAAGTGTGGCAAACCCTGTTTGAAGGAGCCTGCATCTCCATTACTTGTCTGTGTTTCCCACTGCTTTTAGCCGTGTGTTTTCAGGAATGCTACAAAGAACAGACTCCCCCTCTCCTCCCTGCAGAACAGGCAATTTCCTACAATCTGTAGCAGTTACTGCCATGGACTTATTAAAAGTCCTTTACAACATACCAAGTAAATATTGGTTTAGAAATTGCCTATTCATTTATGTGCACAGCAGACCATGATATTTCCATCTAAGCCACTGGTCCCTTGTGCCAGCCCTTCTATGATTGCACAGAAGATTTTTTTAATGTATCGTGTCCTAACGGGCCTTATTAGCTGCAGACCTTGTATAGAACATTTCCAGGTCTTTAGAGGCCCTTGTGAAACAGAAGGGTCAATGCTGATGTTTCAGCTTTTCTTGCATTACTCTAATTTCATTCTGTGTGTGAGAGCTTTTAGTCATAATGGCTTTGCTTCCTCTCATTTGCCTGATTATAAAACAAATATGTTTCAATGCAGATACATCAAATGAGAAAGGCATGGACTGTGGAAAGGAAAATGAGTGTGATTCATTAGCTGAGACATGGTATTGAGACCAGAAACAGGACTGATTGCAAAACCTGCTCTTTATCTACCTCATGACCTTAGAGAAATCACCTGTTTGCTCCCTGCCTCATTGGAACCTGCCTGTCTAGACAAAGGCTTTGTCTTAAGAATAGATGACTGGAAGGACTAATGGGGATCCTGGAGATGATTTGTGTGCAATTGCAGGCACCTGTGCACCAGGTGTATTGGTCTGGATCTCCTCACTGCCCTACCTCAAGACCTGGTGTATCACAAGTCACAAACTTCTGCAGCTCCATATAGCAAATGTGAAGTCTTTTGTAAATGAATGTGAAAGCAATGAATGCTAGAGTAAGAACAAGATATCACTGAAATACATTGTGTATTCATGTGGTGAATAGTAGTACAACAGGGCCCTGGCTATTGCTACAAAACAAATAATAATGGAAAATGGTGGTTGACAACTCTTGATAAAGCAAACCAAAGCGTGTTTAGCAGTAGATGAAGAAAATAACAAGCAAGGCAGACCTTTTGCAGAGGGAGCTATTCATTTCTGAATGCCATTCTGAAGCAAAAACTAGAGATAATTGGTGATTTCTCTATTATGCTCACAGGTGTTGGGGATGTGGGGCATGCAGCATCAGCTGCGCATCCAGAAGATTGCTGGCTTGTTCCCAGAGATCTGAAATCTCATTCTTCTCTCTGTTTTAATGAAGCTTAGAGATTCCTCTTCATCTTATTTAATAATGAACTGATGTTATTGGAAATGGAGCAGGAAACTAGTGGAAGGGTCAGAGGCAGCAGGGAAGCTGTTAGTTGTGTCCTGGGCGATTCACTGGTGAGGCAGGTGAAGGAAAAAGCCAAAGTGACCTTTACACATTTCCTTGAAAAAAAGCTTGAAAGCGTGTCCTTGGAAGAGATTTCATAAAGTTCAGAGGCATGAAAAGAAACAACCCTTTACTTTGGATAAGAAATTCTCTTGTATTGATGTAGCCTAATTGTGATGTTTTATGATGCTCCCTGGAGAGAAATAGGGGTAGTTCACTTTTGAGTTTCAGCAGAACTGGCACACCTAGCTCAAGTTCTCCAGCCTTTCACATTTGAAAGGGGTTTAATTTCTGATAAAGGTTTGGCATTTCAAAGAGATATAAAATCTTCATTTATCTTGTGCTTTAGTGAAACAACCGTAATAGAAATAGAACTCCTAATCTGATATGTGCTGGGGTTATCTCTGAGGAAAGCTAGTCTTCATGTAGCTGCCAACTGCAAATGAACTTGGTTATAATATTCCTCTTTATTGCCACCTTTCCACATCCCTGAGGTTAATTCTGAAATATGCATGAAATGTAATTAGTGCAGATTCATTTCTGCCAGCACTTTTTACACAAGTGTCTCACAGTGGCAGACCTGGATGTAGTCATACTAAAATGATTCAGTTAAACGTAATACCACTTGGTATGCAGCATGAGTGTTGTTTGTCTTCACAGTACTTTAATGATGCACTGCAGTCTTTGGTATCGAAGCACTACCTGCATCTCAATGAAGAGCCATGGTTGCTGTACAGGGAAACACCACTGATAACGTTTTCTAGAGCTCAGCCCAAACAACAGCTTTTATCTGCTGCTGCGAGATGCAAACTTTAGAGCATGTTGTGTTCTGATATGGGGCATTGTGGCTTTTTTCATCGCTTCACTGTAAATGAATGTTTATGACGTGGCAGCAGTGCTACAATCTGATTAAATAAGGAAAAGAAAAAACACAAGGAAAGCAGACAGTGATCTAGTTGGCTGTCCAAGCCATGTATTTGTGCCCACCTGTCTGACAGCACAATTCAGCATCCTCTCCCTCTGGACAGAGTGTTTTCAGGTTAAAGAAACAAATGTTTCTTCAGCACGTCTTCTAAAGCTTTAGGAGAAGTTAACAGTATTTTAAACTCTGTTTACAAGAAGTTACTTTGCTGTTTCATTAATGGGGACACATGCTATCTCTTCATAGGAACCTTCTATGGTTAGCCATCATCCCTTTACAATTTCTTTGTCAGCCATCACTCAATGCTAAAACAGCTTTTAGAGTCATTGAACCTTATGCTGATAAATTGTAGACTGAATTGTCTTCCCTTAATAGCCTTTGGTGCACTTGAAATCCATCATCTTCATGTGTAGCTTATGTTTGGATCAGGTTCTGAAGGCGAGATGTGTATTTGAGAGTTTTTTTCCTGTCTGGGGATGCTGAATCAAAATGTCACTTGCCAGCATGTAAGCAGAAAAGTGTTTGTCTCAGCTCCATATAGATGCATCACGCCACAACAGAAAAGCAGCGGTGCAGGCTTGGAGCCAGAAGAGATAACAGCATGGGGACCATGTATATGGACTATGTTAGATCTCGAGGAGGAGATACAGGTCTTGGTCTTGATGCTGGGGTAACTGGGCTACTGAAGTGAATGACTTTTAGCTATAGTAGATCAGGTCAGCCTAACTCCCTGCATTGCCTGAGGACGTTAGAGAAGAAGCTGAGACTTTAGCTCAGGTATCCTACCTGCTTTTCAGCTGTGGCTGTTGTATTTTGGCAGTACAAGTTCTCTCCCATTTATAAATGACTAAAAGTTCTTCATTTACTACCCTATAAAACACGTATGCATTTACTGGGGCAGTAGCAGAGGTTCCCTGGGCCTTTGACCAATCCCTGTACTATTTCTGTTTAAGACTTCAAAAGTATGTGGCATATTAAGGATAAAACAAACTTTGTTCTTAATGAAGTGTTACTTTCCAAGAGGAACATTGTTTTCAAAGTACATATGTTTTCAGTTTAGCTGTTAAAATTTAAAGACTCCAAATCAGCCACAAAATCAGAATCAAAAGGAAAGAATGACTAATTCCCTTAAGACAGCAGCATCACTGGATGCTTTCATTTTGGGGACAAAAACATTTATAAGGCTGTTTTGGTTAGATGTATGCCTGAGTTTGGTTGATCAGTTTGTTCTAATGTCTCACTGAAGTTAAAATACCCAAAGCACAGACAGTAACTGATGACAGAAAACACTGCTGAGAAGGCAATACCAGTGCAGCAGCACTGAGAAGCTCCCGACTTGGAGACCTGTGCCAGTGATGGCCTGAAAGATGGTTCTTCATCTCATGATTCCTTGGGCCTCTTAATGCACACTCATCATGCTTAAAACAGGAGAAGCTGGTATCTGGGAATGGGGAAAAGGATACTTTTCCTTTAGGATTCCAAAATATCACTGTATACAAAATTCATGGGGAAAAAAATGGTGCCCTTGCCAAATAGAAACAGCTGCTCTCAAATAATCTGGGCTTTCTATCAGGAGTATTCCCATGTAAGCCTAAATTTAAAGTTTAAACATTTCCCTGTTTGAAGTTGGGAAATGTGGTAGTTGGATGTTAGAAATCTTTATTTTTGGGTGTGTACCATTTGTCTTTTACTTCTGCACACAGCATTTCCCGTAACTGCTGGACAGGCTCAGAGGAACAAGATGTTGCTGCATGGTGATTTGGGAACAGATGCTTAAATACCAAATCTAATGCTGACTGCACAGAGCATCATGCATTTGATGTGAAATGTTGCATTTTTAGTTCGTTGGTCTGAAATAAACCATGCATTTTAAGAAAGCTTGTAATAAAGTAATACCCATGTGAAGGAGAACATAATCTCAAAGTTTAAAATCCAAGTCTGATAGCCTGTTTGGATGAATCAGCCTCTTCCACACGAAACAAATCTGTCTCAGTTCTATAAATGGATGTCATCTAGATTACAGAGATTTCCCTCAAACCTTTAGAGTAGTTAGTGTCTAGATTTAAATAAAATTTCTTGCCCTGTGGCTTGTTTTTTTATTAGTAAGGCTAACTCTGCTTTTTAGTGTCCATAGCCATGCTTGGCTGTGAAGATAAGTACATCTAGGGCAGGTGCCTGTGAAACTTGGTGTTTTTTGGGATGTAAATGCACATCTTCGCTTACACTGCTGCATGGGCCTTTGACATCCTCTGCCCTGTGTTTTCTTTCCCCCTCTGCTCTTTAGTCTTCTCATTCAATTTTAGTTGCTGATATTCTTGAACTGAGCAGTGTGTCTGTCTTCCAGTTAAGTGTGTCTGTTGAGATGTTCAACATTGTCCATTGATAGAGAATTGTAGTATATAAAAGTTCACGTCTTATCACACTGGAACAGAGCTACAGTCAGCAAAAGCTGGCCAACGTGCTTCTTTTCCACTGGCATACTGCAAAACCTGAGTTGCTCAGGATGTACTTTCTGCCTGATTTAAAAGGCAAGATTTAGATTTAACTATGCAGCTCTACACTGAAAATTGTTTGCAATTACCTATAAAGGTCCTAATAAAAATACCTATTTGAAATTGCTTAAAAGAAGCAAAAAAGAACCTCTTAGAGCCTCTCATCTGGAAAACTGGTCTTTGCAAAAGCTGGGAAGTGAGGCGTAGAATTTAATGCTAAATTCAATGTTACCTTCACTATCCCAAGTGATGGTATCATGAACTGCTCCCACACTGGCTGTGGGTAAGCTTGAACAGGAAAACCTTCACAGAAGTAACCAATCTGCTCTTTCACAGCACTTTGCTGTGAAATCCTTGTTAGGTCAAGCAGATCTTGAATTTTACTGCTTTGGTAATCAAATGTTATAAGAGCTATGGTAAACCTTTAGTTTCTAAAAGTTCTGGATCTGCAACCCCAACTAAAGCTGTAAACCAATCTTCCCAGCTTTTTGACTTTGTCACACTGATGTATATGAACACATATATGAAATTAACAGGTATATGAAATTAACAGGTTCTTTCTGTTATGTTGCTGTGAAAGAAAATGAGATGTGCTTTGTTCTTGATGAGTGAGTGATCGCTACTGCACACTTCTCATTACCCTTTGCTGCTCACCACTAATGTGATTGTTATTCCTGTTTTATTTTTTCCTGGGATGGAAGTAGTGCTCTCATGTGTTTTGTTTCTCATCTCTTTTATTCCTCTTCTAGTAGACAGGGAGAACAATTGCCCTTTTCAGCTTCCTGATGTCATGCTTTTTTTCCTGTGATTTCTCTATGACTGTTGTTGAGATTTTGAGCTTTACTGCTCAGACTTTGAAAACCATCATCTTGCCCTATTATGATCCGACCTGTTTCAGGGAGAGCTCTTACCCATCTGCCATTGATGTTAAACTCCTGCTTGACATCTTTAATAAGACTAATGAAATAATGGAGTGAACGCTTTGGCCTTCTGGGTGTTGCTGGAATCTTATTCTCCTCTAATGAACCAACATTTTCCCCTGTTTTTCCTCTTACTGCTGTTGTCTTTGCTTCTGCCAGGTTGCCTCTTGCTGTAGCAGGCTTTGGAAATTTATGTTTTAAAAGAAAATTTGGTTATAATCAGTTTAATATTTCTCTGCTTGGGATGTTTTTAGGTGCAGAAGCAGTGTTTGTAATTTGGTAAGTATGAAGTATATCTCTTCTGAAATAGGTTTAAGTAATTAAATAAGGCCTTCTAAAGGGTAGGTTCATCCTGCCTTCCTTCAGTGAAAGTTTCTTACAAGTATACAGCAAAATATTTCTGATAGTTTGATCAATTGTTGCTACAATAGATCAGAATTAGGTTTATGGACTTGTTAAGATCAAACATTAGTTTATGTTAGAAGGTTTGTCCAGTTTAGTTGCATACACTGGCTGCAGGAACCAGGATGTTTCCATGGGTTTGTATTGCATGATGAAGATACAGAGTCTTGTCTTTTACAAGTTCAAAGAATTAGTGGGAAAATTTTGTGAAAGGGATTTGGAAGGTTTTATACATCTGCTTCCAGAAAAAAAAAAGTTATTTTTGCAATAGACAGTGCAGTGTCTGTGTGTATTTTACTTGTCAGATGAAAATATCACTGAGAGAGTACCAAACATCTTTGCACAAACAGTGGTTCAGTCATAACGTGACGTTTAGAAAACTCACTATGATGCCTCTGAAGTATGAAGTGCTTGATGAAATTTTATTTTATAAAAACAGGGCTATGACTGTGGCAGGACAGTTAGGAATGGCCTTTTCTGATGCACTGCAAGATGATTTGTGGACTTTGGGTAACCAGTGACTCTGATTTTCAGCAAATGACAGTAGGAGTTTGTCGTCTTTGAGCAAGTTCATATCCACTGACCAAAACCCAGAAGAGGAACAATCACAGTGCATTTTAAATTAAATTTCTTCTAGCTTGTAAATCCAATCTCACTGATGAATTCTAAGGTAGAGCTGCAGTTTTCTCAGTCTCCTTTGATTTCACTTTCCAGGGGCTGGTGATTTATTACTCAAGATACAAGTTATCTGAAAGAAATAAGGAAGATCTGCCTAATCACCAAGCAGCTTCTGTTAGACATGCCTCCCAAATTGTAAGTGGTGTCTGGCTGTACTTGTGGTGCTGCCCTGCTTCACCCCTGCTGATGGCTCTGAAGAAGTGAGCCTGCTGTCTTCCCAGAGGCTTTAATAGTGTGGGAGAAATCTTTTAAATGAATTGAAAAGGATGAGAAAAAAAGAAAAATCACTGCCAACCGCTCTGGGATTTGCATTTCAGATTTGAGTGTTTTCGAAGTTCAGAGTGTGAATGTATGAGATGGCTATAATGAAGAAGTATATAGCAATACTTTATATTTCATAACAGTTTCTGCATTCCCCTAGGTAATTAGCTCAAACACAGGATCTACTGTTACCTTCTTGCTAACTGACAGTGGGCAGAAAATCAAACCCTTTACTGGTTGTCATGGGGATGCTGAGTTTTAGCACCATGGCTCTGGATGCAAGTGAAGAGAAGGTTTTTAACTGGAAGCACAAGTGGAACTGTAAAGGTATGGGAAAGATCATCCTTCTCTTTTAGCCTTTGAAGCTATTGGCTTCTCTCATGGTCTTACCTGAGTACAAATGGTAAAAAAATAGTGTATTGTTTTCCATTGTCTTGCTGACAGAGATGTTGAAGCTGTAATGTTGGGAAAATGGAGCTTCATTGCTCATGTAAAACCCTAGATATACACATAAACCATGACACACAGTCCTTGCTTCAAGGACTGTGCAACATATGGTGGAAATGCTGCATTTCTTACTCAATTATTTCCAGTCAGTTAAGTGAGAGAGGCTGTATCAGAAACCAGACAAGGAGCTGACCTCGGTGGTTTTTGCTGCCCTTTAGTGTATCTTTCTAGCAATCTCTATAACATGCCATGCCCTGTTTAGTACAACTCTTGAAAACCAAAGCAGGATGTTTAGTTAGAGTACTCATCAATTAGAGGTGTTTAATCAACTGGTTAATACGTTTGTCACTGCAAGATCAATATTTTGACATGGGAGCTATGTTAGTGAAGATGATAGCCTAGTTTCTGTACTGGCAGTGTGTGTTCAAATATTGGTGTGTCAATAGGTAATAACAATTATTAAACAGGTTTGTGATATTCTCAAACATTTGGTCATGTTGCAGATCAGCACGTGACCTAAGGAGACTTTAGTCTTGGACCTTGGTGTATCTATTCCAGGTGAAAATACCAGCTTCACAAAGAACTGGCCAGTATGTAAAGCTGTTAGTTTTTAACTCAAACGCACACTAAGCTCTTTTTAACTGACTGACCAAACTTCAGAGTCAGCCAGCTCTGGCACATCCAATTTCATTTACTAACTCTATAATAAAACACATCATATGTATCAGCAGATGCTAGCAGGAAATCCATATGCAGAGAGCTCAACAGTGCTGCAGAGCAAAGGGTGGCAGTGGAAGGAGTATTAGCCTCATAAAAGTAATGTCCTGATTAAGCAGCTGAGCTGGCCAAGGATCCATCTCGTGGTTCCCAGTGCAGTGCTTTCTCACTGGACTGTGCTGTTGCTTAACCTTTCTGGTGAAACTCACTAGTTTTGGTTCTAAGCATGTTGTATATCTGGCCTTTCCTCGGAAGTGGACAAAAGGACTGACTTCAGTCACAAAGTCACTGAAAGTTGGGTGTGTGCTGTGTAGCCGTGGGAAATACAGCAGTCAGAATCAAATGTACCACTTTAAAATATTTCTGGCATCTGGTGCTACCTCTCAGGCAGGAACTTCTCTATATAATGGAATAGTCTTTCAAATGTTACCTCTTTTCTGCCTTGACCTCAGTCTTATGCTTTTCCCCATTATCCAGAATGCTGATGCCGAGCTTAATGTGAATTAAATTCTTGGCTTTGTCTAATAAGAAGTGCTCTCAGAGGAAGATTGCTACAGAGAAGTGGGAAGCCTTAATAAATAGTAATAATAATACACATTTACTGGAAGAGAGGCCTCTCTTAATGCTCCATTAGGACTTGTCTAAATACAAAAGGTCTGTCTTAGAACATTAGGTCTTCTATATATTATACCTGTCCTCCATTTTGGCTTTTAAAAAGCAGCACTACAAAAACAAAGCCCTATTTTAAATAGCTATAATAAAAGAAGCAAGTGCAATGGTAGTGCTCTTCAAAGAATAAACTAAGGCAAATCCAAATTTTAAGAGCATTCAGAGTTTTAAATTAGTGTCCTGAAGCTGAGATCAAGTGTTTCCAGCAGGGAGGATATAACAAGGGAATTCCTTATTTCAGTTTTTCTGTCTGGTAAACAAAACTCAAAGATGAAGCCTCCCTGAACCTCACTTACATAAAACAAATGTGTGCAACACCTTTGAAAAATATTTCTACCCATGAAATATGCATAATTGGAAGACCAGGAGGTGAAATGCATTCCAGCCTTAATGGCAAATACATCTTGTCTCAGATAACTGCCAATATATATTATCACTGCATGAATTATATTGCATTTAAAATGAGAGATACAACCAGTATTTCCTCAAACTGCATCTTCTGAAAAGCTATTTTAATCTGAAGGAGCCAGACAGTAAATTAACACCAACCTAGGAAAAGCACATACTGATGCACAGCAATGTACAGACCCTATTTTATTGGGTTTTAGCATGATGATGAGCTAGTACAGGGAAAACTCAGTTATACACGAAAAAGAAGTAAATCATTGCATACAATGTGAGCGTGTTGAAGCACAGCTGAGTGTTGATCTAGGAGGGGACACGAGTGGCCTGAATTTTCCTTCAGTCCTTAGTCTACTCAAAGGAGATAGATGAGGACCTCTAAAGCCCTCAGAGTACTGGTTAAAAAAAAGAGCGAAGCATTGGGTTGGAGGTGGGTCTGCAGCCCTCTAAAAGGGAATAAGGGTCACATGTACCTATTAATGCCACTAGTTAGGTAGCAGAGAACTAATTATTATACCATTGATTCATATTGTCATTTGCAAGCCAAGCTGATGTATCCTACAATCCCATACAGTGAGCATAACCTGAGCAATCTGTGTAACACATGCTGGATCTCCTGTGCCCCAGAATGTCAGTTTTATTGCACATCAAATAGATGCTTCTGTATATGACCAATAAGTTTCTCACATTGTGGAGATGCAGAATTGCTGAATATGCATAGGATCACCTGAAATACATTAGACTTTTCCTTCAAGGCATTGAATTGTGAAAACAGAAGCATGAGTGTTTGGATAAAATGTACACCCTCTAACTATGATATTATTAGTTCCTATCCTCCCTCTGCTACACAGTTCTGTACTGTGTTAGGTTACATGTTGCAGATCATAAATTTTTGTCTGTTTCTTCTGCCCATAAAACAGTGGGAACTGCCAGGGCTCCTTTCTTCTGTCTTAATGGAAAAGAATAATCCATAATGCGAGTTATGTGTCTTAGTCCTAGTAGGATGTGACTTAGGAATTCCTGACATCTCATTTTTTTGGCTTATATAGTCGATTTTTTCTTTTTCTTTGTTCCTACCTTGTTTAGTTGGCTCTGAAATGACCAGAGCACTTTTCTGCTTTGTTTATACCATTCCTTTTTTCTTTCTTAATTAAAAGTTTGGTTTCACTGTCATCATTTGTTTCATGTTGGAAAGGACAGAGCTGTTGGCATCTCCCAGATCCTGGTGCTAAAGAGGATGATACACATTGGGACAGGTACCTTTTGCAAACAGAGGCATCAGTTCTGCATGAGAAATCCTGTTTTCAAGCCATGGGGCTGTCCGTATTCAGGCTGTTGTAAAGTTGGCATTTACAGAATAGGATTGCCACAATATTGACTTCCCAAGGCTTTGTGTTCTCAGCTTTATAGCAGAGAAGAAAGTGCACTTTTAAATTGTTCAAGATCATCAAACAACTGAAATGATAAAAAGCACTTATGTGCTAAATTTTTATACCATTATTATCAAAAACATTGAGACATAATTTGCAAACATTTCATTTGTAAACTTTGAATTTCAAAGAATACAGATGTTGCTTTATCTGAGGAGATGACTTACACAGCAGTTGTTCCCTGTGAGATGAGGAATAAAAAGGAATAAATGGCTTTTGCGTCTTTGTCTCCTTTGAAACTTTCAAAACAAATCTATTTCTGTGCCTTTTAGGATATAAATTCAGCAAGGAAATTACCCAGTTATGGCCAGAATCATGCTCATTACTGTGTATTGGCAATGTACTGGAAATGGAGAAAAATGCCTTTCAGTACCAGGGGGGTATGCTACCTCTCTATGTATTTTGCTTTCTGTATTTAGAATACTTACAGCTTTTCTGTACTAACTCCCAGCTGCAAGGTGAGAACATACTGTTGCTGTTCACACATGCCTGCAAAGTAATCATGGCTCATAAGTAGCTGAAACTCCCTTGGAGCCTCTGAATCCGTGATGTTTGCAATGAACCGAGAATAATATTCATTATTATATTGTTTTCAAATGGGTCTAAACTTCACCTCACCCAAATTCAATCATCTAAATGTTTGTCTGGATGGTTTTTTCTGTATTTTTTTTTTTTTCTCTCCAGCAAACATAGGTTTTGTCACCAAGCTAACTCTGTTCTTTGCTGGATTTCATGGGTGGGATGAACAGCTCCCTGGAGCACCATTGACCATAGCAGGAGACTAGGAAACTGGTTTAGACACAGCCAAAGTAACAGGTGACCAACTCAAGATTAAATTAATCCCAATTAGCTGTCAACACATCTTCTGGAACGATTCAGGTACTAAGTTTCTTCCAGAGCTTTCTGGAGCCAGTCAGTCCTCTTGGTCTTCACAGTATACTACAAGGTCACCATCCTATCTGAATCTTGCTTGAGAACAAGTCACCTGTGTTCTCACATGGGCACTTAAAGCTTTAATTGGAGTGATGGCATTGGTTTCATTTTCTACAGTGTCCTTCAACGAATTGCTGTTTTTTTCCAGTTGTAGGTATGGCTTTGATTCTTTTAAATAAAGTTCAGTTTGAGTTAGCATGGTGAGTAGACAGGCAATGTTAATTTACAGACAATAAATCATCACTGTACCATGTAAAATGTTCTTGCAAACAGACTAAATTCTGTCTGCAGTCTGCACATTGGGCTGAAAGGCCTCTGTTGGTGAAGATCAGTCTATTTATCTCCCTACCATGCTATTGAGCTTGTAGTTTTTCGGCTTGGAGCACTTGAGTGATTTGCTTTTTTCTCTTCCTAAAAGCAAATGGTAAAATTAAAGTTGATTGTTAGTGATTATTTCTACATCCTATTTCTGTCTGGTAACATTATGTCAGTTTTCCCTGACTGTAACTTGGCCATGTCCACCTATATCCTGTATAATCTTGCTTTCACGATCCTTTGGGGAGATACAAATTTTGCTGTCTGGTTCAGTTTGTCTCTGTGCTATCAAGAGATAAACAGAAATGGAAAGAATTTCATTAGTGAAGTGCTTAACTGAAATTTCCTTGGCTTTCACACAGTTCTGTGGAAGTGCTGACATCTTCCTGACCACTGTTCATTCAAACACACCACTACTTCAGGTGTTAAGTTCTACCTACCCAGGTGGTAGATCAGAGTATCATTTGAGGTTAGGATGGCATTGCACTTTGTTGACAACAGCTGTTATGAGTATCTCAGATGACTGCTTATCTATTTGGGTCATTGTAGCCATGATCTTAGTATTATCACTGATATGTCTACTGATAAGAACATAGATCCTGTGGGGCTTCTACCACTGCATGCAGTGTTCAGTGCTGACTGGGAAACAGTACTGTGGCAGTCGCTTGTTTTCTCCTTTCATTAATCAGCAGACAGCAATTTTATAGCAACTCAGTTCAAAATTCAGCTCAACCTATTAGAAATAATAATGTTTAATTCAATACTGATAAAACCCTTATCTGTAGCAGTAAGGTGTGACTAGATTAATTTGTTTGTCTGTGCATCTTTTATGAGGGTAATTGCAGCCTTTCACCTGAATAACGTGAAGCAATTTCTTGTTGGAGCTGGAGGAGGGAAAGGGTGGTTGATATCAGTCTCATGCCCTCCGTGCTGCATTCTACTGCCACCTTCTCCTGTTACAGATAGCAGAATGTTTATTACCTAATAGATCAGGAGGGAATGTGCCCTCGTTATCAGACGAGGCTGTCTACATCGCTGCACGGGAGCACCGAGGCACTGGCTGCTGGCCAAGCTCTGTTCCAGCCCAGACGTGACTAAATCGGATCATTTTGAGAGTCAAGGACGAATCCATGTCCATGTTGAGTTTGTGTATTGCAAACAAACTGGGTTTTTAAAAATATAGTCTTTCATTTCCCAGAGGTACGTGTGGATGTGTGTGATGTACCTTGGAGGGAGTGAAAGGACAGTTGGGTTCATATCATTGGTCAAGCATCAAAGTAAAAATTTCTCTGTGGCAAGTATTGCATGGAAGTACAATGCACACACATCAGTGCATTCAGATGTAGTGCTCTACGTAATCTTTACTCCTCACTGATTTGATTTTCTATCAGTATATTTTTACCTGTTTAAATAACTCCCTGGCTTAGTTAAGGTGTGTTCCTTAGCAGCTCGTTGTGCCAGAGATAGCAGGTAAAGCATTTCAGCCTTTAATTTAGGTGCTTTTTGATACTGAAGATTGCAAGTTCAATTTTTGCTAATAGAATTGGCAATTACACAGACACTGAAAGAAGACACGAGCCAAAGCTCGTGTCTGGACTTTAAAGAGGCAGGACTGAAAGCCCTTGAGAATGTACCTTATTACTGGCCTAATAGGGGCAGTGAGAAATGCTTCACCTCTCCCTGCTTCTCCCATCCTCCTGTCACAAAGACTGAAGGAATCAATCCAGGCAGGAAACTAGTTTGGAGTCTGCAGGCAGTAGCACTGAGCGCTTCTGAGCTGGACCCAGGTGTAAACCCTATAATGCAGAGCCTCACATTCACACCACAACGAGGTATAACCCTTAGGTGATACACTAGGCTTGTTCCGAGATAAGAACCTGAAATGAAACCCCTTCCCTTCCCTGGACAGGGGTTAAAGAGCAGGGGAGCAGGAGATGTTACTGATTTACAGGACAGCAAAAACCTGAAGACTCCTTTCTTGCTTCCTTAGAAAAACTTTACCAATATTTGAATAGTCTGAGCTTTATAAAAAGCATAAATTCCTCCCCTTTCTTTTTTTGTTTTTAGTGACCAGCATTACACTCGGGTAAGAATGCAAGTTCTGTTAACCTTTTTAAGGTGACTTTTCACATACCACATGAATGTGTTACATTTGGCAAGATTTCTTTTTCTGTTTTCTTGCTTTCTTCTCTTTTTCTTTCTGTAAGTCTTGCTGAAGATGGGCTGATTCATTTAAAGTTATTGTCCAGGGAGTTGTTTGGAATAGTGGTATGGAAAATGCCTCCCTTAAACCGTGCTTCAATCTCCCAAAGCCTCTGCAATCCAAATTGGGTGGAAAAGCAGCTTATCCCAGTGATTTTGTTGAGAACTAGAGGTGATGTGCTGTGTTTTCCCATGCATGTAACATCCTGGGTGCTCCTAAACTACTGATAATTGAGCAGCGACTGAGGCGGGGAGAGGGGGTATTATTTATGACTCTGTCCTGTCAGAGTGACAAAAAGCAGCCTTGAGGTAGTGCTCACTCTGATCCCTTCCACACTTTCAATATATTCTCAAGGCTATTGCTTCTGTCTGCTGTCACAGACCTACATCAGCATTTTCATATCATTACCTCCAGCGAGGAGCATTCCCTTAATTTCTGCCTTGTTTAGTTCTAGCCTATAAATAACACTAACTGCTCACGAAACAGAGTCTTGCAGAGCCCTACCCTGGAGGCTGCTCAAAACCAAAAACTGCATTGGTTTGACAGTCTGTACAGACTAACATCTAATATATAATAATCATCTTGCCAGTTGGAAATCCATAATTATGGCCCACTCTAAACTAGAACATGGTAGATGAGAAATAATGTCGAGCACTCCACTGGAGGAAGTGTACCGAGAGTATTTGTCAAGACATTTTCTCTACGTGGTTCTTATTCTGGCTCTCTCTCCCAACTCCTCAGTCAGCATGATGGGAAAATAAATACAGATATTTATGCCCATTTCTGGGAATGCAGTTGTCTCAGCACATACAGCACCCAGGAGGGCTGCAAGAAATAAATGAGTGATGTAGTGAGTGTGTTTGCCAGCCAGGATGCATGTCTGTTTGGCTGCTTCTAAGGAGCTGGGTATTTCAGACGAGGAAGGCTTACAATACTGTGAATGTCGCTGAGATGTCAAACGAACAATAAGCTTATTGAGCTTTTAGAGGTCTATTCTTCAGCCTGCTGCTGCTATCCTGAGTAAGCCGGTGTGCAGTTATTGCCAGCACTGCTGGGGATGTGGTTGTTGGAGCCCTGAGGCTCTCTGATCCCGCAGTCCCGCAGATCCTCTCCAGATGAGACGAACCCAATATATAGGGGAGAGAAATCCCCTGTCCCTGCTGCTCTAAAAGGAGCAAGGCCAATTTATGTTAGCTGAGGATCTGGCCTTGTAATTAGGCAACGCTTTTTCTGTTCATACAGCTGCTTGTGTGTAGACAACTCATTGATGTAGTGGCTGGGATGTGCAAATGAGATAGGGACTGTGTTTTGTGCTTATTAAAGAAGGCACTAGAAATCTCATATGGCCACCATCTGCTGCCTTGTTTGTTGGGTTTGATCACTAGTCAATGAATGGTTCTAGTGAAATTCAGTGATTAATCTCCAGGATATGATGCTCTTTATCACGATGAAGGATGGCAGAATTTAGCTCATGATAATAAAATTGTACGAATGCGCAAATTCTCCTCAGAAGAGATTGGGCTTCAAAAAGCAGCTCTGTACAAAAATGGGAAAATTAGCTGTGAGTTTTTGTAATGCCTATTTACAAACACAAGCTGGCTGATAAAAGCTGGGAATATCTCACGGAGATAAGGCAGTGACTAGAACAGCAATGGGGTTGTGCTTATGGGAGGACTTCTAGAAGGCACGCGGTGGCTGCAAGCAATTTTAAAGACTGACACCGATTGCAGCCAGCTATTATCGGCCTTTTCTTTCTAAGTGGTAGAAGAAATATTCCATTGACAAGTGTTTTAAAGTGTTTTCTATACACTGGCTTGGCTCAATTTGTCTGTAATGAATAAAGTCAGTTTTAGGGAAAAGGAGGGGATTATTAATGGCTCCCATTTATTAACTTAGTAACAATCTTTAATTTTCTCTTCTTAAAAACCCATTTCAATTAGAGACCTTGGAATTTTTAATTGCATGTTGGAATAGATTTTCAAACAACAAAGCATTAAGTCTTGTTATGGATCCATTTTACTTTTTATGTGAAATGATTTGATCATAACTGATAGTGACAAGGAATTTAAATAGTCTAAAGCCAGTCTGGCAACAAACGTAGAATCATAATCTGTGCACATTTATAGCCCATCACATTGCTGTAAAGGCACTGAGGTTGCACAGGATCTATGTCACAGCACATTTTGATTTTGTATTGGTACCATCAGCTCTTCTCTGTCTTGCAAATGCAAAATCTCTGTTGTTTTTACAGGATATTATTTGACTCTGCATTATATATCTACAAAATTATTTGGAAAGCTGTGGATTTATTTAATATGTGCAGAGAAATCTGGTCATAGGGCTATTGGTTTTGGCCTTTTTTTTCCCCCGCATCCATCTAGATTCAGATTCACCAGTTGCTTTTAGTCCTCTAAAGAAAACTGTTTACACAGAGATTTACTTTGCATCACAATATTCATGAACAGAAAATAAAGGTTACGGTTCTGAAAGAACATTTTTTTTGGTGCTCTAACTCTTGCATTTCACATTGCTGGGGGAAATGAATGCTTCCAGCAGCCAGTTTGTGCTCTGCATTTCATATTCAATACATACATATTCAATATTTATTTGTTTGCAGATTTGCCCCATTCAATATTTAAAAAGTGACTGGAACAATAAGTTGATGCACAACAGAGGCTGCTTCAATGCAGAATTGCTCAGCCAGCCCCTGAAGCCATGCCTGTGTTTTAGGAGGAGCGTGGAGGCCGCTGGCAGCAGGGTGTGATGCTCCTGCTGGAACTGGATCCATTATCATGGCTACTGAGAAGGGGAGTCACTATCTCCTAATAGGTCAGGTAAGTGAAAGTATGGCATATATATAGGTAAAGAGTGCAAGGAAATAAATTCACTTCATTTTAGGTTCTCCAATTCAATAAGACAAGTGTGAAGAACTGGGGTGGCTTTGTTCTTTTTTTGTTCTTTTTCTATTTTAAAAAAGGGAAAATGGAGCATAGTTCAGGTCTCAGCTATTGAGGGAAGTCTGTGGGAGCCCTTCAACTGACTTTGAGTGTTCAACCAGGCAGCTAAAGAACTGTTCCCTCTCTCTCACCACAAAATAGGGGATTAACAGGAGACTTTTCCTTCTCAGTCCTCAGGATCACAAGCAGCATACAGCAGTGCTCAGGAAGCTTTCAGTCTCCTCCTGTCTGTGTTCAGGTACCTGGGTATTTTCTTTTTTGACCAGAACTGTTGTTGTCTGGGTTACAGTGGGAAGGTACCCAGCGTCATGTAGGGGAGCACTTATATCCATCAGCATATTTCTTCCCGTAGCAAAAATATGACCCAATTACTTCCCATTCTCTTAATAGTTGACTGCATTTCTCGTTCTTCCTCATATCTCTTTCTGTGCTACTGCAGCGATGCTCAGGGTCTCCTGGTCAGATGTACCAGCTCTCTCTGTGGAAAGCTGGAATGTCTTAGGAACAACTTTTCCCTCTCTAGGCAGTAATTGGGTAGAAATACAAAGTAGCTGCGGTGTGGTAGTTATTCTGACTTTTTAAAACAACACTTTTAAGATCTGCCATAGTAGAAATAAATACTGTATCTCTGCAGATGTCTCAAGGGAGATAAGTGCTCTTTTTCATTTCAGGGAAAGGATGACAACTGATACATTTATATATAGAAGAGTCTGCCTGTTTTATTTGAAGACTACAGGAAATTATTCAAAGTTCAAGCAACTCTTTGCTCCATACTTTTTAGGAAGAAAATCAGCAAACTGAAAATCTTCTTGCCTTTGATGGGATGGGTGTTGCAAAAAACAAGTACTAGGGAATAGACTGATGAGGATGAAGATACAAAGAAAAGAAACTCCTGTTCTTGAAGAGGAATCTCCTGATGTTGGTATGGAAGATAAACAGTCATTTTACTTTTAGGTAACATATAAAAGGTGAGTTTATGCAGTGCTACACTTCGACCTATTATGCCAAATTTAGATAACGAGCCAAAAAATATGGGACTCTCCAGACCCATTATTTTTTGAGAATATTGGAAGATGTCAAGATTTTATGTTAAAATAAAACATCGAAACTGTCTCCAAGTTGAACCATTTGTTTGTTAACGTGACAGAAATTACATTTCAAGTAAATTCAGGGTCTTTCTCAAGCCTTTCATGCTTTACTTTCCCCAGCCTTCAGCTGGGAACATGGATTCATTCCACTTGCAAAAAGCAACTGGAATTTCCTGGCAGTGCCTACACGTCAGGTGCTGGGTGCATCTTGCCTGTGTTCTAGAAAGTGTCTTTGACATGGAAATGGGATGGCTTAGTGTGTGCCTGTTTGCTAATATACTGTACATGGATTTATTATTATGCTTATGGACTCCTCTTTCTCAAAAATGGTGTGTGGTTTGTTAGATGCTATTATGAATGATAATATTTAGTCCTGCTGACAACATGATGTATTAATCTTTATTTCTTTGCTATGCTTTTAAGCATTTAATTCTTCAGTAACCTTCAGTAGCAGGGCCTATAAAAAAAATACAACCAGAGCAATATGCAATTGTACTAAAATATTTCCCTGCACTGTATTTTCTGAACATAAAATCTTGAAGCACGTACAGTCTGAAAATACTTTTGAGCTAGTATTCACAAATTCTGTCTTAGAAATACCATCTGAATCATCCAAATGAATAAAAATTGAAGGTAATTTTGCTGTATGTGGGTTTATTTCTGTCCTGGATAAAGTATTTGTTCGAGGCAGAGCAGCAGATAAAAAGAACACCGAGTGAAAAACATTTTTAATATACTTTAAATCTAGACTCTAATTTCAGAGCGTTCCCCCTAGATTTCACTCTGTAAAGCAGTTATAAATTAGACCTGAATTGGGCCCAACACCAGTGTTTTTAAAATTCTGCTAGGAAAAATGTCAAGTTGCTAAATAGGTGCCATTCTGTCAGCTCTGTGTTTTCCCAAGGTGTTACCATTTTTTGCCTCTACCCAAGCATGGTAATGAACACAGAGAGCTGCCATCCCCTTCTGCCACCTTCCACCCCAAAAGGATGCTTTGGCAGACACCTTTAAGGAGGACAGGACAGAGGGTTTTTTCTTCCCTCTCAGTTTTAGAAGTGCCTAAAGTTAAATAGATCAAGTTGTTCCACTTTTGGTATGTTTTTACAAGCACATGAAAAAGCAACTGGCTTTTGGGTGTTCTTGTAAATATTTTACTAGAAAGTGGCCTCGTGAGGGAGTCTGTCTTTTGTTAGAGCCAGATTCCTCAGAAATAGTGCTTTTAGTAAAAGCAGCTTTGGGATCACATCGCCGTGTCCTAGTTTCCAGTGCTGCAGTGATGTGAGGCGTTTCTTAGAGTGTGTTCTTTTTGGAGACATTTATGGTAATGAATAAACCTCTGGACGAGTTACTAATTTTTACATAATTAAAATTTCATTAAAAAAAGATGTTTGGGAGCCTTATTATGTAAGTTGAATTTCTGGCTCACTTGCTAAATATCTAGCTCGTATTTATCTGTGTGGGTCCTTTCACGTCTGAGTTGCAAATGCCTGTTTACCTGATCGTGAAGAAAACTTTATCTCGGATTTAAAGAGCTTTTTATCTTACCATAAATTGCTCCTAGTTGTGTTGCTCATGCTCGCTGAAACAAGCTGTGTAGACTTCCAAACACACTTGTATGTCCCTTCTCTTCATCTTCTTGAAGAAACAGCAGCTTTTTCTGACAGTGGGGGCCATCTGAGGGAAGGGATGGAGTACATTCTACCCTCTGGTTTTCTCTTTATGCTGTAGCCAAAAAGTGTTTCATTGTTCTGGGAAAAATTTACAGAAGAAACTTTTAAATGCCAAAACAACGTGAAGCAGTGAAGTGGTAAACAGCTATTTTGGCATAATTGCCCTAGTTATGTGTATATCTCAGCACAGAATATGCTGGGCTTGGTTTTTAAGTTGTCTTTTCAGAGTGGAAAAACCCCCAAAGAATAAAAGCGTTCCTAATGAAGGAATTTGATGTTACAAAACCTCTTTCTCCAGCCATGTTATAAAAGGTATCTATGTAGAAGCAAAGCACTTCTTAAGGATGCTTTCAAAATGCAGATAAATCATGCAATTCCACAGCTAAGAGAAAAGCTGAAGGTGACAGCATGGGCAGCATCTAAACATGGACAATGGCAAGCAAATGGTGGGTAACTGCTCCCTGGATCAGTGTACACAGATGCCTCCTGTGAGCCTGAACTTGAGGGGGTAGCTTGCATTCAGTTTGCTGTGTTTGGGGAGTCTGTGAGTGATGTGACTGGAGGACAGGTACAAGTTTATTTATTTTTATGTTTTATTTTGCAGAGGTTTTTGCTTTTGGTGGGAGCCCAAACTGATTCCCAGCTAACTCTCTTAGTACCATTGTTTCAAATGGCATCTAAATGTTTCAGTAACAAATGAAACATAGCATCTGAATTCGTCTCAGTGCAGACTTGTTTTCACAAAGCAAAGTACTAATTAACACTATTAGTTATCTTCAAGAGGCTGGCCCAATTTTCCAGCACTTACTGTACCAGCTGCTTTCATCTCATTTGGGAAAGGTCCCATCCAGAGCAAGCAGAGTTTTGGCTTTTTAACTGAGGTGGAATTTGATGTTACAAAAGAAGGCTAACATTAATTTCCTCTAAAAGATAATAAAGGATTGATTGTGCTTTAAGGAGGAAGAAACAACCAGATGTTTATCCTGCACTTCTGTTTAGAATCCCTAAACATTTGCCTGTAACTACATTGTCTGCTTGGTCCAGAATCTCAGAAGATTAGATGAGAAAAGTTAACTTGCCATAGAATCACTTTGCATGTGGTTTTTCGGTGAGCCTGGACTTTTCAGGTGCCTTTAGGTCATTGACTATTGGGGCCCTCAAGGAGATTGACAGCACAAATGAGTCTGACTTTGTTCTTCTGTCTAAGGAATACCTTATGGAAAAGACAGAGGAGTGGTGCTCTGCCGATCTGAGTCTTCCTAGCCTGTTGGAAAATAAGTAGACCTTCATTATATTCTCATTACTTCAACTCTCAGCACAGAAAGGCAAAAAATAAAGGTCACTAGCTTTTACCATCTGTGCTAAAATGAGATGAAGGTAATAGAGAACTCCAAGATTTATTACTTAGCAGCTGATTTGAAGCTTCAAGTAAGTAGTAAGACATATAATCCTTTCTCAACAACTTCTTACATTGTAAGGGCGTGTTCCATAACCCACTGAATTTAATTGGAAAAATCAGAACTTCTTTCATCAGACACTGGGTGGGGCTTTACAGTTTAATTGAAAAAATGAGCCTGAAATACTGACTTCTGAAAGTGTCTGACCAAAGAAAGAGGATTTTAATTTGTGAACTGATTTTTTGTTAAAGTGTATACAAGAGTATGAGAGGAAAATGATATCTGGATTTTGTACCAGATCGTTTCTGCCCAGGCATGGTGATTAGTAAGATGAGAGACTTCCCTCAGTCCATTTAGAAAACATAAGCCTCACTCAACTGTCAAATGGCTGAAGGATGGGAGAATGAAGCTGGACAAAGGTTGCTTCATCTGACTTAAGAAATCATTTTCTCCTTAACATAGTTAGAGTCAAAATCCAACAGCATCAGACAACTCATTTCCCTGACCAATGCTGAATGTGATGGCTGAGCCTGGTGATGGCTTAAGTGCTCGTTAAAGTCATTTTTGATGAAATGAATGAAGTTGGAAATGTTTTTCAAGTAAGTGTGGTACTGAGGAGGAGTCTGGAAAGACCCGGTTACTTCTGTAGCCTATCCTAACCAAGCACCCTCAGATACAGCCTTCTGCTTTACATGTTCCTACCAAACAGGCAAGCAAAGTCCCAATCAAATGTCAGCAGTATTAGTCTCCTTAAAGTAGGTTATTTGCTCTCTAGGTGTCATGTTAGTTCAGAGACAACTTTCCACTGTGCAAGTCAACCTGACTCTTGGCAAAGTTGCTGTAACTGCTGCATTTGATCTATTAAAGAAGTTGACTTGTGCATACATTACTGTCTTTACATCCTTGATGAGGTTTCTGATGGCATTTTGATTTGTTTTGCAGTTTCTCCCTATTCTTTCAGAAAGCCTCCTCTCAGAGCACAATGGCTAAACAATCTGGCTGTTGTAGGAAGGCTGTATGATGGCACTGATAACCGTGTACATTGCAGCGCTCAGTTGATGCTGCCTTGTAGATACAACTATCAGCTATTTGAAAGTCAGTATTGGTGTTCTTCTGTGAGACACTATCAGCTTTTGGAAAGATGGATAGCAAAGGGTCAGTAGCTAAACTCACAGAAAGAAATGAGGTGAAAGTATGTGATTGTGTTAGACACTTTGCAGCTGACTCAGCAAGGCCAAATGTGCACTCTTTAAATTAAATACTTTGAAGCTGAATTAATTGCCGTATGAGCTTTAATTGTTTTAATCAGATGCCTGTTTTCATCTGACCAAGGGATGTTATTTCTCAGTGAGGATTTCATTAGCAGTATTCCTCTCGCTCCATCTCTCACCTTACCTCTCTCTGCTTTTGCTGGGAAAGGCAAGGTGTAAAGTGCTGTGCTTTTAATAGAGACGATTCAAGCATTTCAGAACTTTTCTACTGTTTTAGCTTTACCTAAAATTCATCCTCATCGAGCAAAAGAAGAAGTAGTTTTGGTCTTCCACGTTACTGCGAGTTGCTCAAAGTGAGAGATGAGGGCTAATGCCATACAAATAGTGTGGGCAGTGCAATTTTAAAAGCAAAACTGGAATGAAGTATAATGGCTGGGAGTGAATATCACCACTATGAAACTAAATAAGCACAGCTGTTAGTAAATCTGTGTTTGATTTCTAAATGGGCTCAGCTTCTCTTCTATATAGAGAGGAAACAGCTGGATTGTTCATACAAATCTCTATCACATCGGTCCAGTTTGTTCCACTGTGAACTTCAATGTATTGTGGCCACAGTCCTGCCTGCAGCACGCTGATTATTGGGATTTTTTTCCTGCAATGGCTGTGCCATAGACATAGGCACTGTGAACTGATTTGTTATTTGAGGCTTTGAACCATCTCATTAAAACTAAGAGCAGCCCTCTACTGCCTTTTGGATGAGGGCATCAGAGTGTTTGTATCTGGTTCCTTTTTGCCTCTCACTTTAACAGTTCCTAGTCAAGATTGTTCACGTTTAAAGGTGTGTTTAAATTGCTGTCATGTATCTGAAAATAAGTATTAAGCCCCGGTAATGGATTAATTAGCTGCTTTGGGTGGTGTGGTTTTTTTTGTGTGTTTAATGTACCTTTTAATTAACTGAAGCCAGAAACTCAGTTTACATCTTTAAAATTCTAATCCTTTAAATCATTGCAACTTTCATCCTAAGCTTACTGAAATCAATAGATAAACTCCTGTAGCTTTCCCAAGAGCTACGTACCTGTACTTATAAAGGTAAGGTGAGATTCCACAATTTGGACAAAAACTTGTCTTGAATATTTTTGCTTCTTGGTTTCCTACCCTGCACAAAGGGTGTCACTTCCTGCCTTGAGCAGTAATGAGCAGGACTCTGTGAGTATTGTGTACCTTTGATTTTAGGGGTTTATTTTAATGGTCTCTGCAGTGTTAACGATCACTTGGGAATAAAATTCAGTCTTTGCCTACTGGATTCAGAGCTCGTTAAATACGAGTGAATTTTCAGCTTAAATGGTTGCAGCAATTCTGATCTCTGCAGCTCATCCGTGTTCTGATGAGCGTGAGCTCGTCATCTTGTTAACAACATACGAGTGGAGGAAATTCTGAACAAGTTAATTCCTTGAGCCTCTTTCCCAAAGACAGTAACACACTGTTCAAATGAGATACTATCAGGTGTCATAGTAACAGCTCAGTGAATATCATTTAATTCTTATTCATGAACTAGTCTGACTTTAGCAGGAGGGATATATGCACATGAGAAGCAAGAATTCTGTCCTTAATCTGGGACTGGAGGAATCCCTGAAGATCAGCCTGCTGTGTATATGTAAATAAATGGTTACAGGGTAAACCTGCTCAGTCATGCAGACATTCAGTGAGCGGTTTTAATGCTCTTGTTTCAACAGAGGGTAATTTGATTTTTTTCTCCTTTTTGTGAGTGCTGAATGGTAGGATAGAAGTTATAATAAATTGGAAGAGTGGAGATTTGGGGAAGGAAGGAAGGAAGGAAGGAAGGAAGGAAGGAAGGAAGGAAGGAAGGAAGGAAGGAAGGAAGGAGCGAGCCTAGTCTCCCTGAGTCGAGTAAGGGATTAACTGCCTCTGTCTAAAGGTAAAAAGCAAAGTTCTATTTGACACTGGATGTGTTTTGGTACAGGCAGCCCACAGAGGGAGGGAGGCTTCTCTCTTTGGTTATTTCAGAATCTCCAGCTAATTTTTAATATGAGATTTAAGTGATGAAGAAATATAATATAATGAGCAGTTACAAAAGCACCAGTGAAGGCATATTCCCAAGAAATTTGTGCGCGAGATTGAGTGGGTTTGACTTCAGGGCCCAAAGACGTGGTGGCTCTGGCTGAGAATTTCCCCAGAATGAGGGCATCCCCAAAAAGGGCTGTCCTCCCCTGCTCTTTCATAGGCACTGAACTTACCTTGTTGTACTTCTCCAAGGAAAAGGCTTTTTCACCTCCATCCCATCCATCTGTTTTCCTGTTTTGTAGGAATTAAATTCTCTGACATCTTCACTCTTCCATCAAATTTGTTAGACCTGGCCAAAGAAATCAATGGGTGTGAAGGAGAGATGGACACAGCGTGATCCTCGGGACTCAACAGGCCTTGCTTCCCTAATTGGGGGAAAAATTAACAAAAAGCTAAGCTTGTCAGCAGAACTGGAAGCAAAAACTTCATTGTTGTTCTCTGTGAAGTGTAGTGCTTGAGCTCTGCCTCTTTTATTTTTCCCCTCTTCAAGCAGCCCAATTTTCACAGTGCACCTCACCAAATGTATCCTGATTTTGATGCGGAATTCAGTCCTGTTTTGTAGCCTTGAAAGCCTGTTCCCCAAAGAAATTCATGAACAAAAAGCAAGGCAGCTCTGTGAGTGAGTGTGCAGTGAAGGCAAGATAAAAAGAAATAAGAAGCAAGCAAAGCTGGAAGAAAAATAAACCTCCTCTTGCAAAGGAAGGTGCGTACAGAGAATGCCACATGCAGAGTGAAACTGCTTTTGCTACATGTAACATTGTCAGCCATTACTTGAGACCTCATCCTTACACAGCTCTGAGGTCTTACCTAGGCTCCCATCTCTCTGTGTTTTTCCTCAAAGCAACTGAAATCAATGATGTTATTTTTATGGTGAGTTTCTTTCCTTTCTCTGTGTTGAATCATTTCTCTGATTGAAGTCCAGCTGAAGTTTCTGGGCTGTTTTGAACCAGAATGTTCTTCCAGTGTTTCAAAACTGAGCATAATCAAATTCAGATCCAATGTAAACCAAATAGTTTGAGTCCAGTTATTTTCAGTTATTTATCCTCTTCCAGATTGCAGGTTTTCTGTAGTAGTTTCCTCTTCTAACCCTAAAAAGAGAAATACAGGTGTGAGGCCAAAGAAGAATCTGATGTTTGCAGGGATTTTCTTCCTCAGCAGGTGCTATCCCTGAGGTTTGATATTCATTAATTCAGATTAACTAAGTACTGACTCTGAGCTTGATCTCACACTTCTACAAGACATCCTTTTGTATCTGTGAAGCCATATGCAAATACCAATTAGCAGCTGAGATGGAGGCTTGATTGGATTAGGTGGTGTCAAAACATTAATCATTGCAATCATGACCCTTTTCCCCTTGGACTAAAAAATGAAAAGGTAGTTTGTGTTTCTTTGGATCTGAGAAAAAAAACAACCCCTCACACCAATATTCTGGCATTGTTTTACTCTAATCTTTTTGAATCTGAAGGGCAAGAAATCTCTGTAGACAACCTAATTTCCTACAATTTTCCAGCTTAATACCTGCTCTGGATAAATTTGGGGAAAGTAATTGATGATTCAAGTGCTTGCTTAAACTGACAGAAATGTTTTAAGAGGTACTCTTTTTTTTTTTTTTCCCTGAGAACTCGAGCTCTAATTCTTTCCCTGCTAGGAGCTGTACTATTCATTAACCAGCAAGGTCAGATTATAGAAAGAAAACAACAAGCTGGTTTTCAACCTCAGATGCAGCTTCTGCTCAGGAAATACTGCACTCTGCAGTACATTGTCAAGTGTTAGCCTTAGAATTTCTGCTAGAAAATATCTTTTCACTATTAAATGGACTTTCTTCAAAGCAATTTACATAACATACTGAAATAATGTTAGTATTTTGGCTCACCCTCAAGCTAAAGTTAATCTGCAAAATGTCCTGTTGGGGAATAATTTGCATGTGGAATATTCCAGACCAAATCCTGTAAAGATAGGGGATGTTGGTCACACTGAATTCAGTAGGACTAGTCAGGTTGACATAGGTTTTGCAAAAAAAAATACGTCCCAAGAGCATAGTTGTTTACAAGTTCAAAACTTGGGCTTTTCTTCAGCATCATGTAAATTTTAAAGCAAATAAAATCCCCTCCTACAAGAACGTAGTTGCATGATAACATGGTAATGGGTTCAGAGCTATTTTGGCACCTTGTGGCATGGACATAACAATCAGCAGACAACTTCATGAAGTAAAGAGAGCTGAGGAGACAGTAATTAAGCCAAAGATTTGAAAAAAAGAACTTTAAATTTTTGTTCAGGGTTTTGCTTTGTTTTGATTGTTTGTTTTTTTTTTTTCCCCAGAACTAGATCTCATATCTTCTGTCTGTGTTCTCTCCAATAAGTTTTTACAGCTTGCCCGTATCACAGCCTTAATGACTTTAGGACCTCAATTACATGCACACTAGATGCTTGATCCTTTCTAAGTGGTGAGAAATTATCCTTGCTCTCAGGAACTCTAAGTTAATTAAGGTAATGAAATGGCATATTGAAACAAAACAAGCAGCTCCTGCACATGGGCTTGCAGGTAGGTTTGTAAACAGCGTGGCAAAGATCAGCAGGAGGGGCTCAGCTGCAGGGTAGAAGCAGAGAGGCTTTGGCTGCCTGCTGCATGGTCAGAGGGTGTGAAAAGGCAGAGAGAAATGTTATTGTGAAAGGTGACAGAAAGATATATCTGCCGGCACAGTGGGAGCAGAGGGTACTTCGCCTTTTGACTGCCTGATGCTCACACAAAACAATTTATTCTCCATATCAGTTAAACTTAATTTCAAACCTGAGGAGTTTCACACAAAGGCCAATTTTTTAAAATGCATCTGCTGTAGCAATGCCCTCCTTGCCTTCCAGAAATGGAAGGCAGTTGTTGCACATCTGCCCCACATCACAGCTATGCAGGTCGGAGGTGCAAATGGGTGGCAGTTTTGCTTGTACCAATGACTTAGGTTTGATTATCTCTTTCCTCAGGGCTTGAAATTAAATCTCTATACTCTTGAACAAAGAAGAAATCTGCCCTCCCACAACACCTGCTTCCAGTTCTAGGTGATGGCAATGTCACAAAATTGCAGAATGGTGGAATGGTAGGGGTTGGAAGGGACCTCGAAAGATCAACCAGCACAACCACCCTGCTCAAGCAAGTCTGCCTAGATCAGGTCACACAGAAGCATGCCCAGGTGAGTTTTGAAGACCTCCAGAAATGGAGACTCCACAACTGATGTATTGAACTTTAAAATAGTGTCACTTTTATTTACAGAAAAGCTTTTTTTTTTGCTCAATCTCAGAAGTTTTAAAGCATTATTTATGTTATTCTCTTCCTTTAAAGCTTGAGAAAGCTCAAATTGAAGATCCACAGCATGACAAGAAATGTTTGTAAAACAGCCACAAATAATGGTGTGGGAACAGACACTGCACACACAGGGGACAATACATTTCTGAGGTGCAACATGCTTCTGACGACTCCTGTAAGTGACAATGGCCTTATCTCAAACTTATCCAGATTAAAAGCTTTCTAGATGTTCTATCATATATTTCCAGTGCTTCTAATGTCACAATATTTCTCTGGCTTAGACAAGATTGGTTTTAGGCTAAAGCTGTTTTGTTCACAAACGCCTGTTTAGCTAGTGATAGATTGAGAAATTCCTTTTTTGCCTTTGTGCAGTGTGCCCTGGGCAAAGGCTGGGCTGAATCACAGCCCCTGTGCTGACTGAGGAGGATTATAAATATTGTCTCTGGTTTCTTTTGTTATGGGAAGAAAGAAAATGGGCATGGGACAGAGCAATTCCTCGTGGTGCTCTGCAGGACAAGATCATCATGAACCCAGTGTAATGGATTGGTTTAAATACAGAGCTCTGAACCCTGTTTCAGAGGTGGTTGTGGAGTAAACAAAAACGTCATCTAAATTGGGATGGAAGGGAGTATTTCATAAGGTCTTGTCATCCCATTAAACCAAAGTGTTGTTCTCTCCATTAATTTCTTACTGAAGGCAGGCCCCACAGCCCAGCTAACGCTGCTGGGCTCAGGATGGCAGCCTCTCGGTACAAACCTGATGCATGCCTGCTGCTCTGGACCCTAGTGCCTGAATCAAATTGTTTTTCATGATATAAGCTTAGATGTGTCCTTGTTTTAGTCTTTGTTTTTCAAAGTAAACCTGCTTCAAAACCCAGTGGTGGGGAGGTATGAGATTTTCCAGGTAGTTGTATGTGTTAATCCTTTAAACGGCTTTTGGGAACAGCTAATGTATTAGTGGTGGTTATTCACAGGAGCCAGTGTAGCAGCAGTTGTTCGTGACAGCTATTAACAGAAGAAAGTTAAATATTTAAATTGTGTTTGCTATTACCTCTGCCTAAATCCAGGCTACTTTGGCTTAAGCTTTCAGCAGCACATCAGCGAGCATGGGCCTCATCTCTTTTCCCACAAGACCACTAAGTTTGCTATTGATCTCAAAAGAAGCTGTTTTGGTAAACTTGACTGAATTAAACATATATTTCTCTCTGAAACTTAACATGTTTGGGCACTGATCCAAAGCCTGTTAAAGGAAATGGGAAGAGTCCCATTGGCTTTACTCATTTTCAGGTGATGCCTTTAGGACAGCGCAGGTGATAAACAGAATTATGAGTTTGGTGCAGGATTCTCCAAAGAGCTGAAGTGAGATGCTTTTAACATCCCTGCCTTCAGCTCCCTAATGTGATTGAAGTTTCTACTCTAGGTTAACGCATTAGAGATATCCTATTTCTTTATATAGTGCTTGTGCAGTGATAAATAAGATTCCTGTAAAAGAAAACAAATACGCTGTAGCAGTTCTTTGAGTGGAGGAAAAGGATGTTGGATGTTGGTGATCTTTTTGAAGTGGACTTCTAAGTCAATATCTGAAATTATCATTTCTAAAGGGAAGTTTGACTTGGGCTTCCAAGCTTCAGTATGTTTTATTCTTTAAATGTCACATTTCTACCACTACCTTTTCTCACCTTGACTTAAAAATTCTGGATGGAGGCACTATACATTTAAAAATCTAGGCTCATGTTTGCCATGAGAGCCACTCTCTACTTGCAAAACATAGTATTCCATAATTATTAATGTATTGGCTTGGTATTGTAAGAGTGACACAACATTTGTGCGTATAGCATTTGCTGCTCAAATCAGGGAAATGAGTTAATCATCAAACTTGTTTTCAGGGGAGAAGAAACTCTCTTTTAGTTGTGAAACAGTGTTCATCGTGTCTGTGAGTGGGGCATTTAAAAAGAATGTGAGCTTAAAATGGTACTGGTAAGAAAGCCACGGATATCAAGTTCAGCTTTCACTTACGTGGATTTTTATGTGATTAGATCTGATGTCCATTCAGGTACAAAAGTTTACTTTAGAAGGCTGATATACACAAAGACCTGTTTCAGGTCAGAGATAACACTCTCAAAGATGCGAGTTCCTTACACATGAACTAAAGACACTAAGCCATAGAAGTTCAGAAAAGTTAGTACTGCTTCATCTAATTTTCTCACACAAGTGTAGTACTTTGAGGAGTCACTTTCCTGGTTTCAATAATTTAACTGGTTTCAATCATTTGAAAGGGGAAAAGTGCAATTAAGCATGTTTCAATGACAGGTGCTCAATAGCAAAGCTCTGCTGTCACTGTTCCTGTGATGACTCTAGCCTGGAGACCAAGCCTGTCCATATGATGCTGGGCACTGTGCAGCTGGCAGTGGATATCCATCATGCTCTTTGGGCCTTTTTGGTTCTTCTCTGGTTTTTGAAATGAGGCAGTGGGAGTTAAAGGAACAAGCACTTCAACCTCTTGTTGTGTATACTGTGTCACTGAGGTATGGATTCTTTGATATTAGTGTAAATTGAAGTAGATTATTATTTTAAAGTGCTTTTCATGCGGTAACAACCACAAATTAATGCAGCAAATAACTCTAAAGGAAATGAATTAATTTAATACTTATGTTACAGATAAATGTCAAAACAATCATCTTTGACAGACACACGCTGATTGTGCAGAGACTTCTGTTGGATATGCTGTTAAAAAAACCCAAACAAACCAAAAACTCCTCATCACAATTACTGGGGGAATGAAACATTCATTACTATCACAAGAGATTTCTGGACTCAAACTCTGATCCTAAGTCAGAAATTGACTGTAGCTCCGTTCTCTTTCCAGCCCTCTCTGATGGGTGTTTTCAGCTGTTCTGTTTCAGAAAAGTCAGGCAGTGAAAGGTTAAAAAAATACATATATTTCAAAGGCAATTCTACAGTTTTTGATACTACTTCTTAAATTGTGCAGCCTGCATGGAAAAGATCAACTCATGTTTTTAAAAGCAGGAATATTTGCATCTCAAAACTTAGAAAGGCAATAAGTTGACTTTAAGTGCTTTTTATCATTCTAACGCAATCTAATACGAGAACTACAGTCACTGATTTGCACTTAGAATAAAAATATCTGTAGCATATTTAATGCTGCTTTGAACCACTGTTTCCTGCCAGGGCCCTTTCTAGACCTTCAAAAAGATTAACCTGCCAAGGGATAACCTGGCTTTTATCATGTATTCATAAGAGCAAAGGTCTATGATGCAAGTCCATTCATTCAGGCAGGTGATTGCTAGCTATTATCATTTGTTTCCTCCACCATTAGAAATATTTAAACAGACAAGTTGCATTAAACACCATCTCTCTGACTGCTGCCAAGTGTCCTGCAGTCAATCACAGTCTCTTTTCAGGCTGCCTATTGGTACAACATTGTACGAGCAGAGCACTGGCAGTAGGTGGCCGCAGCACTAAATGGATTTCATATCCTGCAAAGGTTGTAAAAATGACAACATCAGAAGCATAGAGTAAGATGAGTATGGAACTTAGGCAAGGAAAAAAATGGGCTGTAATAAACTGAACTACTGATTGACTGGCATAAAGCAGTTCAGCTGTAATGCTAGTGACATCAGTAGGATGCTTTGGAACTGCAGTTGATTCAGGCTTCAAAAATATAAATCAGAATCAAATGTGTAGTCAATAAGTTGAACATTTCAAACTGAGCACTCTCAAACCTGATAGCCAAAGCACACAAGTGACTTCAAAAAATCACCTGTATCTCTAACATGCTACCTCCACTGAAAAGCAATCAGTGAAACATTCTGTATTTTCAGCTCCAAGCATCAATTTACTAGAGAACCAGAAGATCTCATTGGTACACTGTCTTCACATTGGGGTTTTTTTATGTTTTGGTTTTGAAAATGACATTTATTTGGTATTACCCTTTGAAGAAACTCATAAGGCCAACAGCCAGATTTGCCATGCTTATGCTGAGCTGTGTTTCCATTCGTTTGTGTGGTCTCTGAGCCTGTCTGTGATGTCTGAGAGCATTTTAGGGCAGGAATGAATTTGGTGGTAAATCACTGCACATGACTGAGTTGCAGAAGGATAGATTAGGTCTTAATGCTGAAAGGGTGGCTTCATTTTATTTTCCACTCTACACAAGCAGGGTGGGTCGATAGCAGCTTGAGTAGCCATCAGGTTGTATTTATAGGAGGGCTCTGAGTGGGGAGCAGGATATGAAGCGTTACTGTATCTGCATTTTCGTTGCGCTGCTCATCTTGAGGGTCAGATCTGGGGTACTTTTAGCTGGAGATGTGTTGGCAGGCAGGCAGGGGGTGCATGAAAAGGAAATAAGGTGATGGGCGGGGAGAAGAGCGAGAGCTTTGCTGTCATGTTCTTTTCACACACTCTTCAGCCTTCATTACTTTGCTTGTACCTGCAGGTAGCTTCCACCTGCTGTGGTGAGCCATAAAATGTCACGATGTCCTCTTTTGTGTGAACCTGATAAAGATGTTGCCAGTTCACAGACATCTAATTTCCTTACCTATCACCTTTATGTAGATTGCACTAACAGGCTGTTTGGAAGGGGAGATCATTATTGATCTCTCTCAACTTTCCATTTCATTAAAACAGACCTTCAGGTATAAAGGCAACAGTCAGAACATTGCAACTCATTCACGAAACTGCATCAGCAGCAGCCTACAGCGAGTTCCAGGGGATTCTGGATGCATTTTGTGGATGGCTGACAATGCTCCTGTCCAGATGCTTTACATTGGTCACATGAAGATGATCCTAGTAATGTTTGTTGTGGGGGGTGAGGAATTGTCCCTGCTCCAGCCACTCTTGTCTGTCACACACATCCAAAAAAAGAGAAAAAGATTTACATTTCATCTTGCCAATGTCCTCTCCCTTCAAGAAGGATTCATCCTGAAAGAATGGTATTGCCATAGCAACGAGGAGGTTTTTTTCAGATGGCTATAAAACTGGTGACTTTCCAAGACACACGAGCTTGTTCAGAGCCCAGAAGTACCTGGATAGAAAACAAAACAGATGGTAAATTCTCTACAGTTTTTGCAGAATCATTTTTATTGCCAGTTTCCCTCTCCCCATGTCCTAAATGTTTGGTTTACAATGAGTCTGTGAGCCGTGACAGGTTCAAGACTGCTCAGTGGAACTGGAAGTCGGCAGCACCGTGGCCTGTCCACATGAACGGCTAATCTGCAAAGGCCAGCAAAGCTGCTAAGCTGCTCTGAAAACATCAATGATCTTCTTTAGATCCTCAGCTATCGGAAGCATTTCTTAATACTGTTATACAGAGTCATGTTTTCTAAAGCTTTAAGCAATGGTGATATTGAGAACTCATCACGCAAAAAGTCCTTGTCTTGTAAGTGACTTTCAACAATGCGCTTGGCCATTACAACAACCTGAAGTTCCACTCGTAGCAGGGACATTTTCTTTGACCATAGAGTTTCAAGCTCTGAAGGATGGTGTGCTGCTAACACAAAAATAATCACCTACTTCTGCAAAAGGATACGTGCTGCCATGTATTACAAATCCTTGCTGAGAACACAAATGATCTTCACACATATCAACACTTGTGCTCGCAGGAGCAAAGGATGCTTTTTCTTCTCAGAGGAGTGACAGACTTCTGTAGACAGATCCCATGTGGTACCTGTTTTTAGATTTGGGTTTTATTTAAAAGATAATGGCTGCTACTGCTGCAATTTTTTTCATAGCAAATATTTGCAATTTTTTTTAAGGCTCTTCTGGGCAAATAATAATATGAAAACATCATTCTGAATGTAGACTTTGGCCTGCTTAGGCTTGTTCTGGTGAGTTTCACTGCCCAGGAGAGCAGTGTCAGCACAAAGGCTGTGCTTTTTTCACGGAATCACAGAATCCCAAGGGCTGGAAGGGATCTCAGAAGCTCATCCAGTGCAACCCCCCTGCCAGAGCAGGACCACCTAGAGTATGTCACACAGGACCTTGTCCAGGTGGATTTGACTGTTGCCAGAGAAGGAGACTCTACAGCCCATCTGGGCAGACCCTGCCAGTGCTCCTTCCCCTGAACAGAGAAGAAGTTTCTTTGGAACCTCTTCTGTTCCAGCTTGTACCCATTTCCTCTTGTCCTATCATTGGCCATCACTGAGAACAGCCTGGCTCCATCCTTCTGGCACCCACCCTTTATGGATTTGTAAACATTATTGAGGTCACCCCTCCGTCTTCTCCAAGCGGAAGAGCCCAGCTCCCTCAGCCTTTCATCAGAAGGGAGACGTTCCACTCCCTTCATCATCTTTGTGGCCCTGTGCTGAACTCCAGCAGCTCGCTAGGAACTCTCCATCACTGAGGTATCAATGTGACATTTTTCCAAGGGAATGAGAATAGGTATTTTAATATAAATGGGATTCTCCACATATATCAAGGATAAGTTATTGCCTTAATCATCAAATACTAGACATAAATTTTTTTGCCTTTATTCTAGACATCTTTCTGACGGTCTTCAGAACTATCAGATTTTGCAACAGCCACGAAAAAAGGAGTCCAGCTTAGTGTAACACTATTGCTTAAGGTGCAGCTGTAGAACAGGTAGAAAAAACGTGTTACAGTTCAGCTGAGTTCAGGCAGGCTTATTCAAACTCAGGAGGAAGAGGCAGAAGTAAGTCTTCAGTTGGGTAATACATTTTTGGTCTTGTACTTCTTTAATGGTTACACAATCAGTATTTTTATTGGAGTGTTTTCAGAACTAAGTTATGGAGAATCTCAGATAACGACAGGCACTTACAGAACTATGTAGGTCTCTTGGAACTATATGAAGAATGAAATGTATAATATCAGTAATTGCACCTTAAGTAGCAGTTCTATACTGGAAAAATGCTGAATAAGCCCTAAGATGTAACACAAAAGCAGTCAGCTTTACATGCACTTGAGAGTTGTGCAATAGCACTTTGGCTGTATTACACATTGTGTGTTTGGATTTTTTGTGTTAAAAAAATAATAACTGCAGGTGAAGTCAGTTTAACTGGGAAGAAAAATGTAATTGTTAATGTTCTGTGACATTACAGTTCACCATGGTATTTTCTAATGCCAAGGACGTTTAGTAACTGATGAAAACCAAAGTTCACAGTAACGATTAGCATTGAATACATTTTCCTTTCCTTTGAATATCTTCGTGAGCTTCGTGGGGCTGTTTTGGGAGTGCTGAAAAAGATCACAAAGTGGAAGAGACATGGAATCATCCCATAAAGATGGTAAGATGTAATTTTCTGAAATTACAATTGCATTATTAATAGTTCAGTACTGGTTATATTCATTAAGTGTTAAAAAGATGAGGAAAAAATTCAGAATGAAAATTCTATTTCTCTGGTGGCAGATTCTTTGTCTGTACAATAATTGTACTCTTTGTACACCCTCTTTCACTGTGAGGAGGAGGGAGCAGTGGAACAGGCTGCCCAGGTGGGGTGTGAAGGCTTGTTCCTTGGAGGTCTTTAAGATTCGCCTGGACATGTTCCTGTGGGAGCTGCTTCTGCAGGGGGGTTGGACTAGATGATCTCTAAAGGCCTCTTCCAACCCTACCATTCTATGAATTCTCTGTTCATTCAATACAACCATCATGGAGATGTATTTGAAATCCATATTGACTAATTCATGCCCCCTGTGATTTAGAATCTAACTTAATTTCGTCAGCTCGCTGGAATTGGAAGGAAATGTCTGATATTGTTCCTCTGCTGGAATGATTTTTACAGGATTTTTTAACAGTGAGATCTTCACTTTTATTCACTTGCAAGACTAATGCTTTAGTCTGTATGCAGCAGAGGTGATTAATTTCTGTTGCTTTTAGGGGAAAAGGAGGACTCCAGTGAATGTTTTTTTCTGCTCTTCTTTTCTTCTTTTGTTCTTAACACAACAGCTGTTTTGTGCTTTCTTGCTTACTTCTTGATTTTTTTTTGACACAACTTGAATCTTTTTCTTCTTTATTTATGGCACTGTCAGCAATTTCCTGATAGATGTTGCCTCTTGTCTTTTCTTAGTAATGATACAACAACAAGACTACAAAATTTACACTAAAAAGACACATTTGTTTATAGCCAAATATCTAACATATGCTAATTGCTTCATCTAAAATTCTGGTGCAGCCATGACCAAGGCTGTAATTTTAACACAGGTGTTGTTAGCAGCTAGATCCTATACTGTAGCAGCGATATTCTTGTGTAGTTATGAGATAGTGTGTTTTTTGTGGGCTTCACTAGGATTTTATGAGAGAAGACTCGTTTGTAGGGCATCAGTGTTTACAAAGATTACATTCAATGATGGCATTTTATAAATAGTTTTCTGTGGAAAGCACAGCAAGAAATCTAACTAGCAAAGACCTTTGGCATCTCTACCAGGACTCAGGCAGAACTGAGATACTCAAGCTCAAAATCAAAATGGAAAAAACACAGAAAACAGATCGTTGATATTGATACTAAAGAGCATCACAGTTCAGTTTACGCTCAGAGGTGTCCCAGACTGATTAGCCTGCTGTTCACAATCATTTAATGGAACTGGGATCCAAAGGCCATCTCTTCTTGAAGTTCATGGGTGTTATCTCTTAATCCTTATCAAAACAGGCACAATTAGAAAAAAACAAAGGTGGTCAGTTCAAAAAAGGCCAGCACTGACAGTTCAGAACAAAGCACAGACACACAGCCTGAAGGAGAGACTGAGGAAAGCACATTCGCTAATGGGAAAGCCAAGGATGTTTCTATCTAAATGGCTAATTATGGAAAAGAGGTTAGAAATGTTCACTTGAGTCCTCTTTGATGGAGATGATCAAGGGACAAAGCTTTCCCCCTTTTTTTTTGAGGGATACAGAGCAGAGCATTTTAAAGGTGAATGTTTTTACACTTGTAGTTCTTAAAATGAGAAAGAGAAATAAATTCTTATGTAGAATGAAAGAATTTGCACAATCCTTTCTTTAGATCAGCTTCCTGAGATATTTTCCTCTCCCATCCATTGTGCACTGCATTTAGACAGCTTATCCAGACACAGACATACTGTTCTAGGAGTTATGTGCCTGAAGGGAACTAAGCACATCTGTTATGAAATTGTTGGAGGAGAGAGGTCTTTTCAAAGTTTACATCTCACAAACTTGTTCAGAACTATTAAAAAGAATTTCTCTAAGCTTTCTGAATTCAGAAGGCCTGTTGCAAATAATTAATTTGCAATTAATTAAGAACTGGAAAAATTGCAAAGAGCTTCTATGATGGAAACTCTTCCAGTATCTCACACACAGGAATCAGACAAGGGTGTTTTTTTTTTAAACATAACAAACACTTTGTTAATGCTCAGATCACTTTTGCTCCATCACCTTTTCTGACCCACTCAGCACAGATCTCAATGTTACCAGGAACATTTGTCTGGTGATCACTGCAATTTCTGTAGAGCTTGTTAAAAGTTATTCAGCAAGTTAGAAACAGAAGCACTATGGCATGTGTTTCTAAGAGCTGATATCCCTACAAGCTCAGTCAAACAGGAGCCAAGCTTTGGATTTTTCTTATTTCAATTTGCCGTTGCAGTGGTTTAGCAATGAAAGGACTTTAATAAAAGCAGACCAAACCATCCTTATCACATTTTGCACATAGGCTACTAATATATAGGAAGTGGAACAAATGAACAGTAAAATCTAGCAAAAGTTGGCAAGACTGCAGTCTTGCAAAGCCAAGCAAAACTGCAAACTTTTGCTAGACAGAATTATTTTAATGATCACATTAGAAACGTTCATGTCTAGAAAAGCATCTCTTTCTTTCCCCTACAGATGTGCTAAATAAGCAATATTTCCTTATATTTATAAGCAATTACAGTTAAAGTTCTTTAAAAGATGACATGTTGGCATTCTGGCTGTAAAACTTGACTGTGAACTGCATTCCTTTTCGTGTTGTGTTCTTTCACTTTTTTAATATATGTGAAATAGTTGAACTATTCCTGCTAGGGCAATGGGAAATAATTTGATATTACTGTTAAAGCTGATCATTAGTCAGGTATAAACTTCCCCTTTACTGTCTCTCATATCCAATTGTTGAAGAAAAATAGTGATGATGACATAGAAATACGTTGGCAAGTTTTTGAAAAAGCTCTACAAAGCTATCGTAGAAAGATAAATTGGACAACTGAGGGTGCACTCACTAACTCACTAACCAATATAAAGTTCAGTTGAAGATTTCTTACTTTTAATCTCTTTTAGGATGTTCATGAATGTTATTGTAAACAAAAATAATCTTAGACATGCTCTCGATTCATGTTGCAGAATGGAGCGCAACTGAGACACTGCAGTTTGGAAATTTGAAGGAAAATGTTATTGAGCACTTAAAACATCAGAACTGCTCCATTTGGTTTAGGTAAATGCTGCCCTAAACCATCTGTTTGATCTATATGAGACCTACATTAATGGCAATTCATGGAAAGGCAGCAACAATCTTACAAAGGGCTGTATGAAATGCAAAGTTCAGACTTGGGATATCAAGTTAGAAGAGTTGTGCTGTGAGTCTGAGAAACAGAAAAATGAATGCAAGGTGGGTTTAGGCTGTCATCTGTCCTTTATATCCAAGCTCCTCAGGGGTTTGGGCATGAGACCATTTTAACCGATGATGATGAAGCTTTGGAGCAAAAGGGAAGGATGATCCTGGGCACAGGTGAAAATCTCAAAAGGCTAAAAAGTGGAATGTCTTTAAGACAACGCTTACCATCTCCCCTCATCCTGTGATCAGTGACCTACTCTCTTGCTTCTTCATATAACATCTTTATATGAACAAGAAATTATGTTTTCTCTTTCCTATAGTTTTGGGGAGAAGTGCCATTTCTATTTTTAGTATTTGAATATGCCCAAATGCTTTAACAGTCTCTCATATAAGAGAAACAAAGGTTGTCTAAACATCCATCTAAACAAAGGAAAATGGTTTTGTTGTCTTTGGCTATGAAACAGCAACTAACTGGTTAAGGCTCTATAATTTCATAAGCTATTTTCTTACATCTATAACTTAATTTACCTTGTACAGTCACTAGCAAAAGCTGCTCTTTTCTTCCTCTGATCTTTTATTTTCTTTTATTTTCTCAGGGCTTTGCCATGAAAGCTACTTTAATCTTTGTAGATAAATCTTCAGGTTTTCTAATTTTTCTTCCCTCTTCAGACTTCAGCTGTCTTAAGTCTTTCCATTTCATCATGTCTAAATATTTTAGACAATCTGAAGCCCTATTTATAAATGGATATGATTAAGATTAGGCTCTAATAAGTGCTAATCTTTCCCTCCAACCAGGGAGATAAAGCCTGTCTTAAACCTGAATGGCTTAAGTCAAGTTCATTTTTTTTTTTATCCTTACAAAGTGAACAAATAAAACACTATCCAGCAGCTGTATTCACTGGAAGCATTGAAGCTAATCCTTTCATTTATTACTGCAAAGTGTTTTTCTTTGTAGGTATCAGCCTGCTTTACCTTCAGATGTGCAGCCTGCAGATTATAGAGCTGCCTGAAACTTGGTAATGAAACCTGAAACTCACCTGGTCTCACAAAAAAAACCCGAAACTTGGCTTCATTTTTGATGCTTTTGATTGAACTTGAGTCAAGTGGGGGCAATGAAGGCACTAGTGTTTTTTTCTTCGAGGCATTTGTAAGCACAAATTAATTCCCTAGTCTTCATAGTACTCCTCAAGGTGAACAATATCTCTTTCTGTCAGGTAAACTCCAATGGCTGGATGTATGCTCCTCTCTGCAGTTTTGCATGTGCTCAGCTGAGCCCAAGGTTGAGCCCAAGGTTTTTAATCAAACACAGAGCTCTGGTTGAGCAAGAAAATCCCTGTTTTTGAAGAAAACTAGAAGTATTGAATGTGACAATGTAGCCCAGGAGTTGTGGGAAGTGTGAAGGATAGTTTTGACAGTAAACCAAATACAGACTTTGATCTCAGGGTTTTTACTGAATGACAGACTGAAAAGCTGAAGCATTTTATGACATGAAGCATGAGCTTCAGCTCACTGACCACAAGGGTCAAGTAAGCTCCATGGATAACTCTTTTCTCCACCATCCTCTCCCTTAAACATGCACCCTGCTTGGGTTTGTCTTTCCAGCAGATTTAACCAGCCCTCTCCCATCAAGCAAAGGGGATTATGCTGTTTGAGGGTTGGCCTGCATTTAAATAGCTTTAATACTCCAAATCTTAAATGGGATCTGATGGGATGAAAAGTATAAGGTGCTTCACAGCTGACTGAGTGCTGGCTTTCATTCTGTAGATGTATCTGCAGCCAAAAATGGTGGAGGAAGGCAGAAAACAAGGTTCTTTCTGTATGACAAAATGAAGCAAACAATTCACAACAAATAACTAATGTGATCTCCTCTTGAAGACTAAAATGACTCTGCTTTTACTGAAAGTGTATTAGGCGTGTATGGTCAGGAGTACAATGATGTTATTTCTATTTCTTCCCTGGTCATAAGAAAAAGCTGTTCCAGAGCAAATTTGAAGTTCATTTCCTGCAAATACTGGTTTATGAGATTTTTTTTTTTTTTAAATGGGCTTTTGGTAAATGTTCCTGGAGGTGGAATTTGAACTGCATCAACGTTTGTGGAAAGCGAACAAAGGGAGCCTGAGAAAAAACAGACTTCTATTTTCTGTTCCTTCTTAACTTTTGGTATGAATGTACCAACCTCAGAAAGCCTGAAATCTTGGCTCTGGGACCTCACCTTCACTGGAAGCAGTGTCTCCCTATCCATCAGTCTATGCTGTAGGCACACTGGTGCTACAGCCCACCACAGATGCAGGAAGGAAGGGGAGAGGGACTTTTCTTAGAAGGGGCCTTCTCTCCTCCTTGGGCAGGTCCCCCCTGCAGCACACCTCTCCAGACTGGCACACAGCTGCACTCAGTGACTCATGTCCTCTGTGAATGGCAGGAGGCTCGATGGAAATCAAATTGGTAAAATAAGCCCGAGGGCCACAAACCTCTAAGGGCTAAGCCTTATGGCATGGAAATGATTGCAATGCAGGGGCATGACTAAAAAGGCCCAAATGCCTTGTCTTCATCTAACTGTAAACTGCCCAGTACTGAACTCAGCAGACCTTACTTCCCTGTGCATCTTTCAGCTTTTCACCTTTCACCTCTGCAAAGAGCAAGCTAAATCCAATGTACCTTACCTATAATTAAAGAGGAAATCTATTTAAAAACATCATAAGAACATCCAGTTCCTCAGCCCTGATGCACTAAAAGCTGCTTGAAACAAATTTAAGGGATTGCAAATGAAAGGAGGAGTGTGGATTGGTACAAACCCCTAAAAGTCACTCTTATTTTTTTGCCTTGGTGCTGAGGTGTTCTTTCTAACTGGAGCTTTAAAACACAGCATTTCAAAACCAGTTTAAACATATTTTAATATGATTGGAACAGGCAAAACCCATCAAGTTAACAAATCTGGTTTCTCTTGTCAAGAGCAGTATGAGAACAAAGGTACACAATGGCAAGAGGAATAGCCTTAAGAAACACAGAAGGTTTATAACTTATAGCACAACTCCACCAGATGGATTTTAGTTGAATTTCAAGTTGTGTTTTTTTCCTTAAAAACTTTACATTTACATTCAGGGAAGTGACTCTGGGAGAATTTAGGCATGCACTCTGTTGTTTTGTGTGATCTGCATTTGTGAAAGCTGATTGCAAAACCACAAAATTACATTTGATTATGAAAAATCAGACCTAAGTAAATGAAACAAAAAATAGAACTGAACAGCAGTGGAGACACAAACAATACCTGAAACTTAAATACCCTAATTATAAATGTGGTGATGCATGGAGTGCCAGCATTGAATTCTGCATTACTTCATCTCCCATGTATGTAAATCTAATGGTTCAAAAGTCATAAAAACAGGCTCCAGCTGAAGTACTTAATCCAAAGCTCACAAAGTCAGGATGAATCAGTAAAGTTTTGGAAGCTGAATGCCAATTTTTCTGTGAGAAAGTATCTGACATGTATGTCTGTTGCACTTTTCCTAGAGGAAACTTTGTAATTAAAGATAGTCTTGAGTATTGTAGAAATGACTGGGACTTAATTTACATGGAATAATGTATTACTTTGACATTCTTTAAAGATAACAGGTGAGTATACTGTGTACAAAGCCTTTCAGTAAGGTATTAGGATAGAACATGAAATATGAAGAACTGTGTTTATGTTGCTGCTAAAAATGTACATTTCCTACAGGAAAGAACATGTTTCAATGCTATAAAACAATGCTCCAAATAAGGTCCATAACATGCATTGGCTATTGCTAACAGCACAGTTACATTGTAGATATTGGTTTGCTGTGTGACAATCAAGGCAGGACACAGGATACAGACACTGGGGTGTAGTGTGTTGGCTACTGGTTGTTCTTGGCTTGTGCTTTTGCTTGGCTACTGGTTGTTCTTAAAGGTGGGGTTTGTGTAAATATCTTCTAAAAAGAATATGTTTTCCTGATGCCAATCACATTTTATTCTGAGGTACTCATTTACTGCCAGGTAAGAGAGCCTAAGCTGGCTCCAGCTTACACTGTCTTTGGAATTACTTTATTAGGACAGATGGTGATTTATTTCTACTTTTTCACCAAAATGCTTTTGGTCAAACTGAAAACAACCCCAAATTTCTTTCAAAGAAGATGGCATCAGGACACGTTTTCAGATTGACACACAGGCAAACTACAGTTGCTTCCCAGGATCAAAAAATCCATATGTGTTTCCACAGGCTCTCAACATAAATTGCCTGTCAGGGTAAAAATCTTGAAAACTGTACTGTAACCAGGATGATGAAGAAAAATTACTGCCAGACAGATTATATAGTCAAGAAAAAATCGTGAAGTTATTTTGTGCCTCCTAGCTTGAATACATATGGGACAAATGCAAATTTTCCAAATGAAATACAGCTTAGAGTGCATAAATTTCAAACAGATAATAGTTTGCACTTATTAAAGCTTGGCTTGGATCATAAACTGAGTGCTTTTTTCCTGAAATGACAGCTTTTATGTAAAGACTGGGGATTTTTTTCCCCCTAAAGGAGCATCAATTATAAAGAATGGTCTAGCCACCAAAATTGGAAGGGCCAGACTCAGAGCAAACAAACTGGAAAAATACGATTGATTAAAAAATTATCTTGTCATGCACTCTAGGTATCCTGACAGGGAATGCCATGGGAATTATTGCTGATTGGCAGACAGAGAAACATGTGGTCTGTAACGGGCAAGAAGTGATGCACACACCTACAAGGTGGGCACAGATTGAGCTTTTCTGAAAAATTAAATGTCACAAGGAAGCCCTATAGCTCCCTGGGTTCTGAGCACTAACTAAAGGTTAGTGTTAGCTGTAGATAATGGGATGACTTGAATCGAAAGCTACTCAAGGCCTCCTTGCATGCAGCTAAGTTGATTTAGATTTAGCTGCTTAAAGCATGGCACTAAATCAGCAGGAAGAGTATATTGGTTCCTCTAGAGGCAAAGTTCTGAATAAATAATAAGTCAGAATGAAAATCAGAAGAGCCCAGATATAGAGATCTGAGGCATGTTTTGCAGGGGCTTTGGATATAAAGGCTGAAACAAGATGGGAAGCTTTGCAGCAGATGCAGTATGGGTGCTAGAGAAAGGCCACGGATTCCTTTTGCAGCACAGTCATGTACCAACTGGGTTTATCCACTGAAAGGTGGATCCAAGCCAGTCTCACTCAGCTAGTATGGGAAGACTGTCAACACAATTTGAGTCAATTCCCTCATTGCCACGTTTTTCAGTGCATGCCCTACCACCTCTGCTGCGAGAAGTGCAGTTCATACAGTCAGTATCCCACACGGCAGCAGCATGAAAACACCCGCTATGTTTTTTTTGTTTCCACTGTAGAAAAGCCTTTGCACAAATGGCAAAGACAGTGCATCCTGAAAAGTTAGAAGTCAGGGGCTAAAAGTGCTGTAAATGCATGATTGTAGCTCAGGGTTTTCAAAGAGCCTGGCTCTTTGCAGAATCACAGAATGCTGGACGACCTCCAGAGCTCATCCTGCTAAAGGAGATTCCCCTCGCTCAGGGGGCAAGGGAACATGTCCAGAAGGGTTTGGAAACCTCTTGAGAAGGAGCCTCCACACCCTCCCTGGGCTGCCTGGGCCAGGGCTCCCTCAGCCAAACACCAAAGAAGATTCTCCTCATGTTCCAGTGGAACTTCCAATATTCCAGCTTGTGCCTGTTACGCCTTGTCCTGTCACCGTCACCACAAAAAAACCACTCGCCCCATCCTCGACACGGGCCCTTTGGGGATTTAACAGTGTCCATAGGGCCCCTGTGAGCTTGTCAGTGATGAGGGCCCAGCTGTGCCCCTTTATCAGCAATGGCTGGAGCGTTGAGCTCTTGGGCCGCCCATGGAAAGAAACGCTGGGATGGCGCCTGCCGGGCAGCCCTTGGACAAGAGAGAGATGTAACTCGCAGGAGGTGATGCTGAGTGGGGTTTGGATGGAGCTGAACGCGAAGGTGGCCTGGTAGCACTGGCAGAGGAGTAGTGGCGGTCACAGACCCCGGAGCACACCGGGGGCTCTTCCCCCAGGCTCACGGAGCCATCTCTGCTCGCCCCAACCCCCGCTCCATCACATGGCCTCTGCCCGTCCTGCCGGTGACGCAGCGACACGCGGCTGCCATGGCAACGGCGCGCGACGCTACGCGCGGGGCGGGCGGCGGCCGGAGCGCCGAGGGCAAGCGGGCGAAGGTCCGGGCCGAGGGCGGTGAGCCGGGGACACAGCCCACGGCACGGCACGGCACGGCACGGCACGGCACGGCACGGCACGGCACGGCACGGCACGGCACGGCACGGCACGGGGGACACAGGCTCTGGCGGGTCCCGGGCACGGAGGGCCCAGCCAGTGTCGGAGAGGGGGTGGAGCAGCCGCGACCCGGCGAGCCCCGCCTCGGGGGTTCCCGTAGAGGGTATTTGGGGGCAGGTGCGAGATCCCCCCGAATTCTGCCTGGGAACTGCCACAGACTCTTCCCGTCCGTTTCAATTTGTACTTGTCCTCTACACTTTTTATTTCTTCCCACTTACGGCTTTCAGGTTGCAGTTCTAGTCAGCTTCCTTCTTCCCTCCGTTTCCTTTCGGAGCCGTCGGTAGTTAACAAACAAAAGCCAGCTGCTTTGACAGCAGGTTTGTTTTAATACCCTTTTTTTGTCTCCCCTAGTGCGCTGGTCTGTGTTTTCCTAGAGCTGATTGAAACCTTTGAGCTTTGCTTACCAGAGACTAGAATCTGATAGGTGCATTAAAGGCAAGTACTGACTTTGCTCATTTATTCACCTCTTCTTACCCCCCACCTGCTTCTTCACGTTGCTTACTTCTGGGCAACACTTCTGGAGGACATTACAGGGCAATTATTGCAGCTGTATAGAGTGGATGATAAAGCATTTATCTTGTGAAATCTACTCGGTAATGTGGGTTTTCTTTTTTCGAGCAGACTGTGTGGAGAGGCAAAAGTTACTTAAAACATAGTTGAAATCATAGCTCTTGGTTAACCACTGGATATACCATGGGTAGAAATGGGTGTGTAATTGGTGTGTTTGTTATTTTGGGGGATTCCTTTTCCTTTTTTTTTTTAATGTAATTTTAAAATATTTTAATTAGTAAAGGGTTTTGAAGGACTGGAAGCCTCAGTGTCTTGGTTGATAGCTGTTAACAGCAAATGGGTGGAGAGCAATGATAGACCAATTCTTCATTACTCTAATTTTTCTAAGGAATTAGTTTGGTTTGAATTATTGGGAAGTGACTAGGCCTCAGTCTAGCATAAAATCCATGTTCATGGTTATGATAACTAGATGTGAGCTGTTACACGTGCAGCAGCATCCCTTTGGATTTGATGGGTTTATTGATGTGAGAAAGCAGTTTGAATTTCATCTGCTCTGGGTAAGCCCCTGTAGCTTGAAATAATCTCCACCCACCTTCAGCTGCCATTAAGTTATAAAGCTGACTTTAAATTGATTAGGAAGAAATTTGAACCAAGCAGAGATACAAGGTATATGGAATTTGTGTTCATTTAGCTATGCAGGCTTTAAAATCAAGTTGGATTACGTTTCATTTAGCAGAAACGCCAGTTTTTGTTTTGTTCAGTTGTGCTGTATATCCGTTAGCAGCACAGAGGAATCTGCTAGAATGATGAAATTTGAGTACCGCTGTTCACAGAAGAGCAGGTGGAAAGGCTGTGTGTAATTAATGCTTCATTTATTAATGCCGATGAATTGTGTTAGTATTTGCCTCTCTATAAAACTTTCTTACCTATTAGAAAGAGGAAAGAGGCTCATTAAACAAAAAGGGTGTGGAAAATGAGACCTCTGTGTCTGTATGTCATTGCAGGTCTGTTTCCAAGTCTAGAGTTGGTTTATAAGGAGTTTGGTTTTGCCAGGTGAGTTGCCTTTGGTGAACTTCCCTGGCTGTCCTGACAGCCCTTCCCGTGGCTACTTAAGGGTGTCTTAGAAGCTAAGAGTGGGTAGTTTCCCATATGGGGTATGTTTAACTTTGAATATTACAGCCTCAGTGCTTAGGAGCTGTTCTCATAAACATAAGATTACGTTCTGATAGCTATTAAGTGAATTAATGTGGGTTTTTTAATCACCTTCTGTCTATCTCTGTCCCCTGCTGTCTGTAACTTGATGCAGTTTTACTGTATTCCCAACATTTGTAGATGGTTTTATCTCTGATACTATCACAACTTCTAACCTACCTCTTTAAGTATTTGCTTCCAGTGGAATATGTTAAAGTTTATAAAAAAAATCTCGTGTATGTGAGTTAACTGCTTTCCCTCCATGAGCTCAGTAAGCTGACTTCTGTAATTTATCTTCATTTTTACTCCTAAGTAGGTTTTGGTCTCCATTAAAACCCATGTCTTGCCCCTGTCTGTTCTAGATGCACTGGTCCCACTGATAGACATTTACTGATAGAAGAACCTTCTTCTATTCTTAGTTAACAGAATCTTGTTTGGTCTTAGCTAACAGAATAATTACTTTGAAATGATAAGAAAGATCGGAGTGCTTGTTTTTTTTTTTTTTCCTGGCACAGTGAGGAACACGTTTTGTGTGCACATCTACGCTTCTGTCAGAGCTGAAATGTCATTGCTTTTGAGTTCTGTGGCACCAGATGTTTTAACTGTTGGTAATGTGCTGTTGTCAGGCATTTTGAAGCCTCTTGGACAGGGTTATTATTTGGACGCATTTTTATCTGTATTAATGGTCATTTTTAGGTTTATGTGTGAACAGGCAGCTGAGTTTTTGTTCTTGAGCTCAGTTATATGTTTGATGTATTTCAAATACTAAGCTGCTCCATGTCATTTCAGTTAGATCCCGCTTTCAGCTGGAATCTGATAGCCAACAGTTGAACAGTTCCCAAACGTTCTGTCAGATGTAAGTCTCTGGACTATAAAGCTTTTTTTCCTTTTTCTTTTGCACCCCTGCAGCACAAGTAAATGTTCAGCTTTGGCACTGTGCTTGAAATTGAGTGTTGGCATGTTTCTCCCAGCAGCCTGCTTAGTCTGTACTGACTATACTGCAAACATTCTAGTCCAGGGAGGGTATGGATGTTAAGCTTCATTTTGGACTCTGTGCTGTATAAACTTGTTTGTTGGACGACTATTTTACAACCTAGAGAAAAAAAAACAAAACAAAACCCTCTTTAAAATACCACTGTCTTGAAGTTCTGAGAGTAGAGAGTAGCTGCTCTGCAAGTGACCATATTCTTTTGTATCAATTTGTATGTGACAGAAGACATTTATCTTTCCAAATCAGTTCAGGTGGTTTGACTTTATAGCCATTGGTACAATTTTCTCCTTCTCTGTGCTTTCCACGGGTCTGGCTCAAGAAAGGAGTGCTTTATTTAATATTAAACAGCTTTCATTGAGCTTTAGGGCCTTTCCCAAATGAAACAGACAAGTAAATCTTTTCCTTCGTATCATAAATATAATTTCAGTTGAATTTGATTTAGAGTTTCTGTAGAGTTTTATTGGTGCTTCATATAAACATGTTCTGTGCTTCATCTCTCTCCTGTAGACTAATTATTTTTGGATTTCTAACAAGTTTCAACTGTTTTAATTTCAAACAAATTCCCATTTCAACAAGTTGCCAACTATAGATCATTGAAATTCTCTTTTTCAGAAGAGATTATACTGGGTAACATGAACGCCAGTGATTTTGTAATACTCCCAGGCTCAAAAACTGGAACCTCGCTGAGATTAAAAGCAAAGTAAGTGCATTTTATCTCATTGTGACGGAGATGTTTTTTTCATCACTTCTAATAAATTTTATGCACCATTAAGCAGAAGAGCTTATTTGCCTTAACAGCAAGAAGAATCACAATGTATTTCTTTTCTAGTGTTTCCCTGATGCCTTTATCCTTAAGCTTTTCTTTTCTTTTATCTACTTTCTGTCTAAGTTATAGGACTTATCTGTTATATACACTTTGTAAACAATACTAAATAACATTAATAATACTAAAGGATTCACTAGGATAGCTCATTTTAATATAATTAAGCAACAAACCTGTCCAAACAGTTGTATCACTTTTATGTTGGCCACTCCTAAGTTTATATTGCAATAGCCATATCACTATCAGCATACTCCTGTGTAATGAGGTATTTGTGAGTCCATGAGTTTGCACTTGACCTGCCCTAATTTTTCCAGAACTGTTTCAATCTTTCTGGCAGATAGAAAGGTGACGTGCTTCTGATGACAAATTTGTCAGCTTTTTTCTCTTTTTCCCATGGTGTTTTACATTTCTTCAGGTACCTCATTATCTGTCATGTAATTTTTAATGCATATTTCATTACTTTAACTCCTCCAGAACTGTCAGAGAATTGCAGGTGGAGAAAGTGCAGTTAGAAAAAGAAACCCAAGAGATGGAGAAGAAATTATTGCAACTACAGTCAAACATGAGCAGAGAAAAAGAAGAGAGAAAGTAGGTTACATTTCTGTTTCAAAAAAAGGAATCCAAAGTGATCCTCCCTCCAACCCCCCCCCGCCTCAGTCTCCTCTTTCCAGTCTTTCTTCCCAATGGTAAACTTGCTACAACGTGAATTCCTTATTTTTAAGCTCACGTGTGACATTTGGCTATGGTGGACTAACAAATCCTTCTGATCAGGGATATTCTGTCAGCACCAGGGATCCCTTTACCTCATTTATTCCCTCTTCCTCCATTTTTCCCTTGGCCAATGGGATTTGTCACCTTAGTTTTAAAGTAGCAGACAGAAAGTAGTTTATTTTTCACTATTTCAATCTCATTCCAGGATGCTGGTTTTAATATTGCTTTGATCCCATTTAGTATGCATCTGTGTAGCCTCTCAGAAAGACATTTTCTGTATGATGGAAAACAGGGTTTGGAGATTAAACATAATGTAATGAAGCAAGTGCTAGGGTGGAAGTTTAAACTTCTCAGCTCAGTTACTGGCTCTGAATTTTAGCAGATCTCTGGAACATCTGGTTCCATTTCTTTGCATTTCTGCCTGATATACTTGGTTAGTGGAGATACAAGTGCCTAGGATACCTTGATGCCTTAGTCTGGGTAATGCCAAGGGCCTGCTGTGTGAAGCTCTGTAATTTCTTGCTTGAGATGCTAAGGCAGTGTTTTCCAGAGACTGTGTGGCACTTGGGTCTCATGCACTTGTTCTTCCATTGTTCTTATTGCCTTATATCGGGCAAACTCTGGCAGCTTTGTTACAATGAGTTCAAATGACAGAAATCATGGATATTTGCACTGCTGGCCTTAGAGAACTGATGACATTTTCTTAAGTTTCAAACCAGACCACTTTGATTGTCTTATTTTTATAAGACTCATCTACGTTTCATGTATTTACTACTATTAAAGTAGATATGAAACAGGTTTCTATGGAAGGGACTTGTTTGTGTTTTAGGGAGCCCATGATCCTTACAAAAGCAATAACTTGTAAAGTTCTTTCTTGCTCTTGTTTCATAGGAAATCAAGTGCTTATCATTGGAAATCTGGACAGGCAAGACCAGTGACCATCCAAGCCCAAGCTTTGTCACAAAGCAAAGAAAGCAATAAGAAGGTAGTACACTATATTTACAGGTAAAGTTATTTAAAATACAACGAGATTTAGAACCAGATTTATGCTATGTAATGTGGGACTTTTAAGTACTGTCAAAATAAAAGGTGAAGCACTTTCTGAGTAAAGACTCTGGTTGTTTTTGCATGCCAAGCTTATGGTTCCTTTTGAGCTGAAGGAACATCAAATTCTACTTGATGATCTGTTATTTTTTAAATGCAATAGGTAGTAAATTATCATTTCTTCCACAGAGTGAACATTGTTAAGAGTTTTATAGTGATGGAAGTCGTCAGGAGCTTGTCTTACACATGTGTAATGAGTGTTATGAATCTGAAATACATGGCTTCACAGGAAGTTTTGAGTACAAGTTCTCTATTGTCATAAATAAAAGCTATGAGAAAGGGATACAACATTAAAATATACTACAGTTTGTGGTTTTTTTCTTTAATTCATTGCATAATGACATCTGCATTCACAGTAGAACTCCAGAATGGCTCTATGTTTCTCTTTTTTTTTCCCCCTAATTTCTACGTGTCCTATCATCTTTATTATGATGCTTCTGGATTTCTTTCAGTAATTACAGAAGGAGGATGGGAACCAAGTTTACTACTTGGTCCACAGTAGCTGGAAAAGTCCAGCATTCACCCTGAGGACATTGATCGAGTATGGCTTAAACAGATCTTTGAAGCATTTTCTTGAACAATGACTGGGCTCAGTCCATTCATTTGGGTTGAGACTGAATCTTCTGAGCATTTTAAAATGTGCCTTAGGTTAATTAGTTGACTTGTTTTATGGAGTCCTTGCTCAGACCTAAAAGAAGGGATGTAGTACGCCTGCTAAATCATTGAAAATTTGGTTTGCTTTTTAATATGTACACAATGGGGTATTTTTCCCTCATTTCCTTTTGGAAATGGCTACCACAATTTTGCTCAAACTCTCAAAAAATATGAAGGATAAGGCAGACACATGGGAATGGTAAAAGTTGGTCGGACTTTAAGTAGCTGAGGACTGGACATTGTAGGTAGTGTTATCACTTCCAGCTATAGTAACCTAGTCTTAATATTTCGTTCTCTGATGAAAGAAATTCAAGAGCTTAAGTTCTTGTTCTTAAGGCTTCACTCATAGTGGAAGAAAGCATTAGTTGTATCCATCATCAATAATGTTCACAAGAGCTGTTAAAATGCTAATGGTGGTAACAGAGCTTATGGTTTTCACTTGTTCAGTGAATTAGTACAAAAAATCCATAGGGGATCCCCAAATCCAAACTAATTCAACTCAGAGATGTTTTCTCTTTCCTTTAGCAGACATTGGTGTGCCTGGAGAGGCATGCAAATTGGACTGAGTGGGACGTAAAAGCCAAGTTTCCTCTTAGGATTTTGGTGTTTTTTTTTTTTTTTTTGTGGAAGCCATGCTACATATGCTATGTGGAATTGAGAGCTTTAATTAAGGGAGATCATTTGAAAGTGGCTGAAATCAAGCTTATATAAGTATGAAGAGGAAAAACAGACAGTGATAGCTTCAGACTAAGCCGTTGTGGTTGGCATTTGAAGTCTTTTGAAGCCTGCTTGCCTCTGAGTAGAAGAGAGGATCAGAATGAACAGGTTTTAAGTCACCTTTCTCTTTCCCCATCTCTGAAACAAGTAACTCAGAGCTGTTACTACTTCAAAGCCTTCAGATTTCAGCTGCGATGGCCAAGGAGAAGATGCATGGAGCAGAATTTTCAAAAGGACAAAAGGCCTGCAGATGTGTAAGGGGGAGGGTCTGGAGAGGGAGAGAGGATGCAGTGTGGGCTCTGCATGGAAAAACTGGGGAGCAAAACTGGTGAACATTATTACTTACTGGGTTGCTAGGTCATGGAAGGGTAGTGAGAAGAAACAGAAGAAAAAGAAACTAACACCTTCCACCTGCAACAAACTATAGGTAGATCTATGTGCAGATTGTATGTGCTGTAGAGTTCCTGGCTGACGTTTGAGCTGTGGTTATGAAAGTTCTGACAGTCTGTGCTTGTGGAAAACACGTGCTGCCTGCCTGACTAGGCAAACATGGACAGAACTGAGTGTCAAGAGGGAAACTGGTTCCAGACTTACTGGCTGTCATCAGCAATGGATGGAGTTTTCTCTTTCAATACATGCTCAACTGTTTTGCTGGAAAGAGTAGCATTTTAATTCTATAAGAGTTAGGCTTTTATTTATTTTTGTAATCACCTTAATATATGTAAATATTCTTCCCTATAGTTTTCTTCAGGAAAATTGAAGTTGCAAATACTCAAAGAACAGATTCAAGGTAAGGACATCTTTGTTATCTATATACAAACTCACAAACTTCTGGTAGAGTATCTGGTTCTTGGAGGTCGTTGCAGTTAAGCAATAAAGAAATGAGAGGCTGGGGTACTGAGTTTGCTGTTTTGGGGGTTTTTACTGATTATTGTTTTTTCCCCAGAGCCAGTGAAAGAACCATTTAAGCATGAAATGGAAAATGCTGTAGGTCATCAAAAATCTGAAGTGAAGGTGATGGCATGTAGACAACGTGAAATTAAGAGTGTGCCACTGGTAAGTGAATAGTTTCAAAATGACTCTAGCAACAGAATACACTGTGTGTGTGTGTATAGTAGCTTTGTGGATGTATCTGGACATACAGATGTTATAAAGTGTCATGCGTTGTAACCTAAATTCCCTTGGCTCTGTCCAGGCTGTAAGCTGTGTGTGCTCTGCCCAGACACTGCCCAGCTGTGTGTGTCTGACCCAGGATTCATTTCCAGGCTCATTCATGAATAGACTTCATGGAGAGTTATTGTTTTTTTTTTCCACCTGTTTCCCAAAGTATATCAGTGATACCCACTTTCATTCTAGGGTTTCTTGCTGTGAGTGCACGTAAGGTGAAGGCAGGTTTTACCTGTTCCTCTCCCTGGATGGGTAGAAAACAGATCAAATGAATCTGTTAATGAGAACTATGCCTTTATTAAACAAGGAGTTTCTTTAAACTGTATTTTTATTAATTTGCCCAGGATGGGGAAGGAGACTGAGAAGGAGACTGATCTCTTACTTGAAGAGCAACTGAAGGACACTACCATATGTTTAAAATAAGATGTGTTGTTTCAGGCAAACAGGGCAAAATGGAGTGGTCCAGGAATATTATCTGATTTTAAATCCTTTGATAAGCACCAGGGCACATGTTTCATTCTGTCTGCTTTCTGGCATTTGCTGGTGGTGTTAGCGTGGAAATCAGTATTATCAAGTATGAGGTGATTTATATTTAATAAAGACCTTTTGCCTTTTAGCAAGTATAAATAGGAAACCTAGCCTCCAAAATGTAATGCAGCCCCATCCTACTTGATATTTGAAGTAACTTGTGCAAATAGAGTAGTTCCTTTGAATACGAAAGTAAGGTTTTTGTTCCCAAAAAAGTAGCATCTCTCAGAAAGATCTCACTCCCTGTCCCCATCCCCTTCCTCCCTGTAATACACACCGTGAAGTTATCTCTTGCTTTTATGGCAAATTAAAGCAGCTGGAGCTGCTGACATTCAAAGCAAAAGGAACAGATATTTTACTTGTGGGAGCCCTTTTAATAGTTTTCGGTAGGAAAAAGAACACCTTTGTTTTTAAATTGCTCTGGCAATCAAAGCCACCAGGACTTTGCTTCCTTTGCTTCTGTGTTGGTTCTCTCACTCATGTTTCATTACATTAATATCTTGCTTGCGTGGCAAAGCCGAACATCCCCAGCTGTGCTGAGGGTGCGGGTTTTTGTTCTCCCGCGAACGTGTCAAGAACGTTTGAGCATCAGCACGGCTGTGGCAGCCGCTGGCCGCCTCTCCCGGGGTGTCTACGCACGGGAACCGGGCGGGCCGTGGCGCCCTGGCACAGGCACCGGCAGGTGGCGCTGCGCCCCCACCAGACGCCACCAGCGATGCCGCGGCCCCGAGCCCGGCGCTTTGGCTGCGGCGCTCCCGTCGCTCACCGGCGGCTGCTGCCGGTGGTTCCGACACAGCCGCTCCTTCACCTCGCAAATGCTCCCTGCTCAGACCTTCCGAGTCATGAGTGGGCGAGAAGTCGTGACTTTAATGATCAACCGAACTACGATTTGCTTTCTTTTGATCCGCCCCTCTCTCCCTGCTTCTGTTTGAAGTGAAGGCTGCCCAGGGAGGGCGTGGAGGCTCCTCCGGAGGGTTTCAAAACCCACCTGGACCACGTTCCTGTGTGACGTGATCTAGGTGGGACATGCTCCAGCAAGGAGGTTGAACTGGATGATCTGTAAAAGTCCCTTCCAACCCCCACCATTGTATGATTCTGTGAAAGCAAACTGTTACCCAGGAAAGTGAAGTTACTCAGCTCAATAATAGTCAGCATCTGATATACAACTTTGTTGTGTATCTGTTATGGAATCATAAAAAGGTTATAATTCTATGATCAGGGTAGTAAAGTTTCCTCTGAGAACTATTGTGTAACACTTCATTGTAACGAACTGAAATTTGCTGTTTGATTGCGTTCTGTAAATGGGCTGTATGATTTTTGGACCAAATTGGACATGCATTTTGGATTTTATCATTGTACAAAACCACTCTTTTTGTCCTCCTGAACTTATTCTAAATTCGAATTTGATAAATGCCATGATTTACTTTAAAAAAAAAAGCCTTTTCAAAGATTCTGCTTGTTTGATTTTTCTGTCGTTCCTGTGTTAATGATGACAGTTTTATAGCCAGACTTAATGAGTCAAACAGAAGCCATGGTGGGAGTGTTTTATGAAAAAAGTGATTGGATTTATATTTCACTGTTAAGGTTGCAAAAAGTTACTTTCTTCCCACAATGCAAGTTAAGACAAACATAGAAAATGTAGGTGAGATATTGATTGAGTGTAAGTTGGTTTAATTATTTCAGTTCTACAGGATTGTATTTTCATGATGGCAAATTGTACTTGGTGGTGTCACTGGATTCATCATTCTGTTATCCTCCTAAAATAGATTTGATCTCATTTTTTTTCTTCCCAGAAATAGCATCTTTTTAGCAATGCAGTAAAGTGTTAAAGCTGTTAGTCTGGTAAATACATGCTTGTTGAAGTGACCCTTGTTTGCAGTATGGTAGTAGAAAGATTACATCATTTGACAGAAAAGCTTCAGAAGAGAATTTAAGGCAGTAACAGAAGGATACACCATCCTGTGAGTAAATAATTTTTAGGGGATGATGTGCTACCCTGAGTTATTCAGTGGATATGAAATTTTTTTTCCATGAGCTGTTTTGCATGGATATAAAAATATTTCACCACACTCATCTAAATGTAGTCAGTTTGGAATGATTTGGGTTTGGTTTTTTATTTAATAGACTGTAGCAAATCTTTTAAACCTAGGCTGGGAAACTGGGTGGTAGCAGTAGAGAGATGACAATGATAAATTTTGACATATGTAATGCAGTCTCTTTTCAGCCTTTTTGGTTTTTTTTTTAAGGCAGGAGCCACTTCTCTCATTTTTGGTGATAAACAAAGTGGTTTGGGTAACTGACCTTTATTTGTGATGATTAGAGGTCAGCCAGCAGTTCAATGGAATACAAAGATTTAAACACAGTATCGTGGAGTGCTGTGACCACTCTGTCTGCCTCAGCAGAACGCCACCTTAGTTGTCTTGATTCTGTACTCCTTGCCCTTGTCTTCCCTCTTTTCTGCAATCCTACCCTCAAACTAATTAGAAACTGCCTCTATTAATAAAAGGAGCTAACAATAGAGTGCAGGAAGTAGAGAGATGCAAAAGATATCTTGTGCATTTAAATGGAAAAGAGTAGCTGTAATTCAGTTTTTTACAAAGGGAGTAAAAAATATTACAGGCCAAGTGAGGTTCTATGATTCTCAATTTAGATTTTTAACTGTCAGAATGAGGAGAAAATACTAGAGACATAATAAAATGGAAAATTTTAAGGTGATTACTCTAGTTGTGAGAATCTAGAGAAGTGCTTTCCAAATTGTTGCTTCTGCCTTGGACTCTTTCCTGCCCCCTTCCTGACTGCTGCTCGAGGAGCAGATGTTTTTGATGCCTAACTAATCTAAGTTGAACTAGGAGAAAATCAGTGTCTGAGTTCAACTGCTGGGAAGTTTATATGAACAAATAAGCTTTGAAAGTGTTCTCTAAAATCAGTTTTGTTATTCCTGCTTAAGTATTTTGAAGCAATTGAGCAAAATCTCAATAAAGATGTTTGTATTGCTTATACAAATAACACAGCAGGATGAGCCTTTCCAGTATTGATCTGCTGTTATGTACCATGTGCCGGAGTACCAAGAGGAACCATACATAACACAGCCATGCTTGCTCAAAGACAGCAAGCTACATCAACAAAATCCTTCAAAAGAATGTGACTTCCACTGTAATATTCAGATTGTTTTCTTCACATAATGAAAAAGAAATCAGCACAATCTTTAGCTATCTACTTTTGGATGCAATTGCCATGGAAAACAGAATGTACCAATGCGAAGGGCAATTTCAGAAAGAAATCTCCCTCTCTCTTGAAGTACATGCTTTTGTGATCTCCATATGTGTTAGCAACATGTTGGTGATATTGCTGTTAATTATGGATGATTATAGGGGAAAAAGATGAAGCACACACGTTCATACAGTAAATGTTGGATCTTTTTCACTCTGCATTGCAGTGTAAGAATCAGAGGAAGATTGCAACAGGAAAAAAGCCACTGCTGTTTGAAGTGAGTAGTCTCTCTGCATACTCACTGGCATATTAGAAGTACCATTCAGTATGCAACCAGCCACTACAAAGCCTCTGGGTTGATTATAGTATAGAGCAGGTAGAAAGGAGGAGATATGAGCATGTTCTATTTCTGCAATGGCTACTTTGACTCTTTCTGATTACACTTTCTGTGTGTTCTTTTACTGCTCTTGTGCTTTTGTGGTAAGAATAAGTACTTTACTTGAGGATTTTACAGACAAAGGATCTCTCATTGTGGTCTGTCTCTGTGCTGTAGAAGGGGACGTAAGGAAAGGATGAGCACAAAATATGTTTTGGCTTTGCCTGATAGTCATTCAAGAGTTGGCAATCAAAACCTTCATGTTAGGTTTCTGCAGTAATTTCTTTTTGTTCTAATGAAGATTGCAAATCAGTAAAGTTTCAATGTGAGTAAAACTTATTGTCCTTCTGTAACTCTATTTTTAGTTCTTTATAGAATCATAGTCTCATTACAGTTGAATAAAACCTTTAAGATAACTGAGTCCAACCACTAACCCAACACTGCCAAGCCCATCATTACACTTGGGACTTCACTGGACTATTTTGTAGTGTGTGAACTGGTATTCCTGTTAGTCCTTTAAGTGAATGTTTTCCTCTTTTTGACCTCTTCAGATGTGCTTCCATCTACTGCAAAGCTTCAGAGAGCAGAAATAACTTGATTAATAAATAAAGTATATAGCTCATAAATTTGTTTAAATGATGTGTGCTGTATAAATCACCTCACTTAGTCTGGCCTGTGTAATACCTAATGGAATATTCAGTTATTGAATTTTGCTCACACATTTGCACTCTATTGATTACTGAAAATATTCCATACTTACGTCACCATCACTCTTCAATATGTGGTTAACCTATCTGCTTTTAATGTGCTGTTGCTTGGACTGTTTGAGTGTGTTTATAATAAACTAATGATTTGATAATGTTTCATTAACAGAGAGAAGCCAATAGACATGTGAGAAAACTGGAAGTCGCTGATCACTTCGTCAAGGACATAAATCTGAATGAATTGAAAATTAATTATGAGGAGACGAAAGTAAATAGCAAGCATAAGGTCACACCAGACAAGTTTTCATCACTGCTAGCAGCAGCAGGGAGTGCTGAGGTAGTGTACATTTCAGCAAACTCCTTTTTGTTTAAGCCTTCTTAGGTAGAGTGGCCTTAGATTTTTCCACAGGATACCAAGTGAGGAATCAGGCTGTCAGACTTGCTCAGCCACTGACCCTTGTTCATGTCTGTCAGCAGAAAATCCATCCCATACACAGGATGTGGCCTGATCCATGGCTATTGCTTTATGCTCACTGAAAGCATTTAAGTTAAATGTGGGTGGGTTTTTTTGTGTACTTATACATACTTTTGCTTTTCTTATTTTGCTCTTTATAGAATATTGGAGTTTAGTTGTGTGGAATGCCATATAAAACCTGAGTGATCTTGATTACCAGAGTAGCTAGACTAAGCCCAGGAAACGGTGCAGCATTTCCATTGCTGATACTAAAAGTGGTGGTGGTGGTGTATGTAACTGGGAGGGGGGGTTATCACCAAAAGTGCTGCATTAATTATGTTGTGGAACCGATTTAGGAACTGTCCTCAGAATCAACCCATACAGGCCTTGAAAATCAGGACAAAGGATTATTGTTAAGAGGTACATTTAATGAGGAGGAATCTGCAAAAGCTTTTCAGGAAGCTTTGCTTCAATGGAGAAGAGGTAGCCATGGTCACAGAGAACAACTGCGTGCCAGTGAGGTCCTATCAGGTACGATTTGTTTCTGTTTTAATTTCATTTTAGAAACATTAGGAGCCATTTTGGTGAGTTACCAGACTTTTGATTAGTGAAGATAGTTGTTCTGTCTGAGTAGTAAAGATTTCTTCTTCGTTTTTCTTTCTGATCCTTTGCAAATTAACAAGAGCCTCTGAAAGTTTTTAACAACATGCAGATTAGTATTTATCCTAATTATTGTAATGAACTGTGGTGTTGGCCAGACCATTTAGCTTGTGTCCCTCTTCTTTTCTATGGCGTCATTTCTCACATGAGACTTTAGTATGAGCTGTGATGCTTAAGCATGAAGTCAGAGCTTTAACTGAGACAAGGAATGTGCCTGGCTCAGAATCTCCTGTGTTGCATCAAAGTAAATGTTTCTCTTGCATTCCTCATGCTCTTACTATTTCTTTGTCCCAGCAAATGTAATATTGCTAGCCATTTAAATTTTGGAGTTACGTAAAGACTGAGCTACGTATAGACGACTAACGTGACACGTAATCAGTAACAGTGTGGTTAAGTAGCAAGTTTATACATCTGTATAGCTGTGTAATTTTGTTTTTAAATATTTCTGATAGAATCTGTGGGAACTTGTGAGGTACAGACTAGTCTTACTCCTGTAAAGGAACCTGTCCAAATTGAATTCAAGAAGGACGGCCTGAGCTACATGGAGAAACTCTTGCTAAAGAAATATAGAAGGTATTGTTGAAGTTGCTGGAACTAATGAAAGAAGTCAGAAGTACTTAATAGCATTAAGAAAAATTCCATTGAAACTTTAAAATTATTAGATATATTATCAAGAGTTAAGGTGACTGTATGGAGGGTGCTTTATTTTAATGCCATAACCATTGTAACCAGGTTTGATATCTTTAGTATTTCAGAATTACTGCAGAGGTAGTATTTGGAGGGATTTTGTTTGCTACAAGTCTATTGTGGAATTTGAGGACTAGTAGCTTGAGTTTTGAGGCATTTGCTACAGAAGTTTTGTAGAGAGAAGGAAGTACAATCTTCAGGATACCTGGATAAACATTAGAGTTGTGTTGTTTGTCTCTGAGGTACAAGGTCATTTCAGTGAAATTAGGAAGACTTTCTGATGAATACTGCTGCAGTAAATAGTGTGGGGGTCTTGGTTTGCTTTTTGTCTTTTCATGACTGTGACATTGTACATTAAGAAAAGAAAACTTTTAAACTTTGATGTCTTTTCCTTTTTTAGAACTCAAATTTCTGATAGTTGCATTAAAGATTTAAGGTCTATGCAAACAGCGAGTGTACATCAGGCTGTGACTGGAGCAGAGGAAGGAGAGGATGATGATGTCAATGACTTAACAGGTGTAACACGTTTCTGTTTATTTAATCTGACTAATAAATACTTTTTCTTGCAAGTTTATTTTCATTCCTACAATTGCTGAATGGTTACATTGGGGCAATTTCTGATTAAATGATTTAGCAATAATGAAAGGAGAAATAATAAATAAAAAGTTTGTGTTTGTATAAGTGAATCTTGAACAGGAAAAAAACGTAAATGTATCTAATTCTATTTCATAGTTGAAGAGGTGAAGAGGTATTGGAGATCTGTTTTTAGAGAGGAGGTACCCAACACTGCTTCTGAAAGGGCAGAGTCCTCTTTGCAAATCAAATTCCTTGATGATGTAAGTATGTAATCCCAGAGTAAAGGTCTTTATGAATCTTCACAAAGATTTTAACTGATGTTTAAATGTTGATCTGTTAAATATTTGAACTAGAAACAGCTAAATAATCTCTGATTTAAAAATGGTGCATTTTTTTTTAATCTTTTCCACACAAATGTGGAAAATATTGATGACCAAAATTTCCCTGTCATTTTTTTCCATTTTGTCCAGGGACCTTTAGTGTATGGAAATGATACAAAAGTAAAATGTAAAGGCTTTTAATAACTTGAGTTAAGGTATTTTGGAATTTTAATCTGTTACTGAATATGTTTTGGTTTTTAATTAGTCTTGTGATGAGGACTTGGAAGAATCATCTGAATTTTCAGTGATGGAAACTGGGGCTATGGAAATGAATAAGCAAGGAAAAACTGACCTGAAGCAGTGTGAAAGGTATCAGAAATGCAGAGATTGTTTTGAAAGAGAAAAGAGACTAATCCTGTCTTCTCATTTTATTTGCAGACAGTTATACTTCATGTGAATGGGGAGAATCTTTGACTGTAAATAGTTTTAAGGCATAATTAAGATACATGTCTTATCCTTGGTACAACATAGACTGTGCCAGTGTCAGGACACTTAGCTACTACTTTCCATTACTTTCCATCTTTTCTGAGATCCTGTCTGTGATTGCTGGTTTTGTGCTTGAAAGTTTTCATCTGAACACCCTAACGGTTAATTTGTAAGACATTCTGACCCCAGTTGGGCAGTTAAAGGGTATATGACATATTTACTATTACAGCTTGTGAATAGTAAGTTTGTGTCTTCTTTGTCAATTAACCACCCAGATATATTCATTGCTGGAAACTGGTGAAGCCACTTTGAAATGTCTTTGTTTTGTTTGCTTAATCACTCAGATGTTAAATGATGTAAGATACATTTCTTCACATGTCTATGTCCTGGCTTACAGGTAGAATTGTTCTTTCAGTAGGAGCAGGGACTAGCATACACACAAGTCTAGAATTGATCAATCTTACATTTAAAATACTCTCACTGGACTAATCTTGTAATTCCAGGCATTAGAGTCTTAGTAATTAATGATCTATGTGAAATTCTTCTGATCTCCCCAAATTTATGATTAGATGTGATCTGTTTTTGTTATCTTGTATTCTTCTGCTCTTTCCTCCTTCCATTTCAAAGTGGTTCAGCAATAGTTGCAGGTCAGTACGACACGGTGCCAGACCATTTGCCAAGAGACACTGTAGGCGTAATGAGAAAGTCATCTTGTCATATAACTTCCACAGCTGACACTCAATATATCCCATCTTTTCCTCTTGCCAGAAATCCTGTTCCTTCTAAAGAAATTTCTCCAGGTAAATGTTGAAAGTTAATTGTACAATATACATAAGTGTGTATGGTTTTATCATTCTCATATAGGATATTGGAGTCAACTATGATGATTGTCTGAAGAAAATAAAGATCATTAAATTATGTACCATTCCCTCAGCACTGCAGATCCCTTGACCACAATTTGATGGGCTATGCAAGCCCTATTTTGAAGTGACAGGTATCTGCTTTGACAGTAATCTCACAGCTATGAGCTCATATTTGAGCGAGAAACTGCCTCAATATGAGTATACAACAAACCCATTATGAAGCAAATCAAGTAAGCTTAGAAATCTCTCAGTTTATCTGTACTGTATTAGATTTAATGTATGGCACCTGTCCTTTTATGTAGAAAAATACTTTTATATAGATAGGTTGAGAAACTATAAATAATTACCTGTTCGGCATGAAAGATCATAATTTGTGTGTAAACATTCCAGTGCTTGTTGCGTGTCAGTGAAATCACCATGAAAGTTTGTCAGTTTTATTTTGTGTCATGTTTAAGAGATCCTAAAGATCTTACTCTGTGTTCTAAAACTTTACAGAAGATAGTAACTTTTTTAATATTAACATAATAATTTGGAATGTAAGAATCCTTAATTTCTTATTCTTGCAAGTACCAAACAATTGCTCCAGCACTTCAGAGTGTAGCTCTTTGTGCTTAATTCAAGAAACTGCTTTTATTTAAGTCTTCAAATGTGAAAAAGTCAACAGGAGCTGACTAATGAGATGTGATTTATGTGTTTCTTTGGGCACAGGATGACAAAATATCTATGTCTTGTGTAAACAAAGAACAGCTTGCAGAATCATTCTGGTAGTATGTATTTCAAGCCTTTGTACTACTTCTAAGGAAATCTTATGAAGTTGCTACTATTGCAGTTCTTTTGCTGGCACTGGTTAGATTAGAACATTTTAAATGTAAAAAATTACATTAACATGAGGAAGTAATTGAAGTAAGACTGTTTTTAAGGTCTGATGTTTTTATTGAAAGGAAAATATGGGTTAGATATGGAGCTGGCACTACTACCTGGTATGAGTATGTTGGCATCTCTGAATGCTGAGCAGGAAGCTGGAGAAAGTTAAGTGTAGGTATTTGGTTTAGGAATAACTTCAGTGGAAGTGTCATATTTTAAAGTGATGAAGAAGATACAATAGCCTTGTAAATTGTTTCATGTTCATTCCTGTAAGAAAATAATTTCTATTTGCATTTTTTTTCACTCTTTTCAGAAAAAATGGTTGCCTACAGCCTTGAAAGAAATGCAGAGCAAAAGGAGAGTATTAAACTAAAGACAAGGAGAAGATCACTTAGCTCCTGTAAACTCCCTGAAAAGATTTCTAACCCTACTCAACTAATGAGCAACAAATATCTCCTTGAGAGACAACTGCAGAAAACCCATGAAGATTCAGAAGAAGTGGACAGTGGCTGCAGTAGCCAGAGTTTGCTTTTGCCTCTAATTACGAAGTCTTCAGTGGTAAAATATCTTATCTTGGATTGCTGAACACACAAACTATGTTGTTTAATCTGCTTTCCCAGTTCAGCATGAGGCAACATACCTTGTGCTGAATCAATAGTGATAGTGATAATTGTATGGTGACTATGAAGTATTCTATTACTTTTCCCCAACCTCTCCAGACTCCCTGCCAACCCCAAAGCAATCAAGAGTATCATTTTAATCAGGATTGTCACTCCCCACTGTATTTCATCTGTAGGGAAGGAAGGCCTCTGTACTTTCCAATTTTTATTGTCAGCCTTCTGTTGATAAAAAAAAAAAGTGGAAAAAAAAAAAGCACAACCTAAGTCTCAGGCAGGAAAACCAAGATGTGTTGGGGAAGAGGGCAGCTCTTCCCATATTGGTAGCAAGGTCACTTCACTGTTTGGTGGAATGCCAAAAATTGTAGATACTCTTATCTAACCTCAATTTTTCAAATTTTGTTTGCTGAATATCAAACTGGAAGAAAAAAATCATGGAGGAAATTGGGACATTAGCTTTGCAGTCGTTGTTAAACAGTTGGTATATGCAAAGATAAGTGAAAGCAAAGAAAGAAAATCTGCTTTTCATGTCTTCATTTAATCAGCAGAATAGACCAAAACTCTCAAAACATTAGCAAGGCAAGTTTAAAGGGTTTTGAGGAATGTATCATGCAAAATGATCCTTCTTATGAATATCTATTACACCAGACTATCGGAATCATTCCAAGTTTTACGAAATCAGCATTTTATTAGTATTTTATTATGAGGTTTTCGGTTTCTTTTCCTATTTCTAATACTTTTATGTTTTATTCAAGTTACAGGATGTAGCCAAAAGACCGAAATGTGTTTCTACATGGTACTGGGGACTCGAGGGTTTCTTTGTTGTAGGTGCAAAGCCTAAACAAATAATGTTTGAAGCACGTTCTTCACGGTGCACTGACTCTAGTCCAATGGACAGTAGTTTTCTCTTTCCAGGTAATGGCATACAAATAAAATCCTCAAACACAACACATGTTTATAATTGGTGCTGTAAGGCATCTGTCTTTTCATGTAACTTGGATCTAGCTGATTTTGAGAGGCAACTTCAACACAAGCAGCTGGTGCTGTGGAAGGTTAAAAGAAACTTATTACCTTGAGGTAAATGCCATGAATACAGTGTCATAAATTTATATGCTTCTTTATATCCCTTGAGAGTTTGATTCCAATAGGAATTTCTGCATTTCTTTGTACTTGATACATAGCACAAAACCCATGCTTATAATGGCAAATATGAAACGTGAAATGACTGGTGAATATCAAGTAGATCACTGGAATTTAAGCTGTTGTTGTGTTATTTATCATTCTGTTTTGTATGTTAAGTGTAGAAAAATTGTTGCATGACTTTCTAAAATCACACACATGAACTGCAGTAAAAATAGTAAGTGCAAATTAACACAAACTCTTCAAATAGTTTCCTCTAACACTTTTTAATTTCAGGAGATGGAAAATGGGTTACTAAAAGGAGCCTAAGTGAATATGCTGATGACTCTGTAGTTCAAAGTGTCATACAAAGTCAACTGAATAGACTTTCAAATGTTCTACAGACTCAAAATAGAGCATCTGCCCTGATGGTAGCATGGAGGTCATACCCAGGTAAGGATAACAATGGCTTTGAGGTCCCACTTTAGTAGGTTAATTTTTCTTATGAAAAAAAGTAGAATTACTGTTTGTGATGCTTCTACTGAAGTAATTTTTGTATCTTCATCTATGGATTTGTATGTTGGGTATAATGGCTTATATACTTAGCATTGTTTTCCTAAGAATGGAGGTTTGACTTTAAAATTTCTCTTTCCAGCTGTCACTTGCAGCTCTTCTTATTTGAGCTTCATTTCTACTCCTGCTTCTACCCCATTACTCCCTTCTTAGCTTGAATGTTTAGATAATAAACTGTCTAGAAGAAGATGATATATTACTATGTGTTTTTCAGCCTCTATTACAATATGATTTTGATCTAATAAAAGATTTCTTCATGCTACTAAAATGAGTCTTATTACATGAACTATAAGAAACAAGGAAAACAAGTAATGCATAACTGCATCTGCACTTTTTAGTTACTTTTCTCCATTTCAACTGTCTCATTTCAAGGAATATAACTTACATTATTTTTCCCATCTTAAGCAACCAGTTTGGCATTTTAATTTAAGAAATGCTGTGTGCAGAAATTGAAACTGTCAATTTTGAATCTCAGAAAAAGATTTGAAAGTGTCTATATTTTATTTGCATTACCTTACATTGCAAAAAGACAGAACCAAAGTTTCAAGCTTTTTACACATAATCTCACTCCTCCTCCAAAATTGATGCTATTGGACATAATACTCAGATGAAATCCATTTTATTTACTCTTAAAGTATGAAATGCTACCTCCTAATCAAACTGTAAGCTTTTTAGTCACATTTATTCATTTGTGATTTTAAGCAGAATTAATGATTTGTTCAGATCAATTCTAATTTTAACTACAATTCATGTCATTAATGAGCTGAGATCATATTCTCTTTCTGTGTGAAATCTTGAATTCTTAGAAGTTGTGACCTTTTCTGTTACTTCAGGGAATGATTCTAGAACACCTTGCTCAACAAATGTGCTACACTGTAAACTGACTGGAAATTGTCCTAAAAACACTCAACCAAGACCAAAGAGTTCACCTGTGCATATGATGAGACTTAATACTGAGAGGTCAAAACACAAGTGCCTTGATGTAACTAAACAAGATGAGTATCTGTGGGAATCTGTTGCTGACCAAGAAGCTGGACTTCTGGAAAAAGATTTAAGTTATATAGGTAAGTGGCAATACCTGTTGTTTTTTTTTTTTCCTCACATGTTTTAAAGTAACAAAATGAAAAGAAGTAGTTCTTTCATTTACCTTGTCACATCTAACTGATTTTGGTGCAAAAGTGTACTAAACTACCTGATGATGCCAAAATTTGTGGTTGAATAGTGATTTATTTCCATTCAATTGTCCTTTATTCTGCCCATCAATTGGTAGAAGCAAACTGTTTTATGCAGCTTTTCAAGTTTTTAACCTCTTAGAGTTTTGTTGCATCATGAATTTATTTTTTCCTTGGATATTTAATAATGAAAGTTCCAGATATTGTTAGAAGCTGAATGTGATATGATTCAAGGTTAGCAAGAAGGGGAGTCAATGAACAGGAAACTTTATAAATCTATCTAAACAAGAGCTAATAAGGCACAATAAACATGGTAGTACCTCTCATTTGGGCTTTGACTCAATCCCCTTTCCTCTCTCTTTTTAAAACCATCTTACTTTTTGAGGATGTAGGAGCAAGCAGAGAGGCAAGAACAGCTGTTATAGTTGAAAAGAATGAGTGAGTTCTCTTTTTGTTGGTTGAATGTAGAAAAACAAATGATTGGGATGCTTGTCTTCTATCTTACTGAGAAGACAGGGCAAGTGTCTCAGGCACTTTGTGCCATAGCAGCCTTGATGGACTGCATCTATTAGGCTATAATATGGTGCCTCCCTTCTGAGTTGCTGTGGTGTTTTTATATTGACAAGTCTTGGCTGTGATTCATCTTCAGTAAACAAAAGCAGTCTGGATTCCAGAGTGTTCCATCTTTCAAAATGTTTTTACTATAGGTTATATTGTATTTTATTCTACACATTTCTTCTGAGGCTTCCAAATACCACATTTCGGGGCAGCTGTCTTTCCTTTTTTGGTATGTACTCATCAGAACTCTTGTGTTTTTAGAATAATTTCTCTATTTAATGCTTGAGGAATGAACATCCATGTTGAGTATGCTCAGTGAGGAATAGGGAGGGAAATTATTGTTGAACTGTCCCATTCTTTTTCTCACTTTCTCGTTTCACTTTCTTAGAATACATTTTACTTATAAGCTTGTAGCAGAGGCTCTGGCTACCAGGAAAACAGTAACAGACTTGAATATGTGTTGTGTAAGAAGCATAGTCTGTGACCCCAGTGTATCATGTTCTTTTGGTGATGTGGGGTATATCCTCTTAACTCTTTTATATACAAGTCATCATTAGTCTGCTGCTCAAGTTTTACATTTGCTACTGTGTTCTGAGGTCACATGAGTGTTCGTGGGCCTTGCATATGAGATTTCATATGGTACTGGCATAAACATGTCAGAAGTGAACCCTCTGCAGTACTTCTAATGATGCAGGAATGATATAATCCAAGTTATTAATTATCTAGGGGCTTGCAGTGACATTCCTCATCAGTGAGAGTTGTTGTGAGACTTAATGATGAGTTTCTGTTGTTACTGTGAAATTCTTTAAAATTGATAGTGTAAGTAATGCTTGGTTTGTTTATATTTGTTCCTGAAATATTTCAGGTCCTGAAAAATGTTCCAGTTTACCTTCTGAAGGTGTAACCTCTTCTGCTAGTCACTCAGGGAAGATATGTACAAATAATGCAGATTTCTATAAAAGCAGTGGAGTTGATACTCTCAGGTAAGTGAAACTTATTATGTTTTCACAACAGTGTAAAGTACTCAGAATGCCAACCAGTTTGCTAGAACCGGAATAGAAAGTTTTGACTTTCTGATTGTAGTTTACATGCTGATTACAAACTTCAGCATGACCTATTTTATCTCTTGGTGTTCTAAGCCAGCACTGTGAAGCAGATCAGATTAAGAATTGGTATATTTTGTTGTTGAAACTCCAGACTATGAAGTTGGAGATTATGATTTTTTTTTTTAATGTGTAAGCTTTTGTTAATATACAAGTGATATGAAGGTTATACAAATCATGTGAGTTCTTTGGGCGTGAGTTACCCTTAAAAAGAGCAGCTGTGAGCAGGTGACTACACTGTAGTCTATGATACTTCTGTGATATTGTCTTGGAGACTTAGCAGATGGTTGGAAACCAGGAAGTTCTTCAAAGTTCTGTCTGTCATCTCATAAAAAGTAAAGGTCTCAGTAAGACACTCTGAGGTTAACCACTTGTTATGTGAATATAGCTGATGGTTGTTTGGGCCATTTATTTGTTTATTTTAATGTTCATCATATTGACATTGCAGGTCAGTAAAAGACTAAGCAGTATTTGCAAATAGTGCAGATAATATACACGAGACCCTCTTTCCAATTTCTCTGTTACAGGATGTAGGGTTTCTCTATTAAGGCACAATAATGACAACATTGTTTACTGCTTTAAGAGGTGAAAATGTATATGATAAAAACTGAGAGGAAAAGACAAATACAGTAGCTTGTAATGTATGTATACTTGCAAAACATACAGCAAAAGCTATTTCCATGTCATTTAGTTCTACATATGTGAACATGAACATATAAGGCTTAAAGCAGAGTAGCTTGAGGAATTTGAGCTGCTGAAAATCACTGTGGTATGTTTCTTTTAAGGGACTGGGATGAAAGCCAAGTGGATGATGAGGAAGACATTCTGGAGGATAAGCAACAGGTTCTTGCATTACAGTGAACACACAAGGCACTTAATGCAATTTGTATCTTTGCATATGGTACAAAGCCAAGAAGCAGACAAGGAGGTGTCTGGAATGCTGCTTAGAGTTATTTATTAAGGATTATTTTGTAAAACTGACAATAAAAATTCTTTCAAATCCCTTGATTTTGGCTATGTTATTAGTATGAGGAAGTTACAGAATGATAACAAATAACCTGGTCCTTGTGTTTTTTTGGGGGGGATTTTTTTTATTCTTTAATTTTTGTTCAATATAAAGTCTCTTTCCTGCAGATTGAATTTTGTGTCTCCAAATGCAGTTTTACATTTCCAGACTGAGAGGTAATGTGCAAGAGGTATTAATGGAGAGTTCTTAAATTGAGGGTTTATATGGGGAGATGCATATAGAAAGTCTAATAGATGTGGTAGACTTCGGTATTCATCCAGATATTTTTACACTAAAGGACCTTATCAGGCAGAATAGAAAGTAACAGTTCTACACAGTAACTTTTACTTCTCCTTCAATCCTTTCTTCTTAATTTCAGCAGGCAGCATATACTAGCAGTAAACTTGGTTCCCTCAGCTCCGCATTGAGGAGAAGTCGGTTCTTCGTGCTACTGTCACTGTTCCAATTTGCCAGTTCTGCAGGAACAGAGGTTCAGCCTATCCAGTTCAGCTGGACTGCAGGTTGCTGTCTTACAGGCCTTTTAAGATTAAGCAAACAAAAAAAAGAAAGAAGTTAAAAAATTATATTGAGTGCTTTTGAATTCATCAAACTATTTTAATTTCTCTAGCTGATCATGATGAGGCCTCAATTGTACTTTTCAAAGCATCTTAAAAGCAGCCTTCCCCTGAGTTTAGGTCAAAAAATAGTGCATCCAACTGCAGTCACAAAGATTTCTGTCTCATTGTGTAGAGAAATTTCTGGAGTGGAAGTAATTAAAACCTTTTGTCTCTCAATTGTTCTTACTCATTTATGGGTAACTTACCTGACAGGACTCTAAATTTAATGATAGTTGTCATTCACAGAAACTTACCTATAGAAAGAGAAGCTTTGTGTCCTGCTTTACATCTTATGGCTGTGTTCTGCAGTTCTCTTATAACTGTTTTAGATGAGTGCTGCTCTCTGAACTTCATCTTCTATATACTCATCTAAAACAGGAATTATGTGTCAACCTGAGTTGTTTTTCACCACCATAATAGTGATCAGTAAATTGGGAAACTTCATGTCAAAAGCCTTTTATTTTAGGTCACGGTTTTGTTGACTAAATTGGTTAATTAGAACATGTGGGTAGTTTTAAGAAATTAAGTTTGTTTGTCTTTGAGTGCTCATCTTGAAAATGTGATTCTGTGCACAGAGGTGGCAAGTGACCTTCATTCATACATTCCAGAGTATTATTTAGGTTTTGGGAACTCAACATGTACCTGTTTATGTTCTTCCTGTGCCATAGGACTCTAATGTTGAATACATCTGTTGTCTGTCCTCCTATCAATTATGCACTAATATTAGGCAACACAGACAGTAATCTTTTCAACAATTTCTTTTACAGGAAAAAGTACTTCAGTGACATTAATTCATAAAAACTAGAGCTGCCAGGCTGAACAGGCCATTGATTTGATTTCCTGCCTCATTTCATGTCTTTAAGGTGAGGGCACATTTTCCACTTCAGTTTTCTTTACAGAGTTTACCATATATTGATGTTTTATTACAGTAGTTCCTTGCCAGAAATTCTTAAGAATAAAATCAGAAAGCAGGTGTTCAGCCTTATAGATTAAGGCCAGTGCCTGTCTCTCATGAATGTAACCTTTTCTTTCTTTTTGAGTTACTTTCTCAAATACTCCTGTTACATTAATTTCCCTTGGACGGACAGGCTGATTGTTTCCATGCTGTTCCCAGCCTTTTTTAACTAGAAAAGGATGGAGCAAGGTGCTGCTATAGTGTGTGCCTAGAGCCCTCAACAGTCAGGTTAATCTTTTGGATTTGTGCTTGTCAAAGATAACTAGAAAGTCACTGACTGTTTTCTAAATCTGATTCTAACAGTTTTCCCTTCCCATCCCTTTTTCTTGAAAGAAAAAAGCCCACATCTGATAATACATCAAACGAACTTTGGACTAAAAATAAGCTTCCTTCAATGTATTAGCAATCTCTTTGGTTACTGAGTGATGATTTGAATGCATCTCAGCTTCAATCCCTGAGTTTAACACACTTGAATATGTCTTTCATAAGTTGATTTTATGTTTTTCCCTTTCTTCAAGATACAGTGGTGGGACAGATAACTAGGAGACAAAAAAGAGCAGCTGAACTCATGCAGTTCTGTGACACTGCTTAGTTTCCTGTTGCAAATAGAACAAAACTACTATTGAAAGCTTGCTGCTTATGATTGTGGATGTGGTTTAATGTACTTTTCTGCATTTGTGCCTTGATACAAACACAATGTGCAAATGGTTATGCTTGAGTTTGGGATTTTCCTTTTCTTGTTTCCTCCTGTGCCTGTTGTAGGAATAGCTTGAGCTAAACCCGTATGTCAGGGGATTTGGACAAAAAAAAAAATCTTTTCTGTCTGTCAGTGTGTGAAATTTCTGTTATTCCCAAGTATTGTAATTCCAAAGCTTCTATTTCCCTTGCCTAAGATGTCTTTTAGTGCATTTCAGGACAGGTCTCAGAATCACTGGTAAAGCAGCATCAGATTGGCATGATCCATCCAGGCTGCTATGCTGTTATGTCACATTGACATGCATCTATATAGTTGCTTAGTATGGAATAACCATGTTTCCATGGACATTAATGAGGAAATTTGCAGTGTACAAATGAATGTGCCTTATGCTCTAAGTGCAGACCAACCTTTAGCTGAATGCTTATTTCTGAAGCACTTACCTGGAAGTCCTTGAAGTATTTTAATTGGTTGCCATTTGGCTGGCTGCCTGATAATGTCTAACTTTGTTATTTCTTTTTATAGAGACAGGGCACTCTTCCAACTAGTCAAGCTACAGAAGCCACGTGAAGTGCTGTGCACTTCTGCTGATGTAGTTGGCTGTACACACAAGGATGCGTTGAGATTGGAAAGTGAGAGCTGAGATTTTCCTGTTCATGTTTCATTTCAGCCAGTTCTGGCAAGGAATGAATTATACTGAAAATACTGGTCATGACTCTGCTTGTGCTGATACTTTAAGGGTCTCTGGTATATACTCTAAGACTCTAACAGAGCAGAGCTCTGGTTTACTGTTTGATTCTAACCTCTAATCGACTTTAAGATGCTGTCATTTGCTGCATCTCATTTATAAAAATTAAGGGTTGTTCTTTCCTCCACCATAATATGGCTTATGTGCATCTCATTCAATTATCAGAAACACATAAAACCAATTAGTTTTAATTTCTCCAGACCCTTTAGATCAGGGAAATACACATCTGTCTTTTTCATTTGAAAAACGAGTTCTGCAATTTGCAAGCCATCAACACAAGGGCATTTCTAAATTATTTTGGTCGAGAGAAGTGTTCCGTGACTTTCTGTTTAATTAGGATTAATTAGGTTGTTGAACATGCTTATGCTTTTTGTAAGGAAGGGAAACATGATAATCTATATAACTGTTACAGATCAGTTAGTAAGCCCAAGAAATGGAAGCCTCAAAAAAAACAAAACTTTTTTTTCAGTGTATGGAGAGACCTTCGAAAAAGAGCTGGCTTTTAGTTTGGTAAGACAGAGGGAATTTGAGTGCTGGTTTGAACAGAGATGTTAAGGAACAAATATTCAGCAGAATATATTTTCTGGTGGTTTTGTTTAACTTCAGTCAAAAATAGCACTTGCACAAGCTGTTTGAGAAGCAGAGGTCAGGTTTTGGAGTCTGTATCAACAGGTCACTTCAGGTTCACTTTGGGCAGTAGCTTGCAAAGCTGGCAAAGTTTGCAGTGAACCTTTGTTAGATTTGACTTTGATTCTATGTACTACTTTAACTAAAGAGTCTTCAGGCTCAGAGAATCACCCGTGATAGTGCCTAATCTTTTTAGAAACGTCATGGCCTGTGATGTGATGCACACAAACTATTCCTACCAGTGCTGTTTCTGCACCAGAGCCCTGACAAAGCATTTTATTCTTTTCTTGTAAGTTTGAATCATTGCTACAGGGAAACCTTCAGAAACATTAATTGAATGTGGCTCTATGTGAAAAATGTGACCACTTTTCTTAACCTGCTATGACTATATAGTCCTGAAAAAGTAACACTCCGTTGCATTGTTTCTGCCTGGCTACTGTAGCTTGCCAAATACATACATCCTTTCTTTGCTACTATATTTCATTTTCCTATTTACTATAGGACGTGAGAATTGCTATTAAATGATCATTTAGAGCCATCATGTGCTGCTTAAACCACAGCTACTGTTCTTGACATTATTTGCATTTAGCTGGTGAAGTGCTGTAAAAATAACTTTTACGATCACAATTAGAACAGCAGCTTCACAACAGAAAGAACAAGGAGCTTTTCTACAAAAAAAAAAAAAAAACCAACCCAGAACCTTTTGAGGCAAAGAGGTCCCACATCATCTGTCCTCTTTAATTCCAATCATTAAGCTTTCACAGATTATTTCTCTCTTGGCTAAGCTGTTCTACGCTGGCTTTGGTGGGTTTCTTTTTTCCTTATTTGTGCCCCTGCTTGTTTCTATATCTTTGAGAACATTACTAAAACATGCTCATCAAGGTTAAAGCCTCATCCTGGTATACAATATTCTTTATAGGTGACAAGTCCTGTTGGACTTCAGAAGGAACAGAATGATGGCAACACTTTTCAGAATAGAAAGAGCTACAGTTACAGGTACAACCTTTCTTCTCCCGCCTTCCCTATTTTTTCTTACTTTCTGAGTTTTGCATTCTTAAGGGTGACTTTAGGAGCTTTTGCACATTCAAATGATGATGAGTTGGTTTTGTTGTGTATTTCTTTGGAAAAGGTCAAAACAGGAGCAGATGTAAGGATTTTGATTACTTTTTATCACCATTGGTAAAAAGAAGAGAATATGTTGGCCTCCCTTTCAGCACAGATTATGCAAATGGATTAATTTTGAATGATGAAATCTTAAGAACATCCAGGGACAGCCTATCTGTTCTTAATAAAGTCTGTAGGAGTCTTGCCAGTGGAAAAGCACATAATGTTCTTAGGCACATTTTTGCTTTCACTGCTAAATGATTTTGGAATCCATTTTATAAAATGTTCTACACGATGCAGGATCTTTCTGCTTTGCTGTCATGGTCTCCAATGCCTGCATTAGCTCCTCCAGACTGGACTTCATTTCCTTTCACCCTAGTCAGTCAACCTGATGTACAGGATTGCTTGGAAAGAGGGACTTGGAGTGTCAAGGGCAGTACCCTTACATAATGTTTGTTAAGAGGAGAGCTCCTGGAAATAATTTCTAAAGCCTTTCCACTGCTATGGACTTTTTCAAGCGTAGGAGAAAATGTTGAGGCTAATAAACTGCCTCAGAAGCGCACAGATAAGGAATTAGTTTTCAAAAACTTGGTCTAGTACCTAGAACATACTCTGCCCAGTGTGTTCTGGTGTCTGTCTTGACTCCTGCTGTAAGCTAGCCATTAAAGCCTTTTTAGATTACCCAGTTTTCACACACCCTTATAGATCTGTTTAATTTAAAGCTATGATAGAGTTCTAAATAATTCCCCAGTCATGCATATGTGTTGCATAGTAAGTGCTACAAAAGACAGGTAATAAGTTCTCATATTCTGCTGTCCAGCTTTCTTTGTGCTTATTTGCAGTGCTTGCAAGAGTAGTATGGAAAGAAGGAAAATTTTCAGCTTGATTGTAGGTAGACTTACTATTTCCCATGTGGGAAACTGTGGCATTTAATGAGGGCTTTTGATTATAAATTAGTCTTTCCTCCTTGTGTTGTGGCCAAGAGTGGGAAAACTAAAACTGGACACAAGCAATTCCAAATGATGTTCATGTGGCTCTTTTTCCCTTTTCAAATCACTTGCTGTTGAATAGTGTGAAATTTCATGCCTTGTAAAGGTTTGAGATGGGAACAGGGAAACAAAAACTTTCCTTTTGATGGAGGACAGCACTAAACTTCAATTTCAGTGTGGATATTCATCAAGCTAATTAGATTTTTCACTTTTCAAGCTGGAAAGCTTCATAACCAATACAGAAAGACATTGCTAAATTAAATAGATTGGAATTTTCTCTGTTTATAGAAAATGAGATACAATCACTTGCTGTGTATGGAATAGTTTTGCTGGTTTTCTTTTTGTAACAGAGATAGTGAAGCAACTGCAGCTTGTTTTCTGCTGGTTAAGAACTGATTAGATCATGAAATTCTGGAGTAGGCTGAAGGTTTAAGAGCTGTCTCCACCGTGACATTTTTAGCCAGGCCAAAGCTAAGAGAAAGTAACTAGCAAGAGTGGTAAATAACAGTGGTAGATCTGGATGTTATTGTTGGTGAATAAACATTGCTGAATACTGTTATGGATGTTATTGTTAATTTTACTAGGATCTTTATGGGCCTTGTTGGCAAGAACCTGTTTACACAGGGAATTTTTGAAAGTAACAATGTGATTTGTATTTAAAGGGTACTGGAAATCATCCTGGTGTTTTACAAACTGCTTGCAAGGGTAAGGTTACTGTTCTGAGAGTTTACAGTTTAAAATGCTGTTCACTTCATCAAAAGCCAATACAGAAATGTGATGATTACCCCTTATATTTTATATGTGGTGCTGGGAACATGAAGGATCTTTTAATAATTTAACAGATATTTGTAACTTATGACACTTCAAAACCCAGTGTTTATGGTTATTTACTCTTCCATTCTGCAGCACAAATTAGAACTTGCTTAACTTTTTTAGATAAGCATCACCAAGTAACATTTCTTGTGCTGCATGAGATGTTCTGAAAGTCAAATAGCTTTCTTGAGAATATTTTGCATGTTAATTTTTCCACCTGAATATATTTGGGAATATAATTCTGGGAAAGTTTATGGGTTTGCTTATATAACTTGTGTATAACACTTGGCTATACTTATAATATGTAAGTAAACCATTTTCCTTCCACTTCCCTGAAGCATTTTATACTTAAGCTTGAAAAGCTGGGATGTTCAACTTCTGCATCAATATCTCTGATATTTACATTGTTCCTACAATGTGAAGCTGCAGGAATGGGAACTGTGTAGCAGTAGTAGGACCATGGCTTATGGCACAGCATGTAGGGAGTATCATTGTCATGGTTTAGCAAGGAGTTGCTTTTGCTTAGTAACAGGGGGAGCGGGTTGCAGTGAAGACCCGGTAAAAGTTTTTTAGACTCTCCCCCGACTCCTGGGTTCAGACCCACCCCCCGGCCTGGCTGGGCCAATCTGGCGCCTCTGCGATCACTATTTAGGGACGGGAATTTGAGGTGCCAGGCAGGAGGTGTAAGAGTGGTACAAGATGGAGGCGACCATGCGGACCCCACAGTCGGAGAAGGAGGAAGGATGGAGCATCAGACCAGAGACCCCTCTGCAAGCCGTGGTGAGAGTGCAGCCGGTACCCCTGCAACCTATGGATCAGCAGCAGCAACTTCATGTGAGTGTGCCCGGACGGGCCAGAGACTGTGTGGGGGAGGCGGTCATGGCACAGGACATGCTGGAGAGCCTGTGCACCGCAGAGCAGCCCCACACGAGAGGCAGAGAGGAGCAGCAACTTTTGGGACAAATGAGCATCGGTGCAGCCCGTGCAGGGCTTTGGGACAAATGTGCGTCGGTGCAGCCCGTGCAGGGCTGCCATGTGTGTGTGGTACCTCACGGACTTGCAAGGAGGACTGGTGCAGAACCCACTTGCCCTGAGGTGAGACAAACGGCAGAAGCCACCAGGAACGGACTGACTGAAACCCCCACTCCCTGCCCCCCTGGGCCGTTCAGGGGGGACGGAGGTATAAAACACCGGGATCAGGGCTCTGAGCCCGGGAAGAGGAGAGGGGTGGGGAGCAGGTGGTCTTAAAGGGCTGGTCGGACTCTTCATCTCTGTACCATTCTGTGTTGTTTTGTTTTGGTTCTGGTTTTTGGGGTTTTATGTTTTAGTTGGTATTAAATTATTTTCTGTTTTCTTCCCCAAGCCGAGTAGCCTGCTCTGTTTTGTCCTGCACCTTAAGCGGCAATTAAGCTCTTCCTGCCCTTTAGCAATCCTTAAGTCTTCGGTACTTGAGGCTAATCGTGGTCTTTTGTTCCCTGATGGGCCTAAACCACGACAAATCATGTATGCCTGGAAAAATCCCACTACACAAACTATTTCATGATGATGGGTTTTGTTTTGCCCTCACAGGACTTTGATCTGGCTGCAAGGTGTTTAGCATTACTACTTTCTATGACATCTGCATGTGACAAGGCAACTGAAGAGTGATGAAGAGTCATTTCCTGATTATTTGTTTTAAGAAAACAGAATGCTTACTGCTCAACACAAACTTTCTTTCATTTACTCAAATATCAGAAAAAGAAAGTCCTGTAGTGTTTTGCTGGTTGCAGATAACTTGCCCAGACAGCGTATTGTCAGGGTAAAACTTGTCTCCAAAGCCAAAGCAGCCTATGAAGCCAATCACTTTAAAACACAGAGCAGAAGTTGTGGGCCACTCCAAGGTATTAACAATGTTAAGTAATCTGTCAATTAGACATGAGTGAATTCTCTACTGACAGAGCTTTCACGTTTTGAAGTTTTCTTCAGGCTCTTGCCTACAGCATTGCAGTCCATGTTGCAGAATGTGACTTGGGTGGTTGGTGCCCAGTTCACTTCATGCCAGTGACCGAATCCAGGAAATAACAGGGGCTTGGAGAAAAGAAAGATGAGAAGTGCAAAGTGTCCTGATGGGTGCTATTGCTATTCCTTCTTAATTTAAACAAAGGACTATAAAGTCTCCTCCTTTTAGTGATGTCTAGTCTTTATTTGACTCTTCCTTTAGATTAAAATTCTTTTGTCTTACAATGGGAAAAATCTCTGTCCTTTTAAAAGTCACTCATAATTTACAAATCAGTTAAACATTTTTTTTTCATGAATGACAAGCAAGGATTTGTGTCTGCAAGTATCACTGCATGAAATGGGCTATTTAAAGCAAAATCTGTTTGCTTCAGAGAGAAGAAAAATGCTCTGAATTTGAACGACGTGTCAAAATGTCAACCAAAGTGTCAGCCAAATGCAGCAGCTGTTCCATTCTTAGGTTCATGTTATATAAAAGAGAACTGAGGAATGCAGTAGCTGGTTTTATTTGTTTTGTTTAGTGAAACTATGCTTTTTATTAGAAATGACTTTTCCAGGAATCCTCTTTGGCACTAAACAGCCAAACTTTTATCTAGGTTTCTGAATAAACTGCCTGTTTCCAAAATCTTCTACGCAAAGTATTGTGGGTGTTGAACACTGTTAGAGATGTAGCCCAGTTCCCTCCCACCTTCCTCTGTTCTTTCTTTTCATGTTCTCCCACAGCGCTTGGCTCCTTTCACTCCAGTAGTGATCATCAAGATCCAATATATTACAGGGTAAAGCAAATAAACTGCTGTTCACAATTCCTCCTCTCTTTGCTTTCTCTCCTGTTATAGGCAGCATCTCCTGCTTCTTCCTCATTCTTTGCTTCTTGTCCTTAATCTCTTCTTTTCCTTCCCATTGTAGCTGGCAATGAAGAAATGGAGGGGAGAGAAGAAGAGACAAGAGAACCTGTTGCTGATTGCACAGTAGAGTTGGTCTTTCCTGGTAAGTTTTGTGTTTTGGGCACTTGCTATAGAAATTTCTGGTCTCCAGGATGGATGTATCCAGGCCTCTTCCCCCACTCGACTGCTCCCTCCACCCCAGCCCTTGCTGCAATCAAAGGAAGGTTCTCCTGATTTTTTTTTCTTGATTCCCCACTGTTAGGCAGTGCCTTGACCTCCCTTCCTCAGCAGGCTCTCTGGCTCCAGCCTTTGTTTTGTTTCATCAGTGTTCCTCTTTGGTAGGCAGCCCTCAGCAGAGATGTTGTTGGTACCTTCTGAACCCTTTATATAGATCTCAGGTGAGGGAACTCAGATAATCAATTGCTATTCTTTTCTGTGTATGACAGTCAAGAACTAAAGGCTCCCACAAGATGTGTACATTTCAATCAAATGTGAATGATTATTTTGGGTTGTTAGAAATGCAGCATCCAGTGGACAAAACCCTATTAAAACCAGCTTGGGTTCCAGGTTATTTTTTAGACAATGAGGGGAATAATAGGGACAGGAACAGTGGAGAGAAAGACAGGGTAGGTTTAATTGTGTGGATGCATGCAGTATGTGCTTATGACTGAAACTAAGGAACTGTTTCATGCTTTTCATAGGGGAATTAGATTTAAAATGGAAAGATGACATATTACAAGAGCAGCAATGTATTTATAGATGCTTAACCTGATGTTCATATGTTTCAGAGTACGTGTATATAAAAGCAGTGTAAATGGTCTCATAAAGGCAAATGATTTGTAGCAAGCTGTGGAATATGTAGTAGTTGTAGTACTATGACATCAGTCAAGTTCCCCTGTGATACCTACCTCACTTTACCCAGCCAGAAGGATGGCAAACAAGCTATGTGTTGGAGAAAAACACACACCACGTCTGTAGTTGACTTTCTGTAGGTAAATGATACTGCAAAATGTAAGTTTTCTGTAGGGTTTGTTGAACTGAATTGACCTTTGTAACACAGCTTTATTCTCTTCAGCAATCCTCAGGTTTTGAAACAGATCAATAAATTGAGCAGTAACACTTCACAAAGACCAGATGGTTTTCACCCAGTACTTCTAAAGGAATTAAAATGTGAAATTACCAGACTGCTGCTGTGGTACACCACTTAAATCTGCCTCAGTGCAGAAGGAATAGCAGGGAGTAACTATTATACCAGACTTTTTAGTGTTTCAGTGTGTAGCTGAATTCAAATACAAGTAAGTCTGACTTATTAGTAGGGCATAAGAAAAAAGTCAAGTAGTCAGAGGAACGGATAACATATGTTGTAGAGTTATCACTGTAACTTTTATGAAGATAAACAGTACCTGGAAGATCATAGTTGCTTGGAGAAGTTAATGAGTATGTTGATGTGGGTGACATAATTTACATTTTGTGCATAGATTTTTCCAAAAAGCCTTTTAAAAAATCAGACAAAGCTTTTAGGAAATTGAGCAAGCATTGTGTTAAAAAGCAGCCCTTTTATGCATTTACAACTTGTTTTAAAAAAAGAGGAACTGAAGGACAGGATTATATGTTTTCATGTGGAGGATAATTGCAAGGCCTGCACTGTGTAACAGATGTGGTCTGTGAAAGGGGATAAATAGGTGACAATTTGCTGCTGATACAAAGCCACTCAGAATATTCTAATTAAAACTGACTGTGGAAGCTTAAAGAAATGATTGGTTGACAGAGGAAACTGAATATTGATAAGTGAATTACAGTCTGTGGGTGGGAAGGAACCCTAGTCAAAGTCATGGATGAGTTTTAAATTTGCTAGTTGGGAAATAATCATTGTCTATAGTTCCTTGAAAACGTTAGCTGAATGGCAATCAAGCTGCCACATATGTAATTCTTTATGTAGATGCTAGTTATGCTACATTGTTCAGTATACAGTGGCACTGTTGATGTAATTTTAGAAGGAGGATTCAAATACCCTGCCTAGTCTAGGAAGAAATTTCTCCCCTTAGAGGCTCTAGGAGGAGCAGTCCTGGATCAGCAAGTCTAATCCTTATTCTGCAGGCAAATTTGGTTGACTGGTTTTTGTTGTTGATGCCATGTTTGGGAGGTGCTTCCACAACCTCACTGCTCTGAGTCAAGTTGGAACCAGCATCTCAATTCCAGATTAACTTTGATTTTATTTACTGATTTGCTTGGCCAACAGAAACATACTTATTCTTAAATAACATTTTTAGTTTAAAGGGATCTTCTTCTCATTAGTGCTTTTCTTTTGATTCGTGGTATCTGATGAGAGGCAGCAATTAAACCTCAAAAGACAGTAGTTTGCTAAATTGATCAAAGATAATATTCTTTGAGGAGACCCTCCTTGTTTCTCATAATAGCATATGACTAATTCACCTTTTTATGAATATGGCTGTGTTTGGTATAAGAGGAATACTAAATATATTGTTTAGTAGTTAAATGATTTAGGAGAGATTTAATGTAGCCATCCATCTGATGAAGCGAATAACTTTTGAGATGCCATGAAGACTGAGTGTATAATGCTCATAAAATTCATCATTTGTTGCATAGATGCGAAATGTGGTGTTTGGCAGAGCTGGAAGAAAGCATTTGTGTGCTTTTGATCAAAGATGCTTGTGGAAAATTATACTGCAAAGCATCAAGTTAGTGATAAGAATATATAATGGCACAGTTTTGAGAAAGAATAAAACTGTCATCAACTGAAGTTGGTAAATCGTTGGGGAAAATGACTGTATATAGTTTCTTATTCCTCAAATAAAGATTGATGCTTCAAATAAGATGCTTTAAATAGTGATGTTTAAAGATAGACATTAAAGGTTAAATTTACCTAAAATGGAAAAAGAAATCTCTAGTAGGTGACAGAGAAATTCATAAGTCACTAAGTGGAAGCTGAATAGTTCTCTCACTATCCAGTGTTCAACTTGATGCAAGGAGAAATGATTTCTTTTATCAGTAGTTTAGTAACTGGGAACATTCTTGTGTCCAAGCTAAAGGAGTGGCTTAGTTTATGTTGCATTTTGAGGGCTGTATTATGTTACAAATCTAAGGCTATTCAATAAATAATGAAGAATTTCTTTATTTTTCAGGGATATGGTTTCTGTAATTTCCTAAGCAAACATAACACTGGAGGGAAGCTTCTTCCTCCATTGAAAACAGAACAGTTAATCTTATGGATGACAGTTCTGTAATCTGATTTATATCCAGTTTACTGCTGGCCACCTGCAAACAATTTTATGTTTAAAAAAAAAATCTTTGAGAGCACTCATTTGTCTGTGAAAGATGATTCCCTTGGACTGGCACAGGATCTTGGGCCTGTCACAACAGCTGGGTGCTTAATCAGACATTTGGTGTTACTGAATCTTGATTTCTGGTAGGGCTTTCAGTAGGTTTGTAGAATGACTGTCTACTGCACTCTGTTATAGAAGGAAAAATGCCTTTCATGCTTTACTGTGTGCCATCATCTCCTGTGAAGGTGAAGTTAAATCCCATTGCATGCAAAATGAAAAGCAGAGTAACCTAACTGTCTGACTAGTCTTATAGACAATAAAATCAAACAGTCCTGAGCTTTTGATAATGGTATTAATATTTTTTTCTTGATTTAATAATTTCAACAAACTATTTTTACTAGTTCCTCTGTTTTTTTGATCAGACAGAAGGAGACAGTTCTCTCCCATGATGTGGGAGAGGTCCCCTGATCTTTAACTCACACATTTACATTCTTTCTTTTTTTCTCTTTCATTCCCAGACTATCTGAGTCCCTGGAGCAACAATGCCATCACTGTGCCTGTGATGCACTGCTGTCTCTTGCTTCTTCATCACATTCAAACTAGTCAGCTAGTTTGAATTGCTCAGTGCTTGGCTAAAGTTGGCATAAACTAAAGGCAGTGGATAGAGGGAGGTTACCTGAGCTACTGCAGACCTTTCTCCTTCCTCTCCCGGTTGGATGGCTTGTTTATTGAATAGCTTGTTTTATCAGGTCCATATTGGACTCAGAACTCTTCTGGTTTTACCTGTTGCACTGGTGGCCAAAACTTTGTGTGCACTTTTTGGAACTTCTGTCAGGACCAACCACATCTGCTTGGAGTTGAGTTTTTAAAGTTTCTAGTTTGGCCCATTGAGGCACGTGGTGTGTGTGACGTTTGCTTCTGAAAGCTGAGATCTTTGTCCAATGTAGAATATTAAATTCTCTACAATTTGTTCTTTGTGTCTAACACCATCACACAAATTCTCATTTCATTGTGTGACTTTGCATCTGCTTCATGTATAATATAAGTGAATATTTAGAGTGAGATTTTCCTAAGTGTTTGAAACAGACATCACTGAGGAGTTGTCTTGGTCTAATACTTCTTGAAAATGTCTCAATCCACAAATGCAGATATGATAGCTGAAGTGATAGTGAAGTGTCTGAGCAAATAGAACTGCTGATAAACATTGAAGGTAGGATTATAGCACAAATCTGAATTCTACTCTCTTCCCCACGCACTGTTGTTCTCTCTGTGATGTGGTTGATGTTGTGTTTATGTATGGGTAGCATATAAAGTAGAGGTTAAAAGCTCTGCTTGGACATTCCTGGAATGCCATTACTGTTTAGGAGTGCTTAGTTAAATGAAGAGAGGGAATTTGTGTGTTCATTTTCTTTAGATCAGTGCTGCATATTTTTATAGTGTATTTTGAATATTGAGCTGGGACTTGAGACTCTGATTTGTAAAAAGAAAATGAAATAAAGGAAGGAACAAGAGCTGAATGAAATAGGTCTATTCCTGTCTGGAAGGATAAAAAGAACAGAAACTGGCTGAAATACTTGCTCTGACACAAAAACTCCCCACAGTCAGAAAGCAAAACCTGAAAGGCCTATTACCAAACAAATCCACCAAGATGATTTGCTTTGAGGGAAGATGGACTAATGCTGATGTGCAGACATGCTGGTGTTTGGATTGCCACAAATGTGATCAGTCTTTTCCAGGCACCTGTGGTCTGAAACTGCAAAATGAAGAGCAAAAGGAAGCAAATATAAGGAAGTGTAAAGCGTATTTTACGGCAGAGACAGAGGCCTGGGAATGATGCTGTGTAAGTTCTCATTTCCTCTTGCAGAACGTGCTAAACTGCCATAAACAGACCCAGATGTAATCAATTTAAAAGGTGCTACAAAAGAGCTAGGTGAGACATCTGGGAACAGATTTCCCCCTTTTTACTTTACCATTGCTGCAGGATACTCCTTGAAAATACTGCACCATCTCTTTCTTCTGGCTACAGGGGAGGATTAGGAGAGGAGGAAACCTAATAACTGACTCCTCACCAGTGTGAGATGCACGAAACAAAATTAAAGCAGTCAGAAAAGATAACGGAAGCTGAAGCAGCAATACTTTTATGAGAACTGAGCCACAAAGCAGGGGCCTCAAGGCAACCCTGTTATTTGATCCAGAATCAGTTGCAGCTCTCAGATACTGAAGTGAAAAATCATCTGACAGAGGCAATAGTGTCTGATGCGTGATGGACACCTGGTGCCATCAGTGCTTTAAAATCTCGACCACATCCTCACTCATACCTTTGTACAAACATCCACTGGGACACGTGGCTGCATGAACCACAGTGACAGAGCCTAACTGAGACCTATGGTCAGAAAGAGGCCATAGGGCTTTCAATTGTGAGGGAAAACATGGACAGCATGGGCAGATCTCCAGAGGAGGAGAAGCCATTCCATTCTTTATGCTGGGGCAAACGCACAGACTCCAGAAGCTGCCTTTGCTGCGATAGGGAAAGCAGAGATAATCAGGACAAGGATCTGTATGAGAGGGATCACTTTGAGTGAACTCGCTGTGGATTTAAATCCCACAGAAGCCCAAGTTTACCTGACTTGATAGCTTTTATTTATTTCATTTTTGCTTTCCATGTCTGAATGAATTGTTAAAATGAATTATGTCGTACAACAAACTTTGGGATGCCCAAGGCAACACTCATGTTTTTAATATTTTAGCTCCAGTGTGTCTGTAGTATGTAAAAGGACTCTTTCCTTTCTAAACTACAAATGTTTTATACACTTGCTGTTATCAGAAATACCTCTGCTTCTGCTGTGCCTCCTCCGCTGATGCTGATGTTATTTGGTTTTCACTTACCAAAGCTCCAGTCAGTTATTATTGCTGAAGGGCTGAAGGACACGATTACTTAAGTCAGGGAGCAATTTAATACAGGTGGAATGTGAGGAGTTTTCTAAGGAAGGAGGTAATAGAGTTGGTTTTAACTCTTACTGTACAGGGCAAAAAAATCTCACTTGTCCTTCACTGGCAATGTCTGTCTCTGACAACAATGCCTGTGTGTTTTGCTTATTTATTCCATCTTCTCCTTTTCAGCTCGGGTAGGGAGCAAGGTAGAAAGCAATCATTATTTCTTGTAGGGGTAGCCACATCATTTCTTGCTTATCATTTCCTTTCATTTATCATTTGATTTAGAAAGCACCATCTGTGAGTTTGAATAAATATTTAAGTGCAGGGAGTAATAAACCAATGCTTTATGGATGGCAACTCTTTTAGAGGCTATTTATATTTATTCAGAGACTCAGAGGGAACTCTACAGAGGGCTGCTGCTGCCATCCTGGAATGATCACTGGTCCTAAGACCAGTATCAAGCACTGCTTAGAGTCCTTATGGTTTACTCAGATTAATGAGAGCGGTTGCTCTGTGCAAATAAATGTCATCTGCACTATTTAGCAAATACATCTGGCTAGGACAGGCACAACTTGAGGTCAAGTTCATTGAGGAAACTCAAAAACTCCATTTTATCCTAAAGGATTAGGTTAAATGAATAGGAGTGAGTACAGGCAACTGCAAGAGTGAGTTCCAAGTCCAGCTATTTAGGTCTTTGCTTCTGATTGTATCCAAATGTTGAACGTGGGGGAGAAGAAACCTTGCACAGTCTTTCCCATCTGCTTGTGGAACTGTTATTGATTAAAAAAGCAAAGTATCTTTCTTACACCTGTGAAGCCTCTGTTAAGTGAAGATACTGGCCAAATCAATGAAGTGGTAGATTCCTTGACGTGTCCCACCTTCAAAGTGTGGTCATTCACTGCAATCCATTGTCACAGAATCTCTGGGCCCACACAGGATTTCTGTCACTCTAAGGTTGCCCATCACTGGCATCTCTTTGTTTCTGAGTAGCAGAACCCATTTGCCTAATGGATATGCCAAAATTGGCTCCTTTAACACGTTGTATCTCTCTTTTTATAGTCACCCACTTAGAGAAATGTGTTGCAGTCCTTGAAAAGCAGGATTATTCTGGATGTTGCATTTTTATCACAAAAACTCAGTACTCCCCTCGCTACTGAATTTCCTTTCCAGGAAAATGATACTAATTTTTAAGTAATGGTAATTTTATATTGGGAAATGGAATTAAGGCTTTTTAAAAATTGATTCAAGATTTTTCTATCAAGTCCTTCAAAGAAAGAGGCTTCTTCCTAGAAACTTTTGATGTCATGCTGCTATTTAACTCTTTGCTAACTGTAAGGACAAAAAGTGTTAAGGCCCACTAGGAAGAGGAAGGAAAGGAGATTGTGCTGCCAGATGTATGGTGAAACGGAAAATGAACATAATGTTTACAGTGTCAGACTTGGAGTGTTCAGGGATATGATTGTAAGTGAATCTGAGTACTGAAAATGGCTTCTGAAGTTGAAGATTTTGTCAGCCTCAGAAGATGTGGCATTCACGTCCTAGAGCATTTAATATTTACTGATTAAAGGAGGCCTAGAGTACAGGAAGATTCCTTCCTCCTGCAAAAGCAGAAGCAAAGTCTTGAGTACATTTTTGAGAGAAAACACATTGCACAACATCAATGCAACAGTACAAAATCAATAGGACATTCTGAAGATTCTCCTTCTTGTAAACTCATCAGCCCTACAGGAAAAAAAGTGCTGATCCTTTAAAAAAAGTAAAAATTTCTGCCTCTGAAGAAACCTCAGCAAGATATATCCAGCAATTAAAACAACCAACTTTGCTTGGCAACTTGCTGTTGGCATGATTTTCTAACGTAACTACCATGAAAGCCTTTAGAAATCGCATCCTGAGAGCTTTCTCATTGAACTTTGAACAACAGCTATTGCATATGTACACAAGTGTGGTTGTGCAGCATTTTAAGTCATTTCTGATCCAATTCCTTCCCAGGACCCCCATTTTTAATAGTTTTTTTTCTGTAGGTGTCACTCTAGCCCAGCAGATAGGAAACACTTCCCTTAATGACAATATAGAATACACAGAGATCAGAAGCAAGCTGTAATCTGGTTTACTGTGCCGTGGTTGTCATACCAACAACAAGGTTTCCCAGCAACTAACAGAATTAATTATTTTATAGTTTTATTTACTTATCCTCTCTAATAATGAACCTGATGCAAAAGGATGTTTTTTTCCCTTTATAATTATGTGGCAGTTAAGAAGGGCTTCCCAAATAATTTACATTTTGTCATCATGTTAATACTGACAATTCAAGTTAATCTTATTAATAGAATTGGAGCTGGTGATAGAATTCATGAAGATTTTCACTTGCACCAAAATGTAGCCATTTTATGTTGTATCTTATTTTGTGTCTCCACTGATTGAAAAAGAGAAGAACAAAGCAATAGCAGATACGGATTTGATGGTGTTGCTTTGCATAGCTATTCAAGATGTAAACTTTGCTTGTCTCCTCTTTATGCTTAGACTATGTGCTTACTATTTTATAGTATGGCTACAGGAGAAGCTTTGCACCTGCCAACATTAAAATATACCTCAGCCCAAGTATAAATTCAGTTCTCCAGAGGGACAAATTGCTGATAAAATGATGGTAAAGGCATATCTGTGGACAGAGTGTTAGAATCACAAAATCTTAAGGGTTGGAAGAAAGCTCATCCAGTCCCCTTCCAGAGCAGGTCACACAGGAACTCGTCCAGGTGGGTTTGGAATGTCTCCAGAGAAGGAGATTCCACAGCCCATCTCCTGTTCCAGTGTTCCTTCACCTGAACAGGGAAGTTTTATCTTGTGTTTCTTTGGAACCTCTCCTGTTCCAGTTTGTACTCCTTGTCCTATCATTGGCCATCACTGAGAACAGCCTGGCTCCATCTTCCTGACGTCTACCCTTTATTATATTTGTAAACATTAATGAGCTCACCCCTCAGTCTCCTCCAAGCTGCAGAGCCGCAGCTCCCTCAGCCTTTCATCAGGAGATGCCCCACTCCATCATCTTTATGTCCCTGCACTGAACTCTCTCCACCCTGTCCTTCTGGAACTGAGGGGCCCAGAACTGAACACAATATTCCAGATGCAGTCTCACGAGGGCAGAATAGATGGGGAGCAGAACCTCTCACAGCCTGCCCACAGCCCTTCTAATACACCCCAGGATGCCATTGGCCTTCTTGGACACGATGGCACATTGCTGGCTCATGTTCATCCTGCTGCCCACTGGGACCTCCAGGTTCCTTTCCCCTGGACTACTCTCTAAGAGTTATTTCCCAACCTGTACTAGTACATGGGGTTATTCTTTCCCAGATACAAGACTCTACACTTGCCCTTGTTGAATTTCATTAGGTTTCTCTCTGCTCAGAGAACTCTCTTCATTCTTCTACATAGGCTACTCCACAGGATGCTCACTTGGGTGTCTTCATCAGCAGTGAACGATGTGGTCTTGAATCCGCTCTGAAGGAAAATTGTATTGACCTGCTTTTCACTTCCCCAAAGGGCTATTCTAATTATTGAGCTATTATCTAATAACGTAGAAGTGATACTCTGGCAATCATTTAAAGCCTATACAGTTGCTCTTGTCTTTTAGCTGTGCTTGGAACATCTTTAATAAGTTGGAGGTCTCAAGAGTGTGAAGAGGCCCTCTCCTTAATTAAAGACTTGGGATTCATGTATCTGGCTCCTTAGAGTTGGATTCTTCAGATGCAACTTTAAAAGCTTTCAGGCAAAAGGGGGGATTTTCTGAGTTTCTCACCTAGGTAACGAGTAAGAATGTGGAATTTTTAATGACAGTTTTGATTTAAGCTCTAAAAATCTGTAGAAAGCCTTTGGGAGGTTACCTTTGTGTGCATACCTAATGGATCAAATTGCTAGAGATGCTGAGGTTTCACACTGTCATGTGGTCTTAAATAAGAGCTGGAAACCAAGTTCTGACCTTTTAGCCTCTGAAGCAGAAGATGTGTTAAAGAAAGATTTCTTGCACACAAACTGTCTCAGATTTCCACTGTTGAAATTACTGTGTAATTTATACCATACCTCCTAATAAACTCTCCCTCTGCTTCCTTGGAGGATACAGCACTTGAAGTTAATTAAATAGAGAAGTTATGTGAAACTCAGAAGAAACTAGAACAGCTCTGATTGTCTGACTGTAGGAGATCATCTCAAGTAGGCATTTGGGCACTTATTAGCAAACTGGGAAATTATATGTTAGGAAGCAGGAATTGGATGTGCTCTGCAAAATCTAAAGGAAAATCTTTGTCCACTTCTAGGGAGGAAAAAAAAAAAAAAGAGTTTACAGTGAACAGAGAGGAAAAAACTCCAAACTTCTTTGGTAAATAATCAGAAGAAATTTCACCTGTGTAATAGAAATAGATTTACTAGTTCTGTTTAGGCAGAGAAGTGGAGCTTTTATTTCTACAGCACAGTCTTCTAAATGCATTGGCATAGTGTTTACTGATTTACCTTAGTTTGAAACTGAGTGCTTTCAGAAGATGATGTGACACAGTAGCTCGTCGAAAGAGAAGTCTCTCTGCTTTCAAAGGAGCCATCTCAGCCTTTCTGTGTCCTTAATCATCTGCTGCTACTGAAAGAAATGGAATTGGAAGACTACTTCCATAATCACTTGGCTACAATGCACAACTACCCACTCATAAAACTATGGACAGCTTTTCTGCAGTTTCCTGATTTCCTGTGTAATAAACTGAGACTATCACATATATTTTTTACTACTTTAAGCTGCTCTAGGTAGTAATATTGTGGTAAATCTCTTTTGTTTTAAGGGAACTTACGTGATGCCTTGCCTCAGATGCTGGTGCTTTGTGGGAGCCGTACCTATGGCAGCCTGACACTAAATGAAACTGCTCTTCATGGAATGTTGGTTTAATGTGCAGTTCACCATCATTATGTTCTGGTGGGGTGTTTTGTTTCTTTTGGTTTTTATGCTTTCTACAAGTTTTATCATTTCATTGCCCTGTGTGTGTGTGTGTTTAATATATAGAGTGTATGCTCTTTGGAGTTTCACCTGCTTCTTTCTTCCCCTTGCCCCGTCCTTGAGCCTCAAGCACTATCATAATAAATTGATTAACAGGATTTGACACTTTTATGGTTATCTGTTTTCCTCACTGCTGGAACCTGTCCAAGATTTATTCCATCTTTTTCCTATCTGACCTGTTGGCATTTGTGCATCTTAGTTACCATGTAGTTTATTAGTGATATTCTAAGACCTTTCCCGGGGTGTAGCCTCTACTCATTGTTCCTTCATGCTGGGCTTGTTTCTCTTCAGAGACCAGCCCTAGAATATAATTGAGTATAAATCCCCAGAAGGAAAAGGACACAATAATATTCATAGTGGGAAAGAAGAGAAGATGTTGAAGTCTAAGTACTAATTGTTAGCTTTAGGCACCTTCTGATAATTTCAAGGAACCAAGGTAAGTTTCTGAGTAATTCATCTCATCATCTCCTTCTGGGAGTGGTGTGATCCCTTTCCTGTAAAGTATAACCTTTACAAGACATATTTGACAGATGTGAATGTTTCTGAAGGACTAATATGTAGGACTAATATTTACTGAAATTGTTGAGCTGTTTAGTTTTTGCTAAAACCTCCCTGTCTGTGATTGTCTTTATAATAACTAGTATATGAAGGAAACGTTCTTGAGAGTCAATTCTACTTAGCCGAAAGCAATGGAGTCATTTATTTTTTGGCTAAGACTACTTCATCTCTGTTTGTCCCAATAAGACTCTAAATCACTGCTGGGGTAAATTCATTTATCATGAATATAAGAATAGAGTCTGCTGTTTCACTAGCTGGGATAAAATTACCAGACTATTAGTCCTCATGCTTCAGGATATAAATAGATCATTAGATAGTGATTTTTCTTCCTCTACTAGCCAGATCCTTTATGGTTTTTGACAGTATGAGGTATTTTATGTGAAGCATATGATATTAGCCAGTGCTGCAGACAAGTTAAAGCTAGTAGGTGTTTCTTGTACCTTCACCCTTGCAGGGCTAGTTTATCAATCTCAGATTCCCCACCCTCCCCCAGTCTTCTTACTCTATCCTCCCACCAGATAAAAACAAAGAAATTAAAAAGGAAGACAGATGAAGAAGGATGAAATTGTGTACAGTGCATTGAAAATGCAGGCAGGATCCTGTACTGCACTTAATTTATTATCCTTTTTTTTTTGGTGGAAAATCAAATGTGGTAATTTTGAAGTCAGGATTTTGTTGTAGAGGATGCAGAATATTAATATAATATAGCAAGAAGAGAAGAAACTAAAAAATAGGAGAGGAAAGTGATGAATAATTTATAAGAAAACACTTTCTTCAACTCATTAAAATGGCCTGACAGTCATGGAAACTTCAGATTTTTCTTGTTCAAGAAGAAAGTAGAACACATGCAAATGAACTTTACAAAAACTAATCAAATGAAACTTTTTTCCCCCGCTTGAAGTCTTTACAAAGAGAAAAACTTTAGTAAGGTAGTCAGATTAAAGTTTTTACTACAATGATAATTAAACTTCCCTGAACAGATCACCAGGAATAACTAAAACTGATGTTTGAAAAGGTGACTTCACTCCTTCAATTTCCAGTGACAGATGAGTAAGTGATTGCAAAGTTATGGCAGATTCCTTCTCTGCTGCTTTAACAGATGAGAAATATGATTTGGGATGGATAGGGGAAGGAACATGGTATTGCTGTGTGCTGCTCTTTTTTTAGGAGCTATTTCTGAAGATGGTATAAAGATCTATAGGGGAGTATTGGAGTGGTTGTTTTCTGTAGCAGTTTCTTTGAAGGCCAAGAGATTGGCTTTCTGTTGCAGCGGTGCTCTGTGCCTTTGCACTCTCATTCCTCCCCTCGAGTATGATTCTGATGGCAGCAGACAGTTTCTCCAGTTTTATCTTACACAATGGCTATGTTGCCATAGAGCTAGAAGAAATGGTGGGGAGATGTGGCAGCTTTGCATTAGATGGTTCTTGTTTCAGAGAGCCCCAGAATTCAGAGTACTCCATATCTTGGGACTTAAGGCCACCTCCAAAGCTTTCTATCTAAATTTACAAAGATTGGGGATTTTCTTTCTCTGAATATTTTTAATGTCTTCATCATAAAAATCAAATCTTTTTTTTTTTTTTTTTAACCATACTTTTTACTTTTCCTTCAGCTTTTGGAGGAAGCCCATGATGATTCTTTTGGTATAGAAAACTTTTAAAGGATGGGGAGGTGTATGAGTGTGTGATTTCCCATCTTGCAATTCCACATCAATTTCCTAAGGTTACCATCCCCAATTTAGGACAGAGTGAATATAATCAAACTAGAATTTAAACATATCGAGGAATGCAGAGCTATAAGCAGTTGTGGTTTTTCTTCCCGTGAATTAAGCTATCTCAGTTATTTCAACAGCAGTCCATTGGAATGAAAACTCGTTATGATTTTCTCCAGAAGAATGAATCAGCCTGAAATCCAAGAATGCAGTGCACCACACCACCATCTAGTGTTAACTGGGTGAACTGCTGGAGAGCCTGGAGACAAGTCCTTGAGTACAGATTAGGAAAAGTTCTAGAAAAAGCAAAGAAAGATGTAGTGAGGAACAGTAAGAACCACATCGTGCCACCTAATGTCTTAGGTGTTGCAAGCAGAGAAAGCAAGGATAGCGTCTTCGGTGAAGGACCAAGGCCTGAAGACCTTGAAGGAGCACACTCAAGGCAGCTAAAAGCAGTCTCTGGTGAGATTTAATATTTTTTTAAAAATAAGTTCAGGAAATATTCCCTGAATGTATTTTCGATGATATGGCCCCTTGATTTCAACATCCCCTTAGCACATTTTCTTCCACTTGCAGTGTAAACTGCAGTGCTGAAGCAGATGAATAAGGGCTGCCATCTTGCAGTAATGCCACACTGTTACTCCTTTGGCATTTTTTTATTCATTTTGAAGTTTTAACACAATGTGCACAACTTCTCCTGACTCTGTTGCCATCTGAGGAAATGCAGGAGGAAATAAACCACAAGAAGACCACAAGAAGATCAATCTTTGCCATTGTATTTTACCTGGACTGTATTATCTGTGTAAGTGCTGTTCCTGGCTTTACTCTACCCTTTAGATGGATTTTCTTGGGTTCTTTTCTTCTGAATATTGTTCAAAAGTGCCCTGAGGTATCATTCTTCTTGTTCACGTGGATAGTCTGACGACATTCTGTGGTGGGAGTATAGAGGGAAAGACTAAGAAAAGCAGCAATCGAATCCCTCATAGCTGCTTTGCAGTAGCTGTAAGTGACCTGTTCAGCTCTGGAAGTCTTAGATGTGTCTGCCACGCTTATGCAGACTCTGTCAGAGCCACAGCAGTTCTGAGCAAGAAAGCATGAGACTTCCAGTTAATTTGTGTGTATACTGCAAATCCACTGCTTCTCCAAAGTGCTGGATTTACTGCACAGTATGGAGCAGCTGTGCTCTCTTCTGCATACATTTGTGCCCAGGAAATCTCAAACCAGAAATATAACAACCAGTCTTAGAGCTGGAGCTGTTTCATTTACACAATATCTCTTAGCAAAAGAAAATACTTTAAAACATCAAATGGTTTATAAGTGATTGCCTGAACTAAATATGCTCCTTTGACACAACATTTTGCTAGTTTTGTGGGGTTTTTTATTCCCCCTGAAGTGTAACAGCTTGGAGAGATAATCATTTAACCCTACACAGTCTTTTCTACTACTTTAGAGAAAAATACATGCATGGAAGGGATGGTAATCTGAAATGAAGACAGGTTTTGGCCTTGTGAATTCCTACTGGAGAGCTGATGAATAGTGGTGATGAGAAGAATGATTGTAACTGATTTAGATGATAGGAAAATCCTGTTTATGAGCAGAGCAGGTCATAGACAATTGACCTGGAACTATTCTTTGCATGCTTAGCTGTGTGTGGACACTTTGATCCTGTGAGTTTTCAAAGATAAAGGAATGTGCATTAACATTCGCTGTTTATATGGTGGCTTCAAAACAAACAAAACAGCAACACAAGTTTAATGTATAGCAATGCATAATGCATTAGTAGGGCTCTAAATTCCAGCCTTCAGGCTGGCAGTCGGCTCATCTTTGCATGAGATGAAGAGATTAAAACTGTTGTCCAAAAACTGGACTGTGGCTGTCTCTGGTGAATAGTGTGGCTGTGATTCATTTATGCTGCATGCTTAGGAAAACCAGCTGCCTGATTTTGCCTTGACTCTGTCGTGGCACACAATGAAACCATGGCTTGTTGATTTCACACCTTTCATGTGTTACTAACAAGGTACAACATGATGCTATGTACTTTGTTTTCTTATTGTGCACGTGTTCAACTCTGAATAGAAAGGCTCCTTTAAGATCAAAGACTTTGGCTCCTTTATGAACAGATGATAATTAATTGAAGCCTAAATCCAACTCTACAGTTATTCCAAGTAAGCTAAAAACAAAGAAACAACAAAAAAACCCCAAGGTACTCTGCTTTTCCATTATCATGGTCTATTTTTATCTTTAACAATGTTGCTGATGTTCATAATTTTTTTCCCCGTTGAAAGGCTTTTGAATAATGCCTTACATCCAAACAAATATCTGAGGGCTTATTTCAATCAAGAGAGTGATCTATATTTTTAAATGTGCCATGCACCCTAATCTCTTGTAGTTGCCTGTTGAGCTTATTTTCAACATATATGTTAGGAACTTAGGTGTTTTGGTAGAGTGGGCTCACACTGCTACAGTCTATGACTTAAGCCATACTTGGGCCCCAAAGTGGTACCACTTGCAACTTTCTCATTACTTCACTGCTAATACTGTTTTACAGCTCTAGAACAAAGCTTGGAATTCCCAATTTTACATGGCTTTCCTCCTTCTTCTGTTGCTAGCAGTAGGAATGAGAGAGGTTAATCTCTCTTGGCTGTCTGCAGCTGTGAGCTGACTCAGCTTTTGCAGTTCCTGATGATTTTCTGATAAAAGCAACGTAAGTCATCCTGTTGAGAACGGTGTATAAATACATCTTGAGAGGTGCTGGAGTGTCTTGACTCCAACCTCTTCAGAAAGACAAAAGTATTACTTTTGTTCACGTGATGTTTTAAGCTCTGCTGTGCTTAGGCTAAGTCACATAGCTAATGGCATTTTTTGTCTGCATCTCTTCAGCTCCCCTCAAATGAAAGGACAGGTACAGTTTTTATTCACAGACTGTGTGTGTACTTGTATGCCACCTTGGCTAACTTTACTTTCTCTTGGCTATGGCTCAAGCCCTTGAACTTCTAACACTGTATTACCTTGCTGGATCTGTTTCAAGATTAAACTGAGGAGTATGTTCACTTTTCAACAGGAATAGGCTTTTTAAGTTCAGAGAACACTCTGGGAAGATGATTTACCTTCTGTCTTAATTATTTCCCTCCTGAAAATGTTTGTCATCTCAGTAAGGGCAGAAATAAAAAATGAGCAGGCACCAAATATAAATAGCTGAAGGTGAACAGTCAAAACAAATAGTCAGACTGAACCTCATTGGCCTCAACAATTTAGCAAGTACAAATAATGGTTTAAATGTGAAGATAGTGAGTGAGTGTGTTTGCAAACACCAAGGTAGGCTTCTGTGCACCCTTTGTTGTCAGACAGCATTTTCTGTGTGAAATTCTATGCTTTTATCTCATTAGAGACCCAGCCTGTGAAAGGAGGTAAAGCTGAGACAAGAGGTCTGAGGTTAACTCAGTTGTCCTCTGCCTGGTTAGTGACCTCAGGCTGCTGTGCTCTTCCCCTCACCTCCCACAGGTGCTGGCCAGGCACTTCTTCCTCCTCAGGAGGAGACTGCTTCCAGCAGGAGACTTTTCTAAGGGCTGGAAAGGCTCCCCAGATAGCTTAGCCTTGTGGGCCTGTCTTCATTAAACAATGTCTTTGTTAATATGAGTGTCTGCCACACAGAGGTTTCCAACTTTTTACTTCGAATACGGTTTGCAAAAGGCTTCTTGGAAGCCAATCTGCAGGTCTTGTGCCCTTCTCCTTGGTCCAAGAGAGGCTTTGCAGTACATTTGTATATATGGGTTATTTTTCCAAAAGTGATTTGTCTTTCTAACCCCATACCCAAATTATTAGAGGTTTTGCAGGTCAGACTTTCTAAGGGCTCAGCTTAGATGAAGCATTGGTTTAAAAGTACGTATCTGAAAGGCACACTCAGGATACTTTATTGTTCCATTTCTCCCTTTTTTTGTTGTATGTTTTTAAACTAAGTGACTCTGCTTCACTCCATGGGTCTCAGTGCTATTCATGAGCTAAACATGGCTGTGATTGTGGGCATAACACCTGTGTGTTAAATGTTCTTTGAACTGGGCCTTTGAACACCCTCCAGAGACTTGTCCTCAGAGCTTCATTTCTCTCTGAGCTGGGACAGAGTTTATTGTGGGAACTACATCCTTAGGTGTTTGGCTTCTGAATGTATAGAACCTACATTTAGGTGCTAATAGGGAACTGTACTGCAAAAGAAGAAATTGATTTTTATTGCTCCAAGGCCATCCTTACTCTGGAGAACTGATGGTCCAATTTATTTCCAGTATCTGTGGTATAGGATGTTGAATGTTTTGAAGAATACAGGTGGTCTGGATTTCAGCGTGTCCTACAAGGCAAGAAGTCAGCAGTGATAATTTATATTCATGTGGAAATTAGAACTAGACAATTAGGACAGAATCTGATAAAAAAATGGTACAAAGCTGTCTATGATAACACCTGGGTTGATAGTGCTAAAGAATTTAGGTTAATAAGCTCTGCCTGCTGTGTTACCTAGTTTCAATCCAAATTGTTGTGTGCTTGGTGAGTATACTGCTGAGTTTCACAGCTCCTTTTTCAGGCACCAAAACAGGTTAAGAAACCCCAAGAACATTATGTAAGATGTATTGGGCCATATTCATTGATATGCTCTGGCTACTTTGTGCTGCTCTGGTGATGCAAAGCAGCCATAAACCTGGATTCGTGCCGGGGAGCAGTGGGAGGCTTTGATAAAGAAACAGGATGACTGTAGTTTGCTGTGATATTTGTTCTTCTCTCAGACTTGTATCTAACATACATTCATTGACCAACTTAATAAAACTATAATTTCATGCAGTTCAGTTCTCCCAGGAGTCACAAACCTAATGAAATTAAGATCCTTTTTCTTTTTGGAAGAGGCAGGGGCTGTATCTAGGGGTAAGTCTTAATGAGTGTTAATTAGTTATTGCTCATAGTCTTAAAGGACCTGCCATTAGCCGTGGAAGATGAAAATGTCATTGTCTGTATCTGCATACTTTCACCCAATCAGGGAGGAGGGGAGGGAACGAGAATGAGCATTTGCTGTGTGTCTATGGAAAGGGTTGTTTAAAAATTTCCATTCATTTAGAGTCAAAAGGACATAAAGGAAGAAAAGAGTTAGCTCTCAAAATCTGAGGTCAGTCTTAAGGTCTGTGTTCACCACCTTTCACTAAATTAGGAAGGTAGCAGGAGTCTCTTGCCTTGCAGTATTGGACTGTCACAATGCCTACCATGAAATAGCGAGCAGCTGACACTAAACACATAGTAAAATGAAAAGCTTTATTTTGAAACTCTTAAAATTATATATGAACCTATTCTAAGAAGAAAATGGAGGATGCATTGCAGAAGAAAGATAAGGCTAGTCTGTCTTCTCCCTGGTACAACACAACATTTCATACCATCATTTTCTCCTTAATGTATTTTATTTGCACCCTGTGTTGACATAATGAACTAAAGCTCAGGGGACATAACAATTCCAGAAATGGCTAGTAACCAAATTCTCTCACTTGAAACACAGTACAGTTAAGGAAAGTGGGCCAAAGTAGTTAATACTTTGTTTTCTTTATAAGTGCAACTAGGAATCCTGCTTCACTGCACTGGGGTTTTTTTTTTTTGGTCCAAGGAACAAACCATTAAGAGAAGACAGAATTTCATAACTTTAACTAGAGAGTAAATGCATGACTCCAGTCTCTCTCGCTTCTGTTCTTTGATTGCTTTCCAGTACAAAACAGATGACATCTCAGATTAAACCACTTGAGCATTAGAATCAAGCCTATGGTGATGAGTTTGACAATTCCCCAGTATCACACAGGAACAAATCTATGTAGTCTCACATCCACATCCTTCCCCTTTTCAATTGAGTTGTGGAGAAATATAGTCTTCAAATTTGCATAACTTAAAGGCAATCCACATAGAAATTGAGATTAATTACTTTGTTTCTTACACTGTGTTTATTCTTCTTGACTAACTACTGGGTCAGATTTGATATTGAGCTCGTCAGAGCTGGGCCTTGAGAAGCTGAGATGTACATTCTTTCTCTCTTTGTATTCAAAGAATCACTTAGGGCTTGTTTATATGCATTACTGTAGCTCTTTAAATGAAGGTGTAATTTAAAATTAGTTTCATTAACTAGCCCAATAGGCTGCACAGCCACTCTTATTTCAGCATAAACTCATTTTATTTCAGGTTAGTGTAAATCAGCTAGGAACACTGTTAGCTTAAAATGTAATAATCCATTAAATTAGACTAAAATTGATGACATCCTCACAAGAGTTTGTCTTAGCTAGAGCAAGTTTAAGTGTACACAAGGAGTCAGAAATGAAATCAGACACCTACTATGATAAATTCAGTCACTTGGGACCAGTTAATATCTTGGGGGACTTGGCTCACAGGGAATGGAGAAAGAAGAAAACGGAGCCTTTTCCTTTGTCTGACCAATGCAAATGGTCATGGTGTGTTTGAGGACTAAATCTTTGTAGACTTGTTCTCCTCACTGTTTTAGACACGATGTAGTCATTAACAGCAAAGACTTGTATGTAATGCTGATTAGGACTGAACTAGTCCTGCAAAAACAGGGTAGTGTGTTACGTGTACCAGAGTGCTTCTCCCCTCTGGGCATGCTGCCTCCAGCACCCAGATTTGTTATTTCAACTGTAACTGCTGTTACCATTGTATGACATTGCATTGGATGATGTCAATGCACCCAGAAGCTTCCTCTGGATTGTTCCCTCTGGCACTTAGCCAGGCTGCTCTCCTGCCTCACCATCCTGAACCATCTGCCAGGCAAGGGCAGCAATGTGTCTGCTGAGTTCCATTAGCTTGAGACCTTGAGCTAGCAAGGAAAGATAAGTTGCTTGCGTGGGTCAGCTGGTAAGTTTTGTACTCTTGATTTTTCATAGCTCAGTTTGCAGCTATAGTGAGGAGAGTGGACAAGGAGTGGGAGTTTTGTATGAGGAATGAGCTGTGTTTTGTTGCTCTTCTGCAGGATTTTTAGGAGGGAAATACACTGATGCAAAATGGTAAAAATAACCTCCACACTATATCTGGAAAGTTTATGACACCATCTGTGCTTTGGTAGGGAAATACTGGTCCTCTTCCCTACTACTAATGCTTTGGATTATTTTTTACCAAGTCGCCACCTAGTATATTCAGTGATATTTATTGAATTATTTACTAAAGTTTTCCTTTCTTACTTGAATGTTTGAAAGATGCATTTTTGGGGCCTATATTTTTCAAATACTTCTTTTGCTTTAGCTGAACTTCTGCAAAGACCAAGAAAGAGGTTCAGAGGAAGGGGCAGCCTCCTTAGCCTAGAATTGAGGTTCCAGTAGCTGATATGATACTTACAGTGCCTGGCAGTAAAGAGAGAGGAAAGGAGGGTCCTCACCTATTTTAACTTCATTCGTTTCATTGCAGTTTAGAGAGGGAATGGGGAAGGTAGCTACTTCATTGATGCCCACTCAAGATTTGAACACCCTCCTCTCAAGAGCAGTAATAAAGACAAACAAAGAGCTGTTAATACCTGCTGTAAGCATTAGACAGTATGAACAAAACCTCAGGGATGTCATGAGAGCAGCTACTTGGTGTCATATCCATATTAAACAAGCAGAAAGTAAAGCAAATGCTAAATGTTTTCTTGGGCTTGCTTTAGATTTTTGTACTTCAAATGTCTCCTGGTTCCATGTCAACAGTGCTGAGGACACCCAAATGGGGCTTTTTCCTCAATTTTTCCTTTGTACTGTGAAAAAAACCCACAAGAGGCATTTAGGCTTTCAGTCACTCCCACTGCTTGTGTGCCGAGTGTGATTTGCATCACAATAGTTATTTTTCCTTTTTATCTGTAAATTCATTTACATAGTATTCATCAGTATGCAAGTTGGGGTCTAACTTGTACTGGTGGAAGGATTGCTGATATGTGAACAGTTTCTTGTTCAGGCAACACACATGTGAAGGTGCAGTTTGCTAATTATATAGCACACACCTTGTCAGTTCCATGATTTTTTTTTTTCATATATGAGAAAGGCTTTATTACATGTGTACCCTGATGATGTATTATTTGCTCCTCAGCAACACTGAAGTATTGGAACAGGAGACTTCTTGTTCTTTAAAACAGAAAAAGCAACCAGCATCAGTGTCAAGATGAAATGGAATCAAAGTTCCCAACATAGAAATTTGTGAACTTTAGGGATACGTGAATGTAAACCTCATTTATGTTTTGTATCTCCCAGCTGCCTTGGCAAAATAAGCATTAAAAAAAACCCCAAAACATAAATAATTTCCTCTATAGTTAATGTCAGGCTCTAGAAAAGGGAACCTTTGAAACTATCAGTTTCTGAATTCATGTGAGGTTTGTCCGAGGTGAGTTAAAGCCAGTAGATCTGTGGGGATCCACTGGCTTGGTCAGAAAGCAAATATGATGAAGGTGGGAACTCAAATGACCCTCCTGGACATGTTCCTATGCCACCTGATCTAGGTGAACCTGCTTCTGCAGAGGGGTTGGACTAGATGATCTCTAAAAGTCCCTTCCAACCCTAACATTTTATGCTTCTATGTTTCTATGATTCTATGATCTGAGGTGCTTCCTGTCAGCAAAATGTTTGCTAAGAATAATCTGGTGGGCTTAATGTTGCTAAATCATGAAGTACAAAGGAAAGTCAAGTTGCATTTGTGCTTAAGTTGCCTGAAGAAAAATACTGTGTTAGGCTGATTTTGGAACTTTTGTGAACTTTGTATGTGTGTGTGTGTATGTGTGTGTATATATATATCTAGTAGCTGGAAATCCAAATAGCTTTCTTTTTTCCTTTTCTAAGAAATTGGAGTTCACTGCCAGATTCTCTGCTTCTGTTTCATTGACTTTCTCTTGCTTTTCATTTTGAAATGTAAATAGCTCTCAATTGCTTACAGCTCCTTAAGGAGAATTTACTTTGGTGTTATGTATCTTTAGGGGCCTGTAGTGTTTTAAGGAGGCCTTACTGAGCTACACTGTCTTCTGCTGATCAGTTGTGTGCAGCTTTTGAATTTTTATTTATTCTTTTTGTGGCACTTTCAATGTGTTTTGAGCTGATAGACAGAAAAGATGGTATCTTTGCGTGCTCTTCCTTGGAGGCACCAATTCAGAAAGTATGTAAGTGTTCTCTTCACATAGCTGGCTGTTGTCTTAAAACAATAACTTGTCTTTAAGTAAGGCACTAGTGTGTGTAAAAGCTTCCAAGGACCTGTCTGAAGGCTGAGAAAATATCAAGTCACATCTATATACTTGCTGTGGAGAGCTCTTGGTTTTCACATTTCCCTTGATGAGATAGTGCACTTGAAGTTGCTGCAGGTTGTAGGTATGCAGAGATTAAGATAGGATGACTGCTAGCCATACAAAAAGAAAACCACATTTTGTGTTTAGTGTTGTGATCACTCATTATGACCTGTGAGTCACAGTTAACATGGTTTCTCTTTGTATGTAAGACAGATGAAAATGTGGAGTGGCAGCTTTGGAATGCTGTGAAAGGGAGATTGTTTCTCTCTGCATTGGAATCCTTGCTCTCATTTGAGCCTTTAAATGATGCATTCAAGCATTTGCTCAAGAGGCAAACTCAGGATTTACAAGGACTGTGGACTGATTACTGCTCTTTAACGTGGTAAAACCCTGGGAACACCACATACAAGTGCAACCAGGATCGTGGTTCTTGCTCCAAAACAAAAGAAAGTTGTTGGTTTTTTTTTTCTGTTTGGGTTTTTTTTTTTCCTGGTTTCTTTGTTTTTTTCCTCCCTACTTTCTGGTTTTCCTTTTCTCCCCGCTGAAGATAACAGAGAAATACGTGGCAGGACAGATTATCCAGAACAGTTTGTTCTTTCTACTTCTTTATTTCAGTTTTCTACACTGCGCTGTAAAAAGCAGCGAGTACCATTCCTGCCTCAGAACACAGAAGGCTGTGAAACTAACGTCGCGAGGAAGCAATCAAACTGGCGGCTGCTCTTCTCTCAGGGATTACAAAGTGAGGCCTGAACTTAAAATCCTCACATAAATGAGATGTGCTTCGTGGCACATTTAAACTTCTGGTAGTTTAACCCCCTCCCTGCCATGACACAAGAAATTTCTTGCCTGCACAGTAGAGCAGTAAGTAATTCAATATGATCTTGTCACCAGTCAAGTGTTTTGACTCAGTACTGAACTTTTCTTCCTAATATTATTTAGATCTTTGGACATTGGATTTAAAGAACCACTGGTTTTTAAACACAAACATTTTTAAAACCACTGTTTCACTGCTAAAGGATTAAATGCTGCTTTCATTTTACTGCACATGTATCTAACTTACTCTCTCTTGACTTTGTATATTTCCCATTTCTTTGTTAACATTGTCTGTCTTGGATTTTTCCATCTTGTGCAAGGATTCTTTAGACCTGGTAGACTTTGAAGGGCTATGAAAACAAATTATGAGGAAAATGGATTTATTTTTATGTGTTATTTCTCTCCCATCATCTCTTCTAACCTGGACCTTGTGGAACATGAAAGCAATATGGGAGTGAATGTGCACCTTCGGTGAGATTAAATGACCAGAACATGTCCAAGTTCTGTTTTAATGAACATTTACTTTTATTGTTCTGTGTTGTCTAAAGATCTTTGCACATTTATCATGTTAATAAGGGAACATCATGGATGGAATGAAAACGTGGTGCCGTTTTCTGTCTCTGTTGGGGCAGTCTCCCCGTTCTATTAGAACATCCGTGGCCAATTGTAAGTTGCCCCAAAGAAGTAATATCACTTAGAGAAGGCAGTGAGCTTTTAGAGAAACTGGAAAGGCTCATGGACCAAAGCTGGAAGACTTTTCTGCTTTGTTTTATTCAGTGTTTAAAGCCAGACAAGTACTTGCAGGTTTGGGCTAGATGTTCACCTGGAGTTTATGACTTGGCTCTAAACTAATTTGTTTAGCCAAAAAGCTAGTCTTGGATTATATTTTTGTATTTCAGTTAGACAACAGTGCTACTTGGTAAGGTTTTATTGGTGTCTGACAGGCAGGGACTAAAGAAAAACTCCAGTTCCCACAAATGGCAGGAAGGAGAGGGATTCTCTTTCCCTCTGGATGACAAATCAGGCTGGATGGAGGATTGTATTCCACCATTTTACGTGATGCCTCTCTGGATGTGTCACTGGATAACCCACTGGGAAACACCACTAGTGTTGTGTGATACAGTCAAAAGGTAATTATTGGAGCTTTGTTAATTTTACCTGGCTTCTTAGGGGATGAATTTCACTAAATGATTAATTTTTTACCTCAGTGAGTAACCACCCAGTTCCTCAGTGTCTCCATTTCTAGAAAACTATAGTTCTTGTCTCTTGATGAGTGTGTTCTGATTTCTTAAAAGCTACCAAAAACCAGGCCATTCCCATTTACCATGGAAGCCTCTGGATAAAAGAATTAAGCTCATTTTGAAGCTGTTTTTCATTCAAAATCATGATTAATTAGATCATTCCTACCTAAGGTGGTTTGTTGTTTGCTTTTCAGAGTTCAGCTGCTATATTAAGATCTTGTCCAGCTGTGAGTTGTTTTGTTTTTCCTTAATTTTAATTGGATGTGCATTTTAAGACTTATGCTTCTCAAGTTTTGTCTTTGCTATTCTGGTCAAGCTATTTATTTCTGCAAAATAGCTGATACCTGGCTGATTTACTGGATGTGCTGTCAGCTCAACTTCTTATTCTATTAACTAGCCATGTCTTAAGTTATTTTGACAATGTTGATGAAAGTGGGCAAATGGATGTGATTCCATCTATTCATGTAAATTTCTACAGCAGGGACAGCTGAATAGTTACTTACAGGATAGCTTTTTTTTTTTTCCCCCTTAATGTGAAACTGTCATCTCCTTGTGCAGCTGAGCTTTAAGAATTTTAAAGACCTCAGAGAAGTGCTGGGGTATGTATGTAAATATAGTCTGTTTGGGCAGGTAGTAAATAAAAGCAGGACTGGGAGTTATTTCATGAGAGAGCATTGCATGATGTACCATCAGATCCACCTAGTTGTGAATATAATGTGAAAAAACACTGAGGAGAACTTCGTGAAATAAGGAATTCAGATCTTGCTGAGCCCTACGAGCAGTAATAAGAAGATAAAGCCCAGTACGTTATACCGGTTGCACTCTTTGAAAGGGTTTATGTGACAAGCTGCTGTGCTGAACTGAAAAATCTCAAGTATTTGTCAGGGCTCTCTTGGAGCATTTCATTAAACCTCTCCTTATTGGGAGAGTAGCAGCTGAACATGCACTAGGAAATACTAATTGAAGGCTGCATTATAGTGGTTTGAGATCTAGAAAGACAGTGATAAGATACACCAAGCCAAGTGAGTTATATATCAGACTCCCCAGGTCAGGCAGAACTATAAGCATCTTTCTTTTTAATTGGAAAATTTTCCTGAATTGATGAAACAATCAGCTCAAACAGCAAACTATGAATCTTAATCTCTAAGGTATGTGGAAAAGCAACCACTGCTTTAATGTATGCAATCTGATCGTGAAAGTGTGGAAACATCTCTTGAGCTATTAAAGTATGTATTTGAAAATGCAATGACTTCTGTGGCTCTTAACATGAGGATCAGTAAAACACTTATGTTGCATGAATCCTAAAGATGACGGTGCATCTCTGAGCTGCTTTCCGTCTGGTTTATGTGCTGAAGTTGGTGCAGATAACTGTACCTAAAAAAACCAACAAAGATGATCATTTAAGTACGTGTGATTTTGTCTCAGCATGATAAATGAAATCCTTTTGCAGATCCCGTGTACCTGACTATATTTAAAGGGCAAGAAGGTCTTATCTGCTATTTTGGAAGAGTGTGAGGTTGTAAATGAGGATGAGATTTGATTTAATTGGTATTTAACTTGTCTATTTCTTCTGTATATATATTTATTTTGTAATGTATTACAAATATACATAAAAACCAGACAACAGGAGTAGAAATAGACAAGTACTCCACACTTGTTTAGTTTTGTGCCTCTATTAGCAGCTGGGAGGCAGAATTTGCTGATGGGTCTTGTAACTGATGGTCTGAAGACACGGCTCTTCTCAGCTCTGCTGCTTGTAGCACGTTTTGTGAAGTCTCTTGGTGAGTTCCTTCTCTCTGCTTTTTTCTTCCACTTTTTGGTTTTTTTTCCAGGACTTTTTAGAGTTTCTGGCCTTGGTTTCAGGACTTTTTGCCTCTGTGTGAGACATCCAGGAGGAACTGTGATGTGAAAAATGATTTATCAGTTAACTACGAGTGATTATAAATGATTATTCAGTAACTGAGTGCTCCTTGTGCTATCTAAAGCTTCCTTCTTTATCCATAGTAGTTGCAGTGGTTTCTCTGTGGCGTTTTCACTGATGAGAAGGGTTTTGAAATGACTAAAGCTTTCCCATACAATTTGTGCAGAGTTATGCACTATTAATCCATGTTACAAAACTGGTGAAGTAGTCAGCTTATCTTTTACAGCAGTTGAATAAAAAATTTCACTCTTGAAAGAGATTTCTTCTCACTCTGCAAGTTTTTTTAATGTAGCTTAAACTTCCTCTTCTCTACTGAACCATAATTGTAGTGGAAAAAAAATACAGAATTAATCATCTACAAAGATTTAATGCCACAAGAAATTAAATAATAACCATGGCTCTTCATATTTTGTCTTGTTTCTGTACAGGAGCTGCAAACTGCTTCTTTTAAATATGCATCTAAAGATGTCCATTGCAAATTTTATCATGTGTAGGATGGACTAAGAAAATCAACAAGCATTTAGGCTGTACAGTCTCTCTCTGATTAATATATGTTGGCTTCTGGGATGATTTACCCAGAGGATGTATCAAGATAAGTGTTGCTGTATATTTACACTGACAAGAAAACACTGTCAAGAAAATTACTTTTATATATATACACCTAAAAAAATACATATGCATGGAAATAGTGAAATGTATATGACTGGTTTGAATTAGTAACATATGTAAGGATTACACAAGTATGTGTATAAGTGCTGTGTGTCTGTGTAAATGTATATTACTTCGGAAAAGCTTTAAAAAGCTTCTCCTTGCCTCAATTCTGAGAACATCTCTTCCATCTCGGTGTCTTAATTTCTTGCCTGTTAATTTTCTATGTACCAGAGACTTGTGCATTCTGGCAAAACGGCAGGCAGAGCAGGTAAAACTCCATAGACACCACTTTCCCCTTTGTCTTAATATTTTTTAAGAGATATGTCCTGCAGTAGACTTCCAGATTGAGGCTAGGATTGTTAATTCTAATGGCTGTTACAGTAAAACACCTCCAAAAATTAGTGTCTATATAAATGATGATTCCTCACCTTCTCACGTCTCTGCTCTGTGACTCTTTCATTACAAAAGCTATTTTTAAAAGGTTTTAACTTCCTATCATTTTCCACTTACCAGTTAATGTATGAAGTACACAGGAACAGACATATAGTAGGATTTTTCTATTATGTCCCACTGATTTTCTGTGCAGATATGGATGGGAAGTAAAGTTGTGTGGTGTGTTTGCCTATAATTGAGTCCTATGTTCTAGTATTTTGAGGGGAGTCAGAGATCATTTAATCACTTTAAGGTTGCAAATATCTAAGCTAGAGACAAACTGAGCATTAAACTGAAAGCTGATTATTATAAATATGCTACTAGATACTGAAGTTAAGTGTTGAAGTAGTTGGTTTGCCCACTTTTGCTGTCATCTGCTGTTTTAGAACCATCCTGCTCTTTGGAAGAGTTGATATGAAATTAAATAGAAATAAGCTGAATAAGACCCACAATGTTTTGCTGCTTACTGTTCAATGGCTTTGCTGCGTACCCGCTGTGGAGATGGACCTTATCCCTGCTTCAGGTAGGCCCAGCTTGTTGAAATTAGTGACAGTTGTGACTGGCATGAGAACTGGACTACAGTTCCCATGCTAAGTATCTCTGTGTTGAAGATTACATCTCAAATCTTCTGCTGAAGGAGGTTGTTTAATAAAAGCATGAAAAGAACCATGTTCTTGATGTTATTCCCTTTAGCAGTAGGAAACTGTTGAAACGTTTTGAAGTGACGCTCTCACATCACCATTTATCCTCATTAAAGCACAATAACAATACACATTTATGTTAATTCAAATTATATTTTAATAGTTTTCTTACCTGAATGGATGGTGAGGTGACAGTTACATTTTCAAAAGCAATTGAATATCCATCTTTCACTTGCACATGCTGCTTCTTTTCATCCCAGCACCAGCAATGTATTTTCTCTTTGGAAAGCATAATTTTTCCAGCCGTTACTCTAATAGTTCAGACTTCTCTCCTCGTCTCCTTTTCACTCATTTACTCTGTACTTCTACATTTTATCCATCCTTTAAATCCAGCTTGAGATAACTTTCTCTGTAGATTTGTATCTTCAAAAAGCAATTTGCCACAGTCTGCTCCTCAGGTTTTCCTGCTTTGTTTTCCTTTTAGTGTTGCGTTCCTCCTCTTTTTCATTTTATCCTCCTACCTTTGAGCTGAGCAGCAAATATCCTTATGATATTTACAGGACAAATAGCATTTGAATACTCTCTTTTTGGTATTTCCATTGGAAATATCACAAGCAGTCATGTTTCCATGATATTTCCATTGACATTAACTTCAGAACGACTTCCTTTAATGAGGCTTAGGGGGAAAGAAGCTTCACGTTCATTGCCAGCTTTGTGTGTTTGCTTTCAGTCTTTTCAAATGATGTGGAAATGAACTAGGAGGAAAAGATCAAAAGCAATTGGCTTGTCTTTATTCAGATTGAAATCTACAGCAAATGTAACTCCTGCAGCTATGTAGTGTTTATATACAGAGGGAATGTATCCAGGTGATTTAAATACTTTTATGTACAAAAGCTTAAGCTGCTGAAGGAGTACATTGAAGTGAAGACATATACTGATGTTTGGAAACCAACAAATTAGTTCATGTACCTAGAGATTTAAATTGTCTAGATATGAGTTGCCTTGTTTCAAGGCCTGACTTGTACAGTGCAATTATTGAGAACTTTCTGAATAATTAACATTACTTCTTTGAGAGAAAGCAAAAAAAAAACCCAGTTATAATTTAACATTTTAGTTACAGATCTGTATTAGGAGGGCCTTCTTACAGCACCTGATTTTGGCAGCCTCATACTCCACATTCATTAGCTTGGGACTTATAGCTTGGTATTTGTGGGCTTTTCTACCTTTGGTCCTTAAACCTACTTCTGACTCAAACCAGATTGCACATATCAGAGTCTTTTATAGTTAAGTCGATTCCTGTCAGCACTTAAAGGTAAAAATAGAGAATATGCTGTAAATTTGGTCCATGTGAGGTATGTCATGGTGTTCTGAGTAAGAATTCTATTTAAGAAAAAAAATAACCCAAAGAACCTGAAATAAAACATTGAATTTAACAATGAGAAAATCATCTTGTATTAGGACAAATCATTAGTTTTAATTCTGAAGAGAAATTAAGCAGATTTGTATTGGTCTAGAAATGAGAGCAATTAACTTCTGTGTGTAAAACGTGCAGCTGCAGTGCGCTATGCCTGGAAGAAAGGTTTTGTGGAGTTAGTCAGGAGACCTTGGTTCTGTTCCTGGCATTTTCACCAAATTACTTGAATTTCTGTGTGTCAGCCATTTAATCTTTGTAGTTAAGTAAAATAACTTCTCTACTGCTTGGGAATATGAAATAAATATTAAATGAGTGATTGAGGGGTGGCTGCAGTAATGTTGGCTGTACAAATGTTTAGCTAAATCAATGCTTTAGGATGCACATTTGCATAAAACAATAATAGAAAATTAGGTAGCGGCAGCTATGGAGCCTGGTTTAGGCTCTGCATAATATTTTACCTTAATTTGCACCTGACAGGAATTATAGCCACGAATGGATTGGAAGTTGGTTGAAATATCACCCAGTTGAAATGGAAAATGTGTCTTATTGTTGCAGGTGCTCAGGCAAATACCAGTGAATCAAAATACTGAACCATACGGTCTGTTTGAAGTTCCTCGGGTTCTTGTTGACTTTGACAGGTTTTTGATTGCTTGTTTAGCAATACTACTGTCCCATGATGAATGGATTCTAGCTAACAATAGAACTCTATTTTTACTTCCAGCTTCCTCAAACTTGAATTCAATGAGACATAGTACAAACAAAAAGAATGGAAAGGAAAATTCAAATACCTTCCAGCATTGAAACTCTGAGGTCTTCAGCAGAACAAGAGGTCCATTGTTTATCTATTTATTTCTTTCTTTTAAAAGCAGTTTCGGTATTTTCCTTTGACTTTTGCCTATTGTTTTTGAAGCCTCTTCAAATCTCCAGGAGGCCGATAGTTATGTCAGTAATTCATGTCAATACTGAAACTGCTAAGGTCCAGCAGCACTGTTTCTCCAGAACATAGTTGGGAAGATGTCAGGAGATAGTGAGAAAATGAGAATCTTTTGAAGCCTTGGATACTAAGGAGCTGTGAAGTCTTTGGCTGAAGATCCTTCTGACTCAGAGATGCTTCTGCCTCTTTAGCAAACTTACTCTGCATCTTTTTTATGCAAAGTGTGATGTCTTTACATTAGCATTCTGCATCATCCTTATATGCTTTTTAATCAGTTTTTAAATGAGAAGATGCTTCTGTTCCTATACATTTAACCTGACAGATCTGACTGAAATTGATAGCAGTTCAAAAAATTGCTTAGGAACCTGAGTGTAACCCACAGCCCTTCTTCCATGAGAAGAGATCAGCCATATTGTTAGCTCAGGTTGTTTTCTGTATGGTTTCTGGCATCTCGTTGATTCAGCCGCCCTTAATGTTGAAGTAAGTCCCAATGTCTGCTCTTTGAGATGTGTTTCGGTTTTCTCACCTGCCTCTTTTGAGTGCCAGCCTATTGAGTGGTGAGAAACTATCAATTTGGGGAATCAATTTTCAGGTAACCTATCCTGAGCACCTTATTGGCAGCATCATATAATTCAGAATCGGGAAAAGCCTGTGGGAGTCACAGGTGACAGGGATCGTGTTTATTCATTAGAAACACAAATGTCAGCAGCAGGGGGACTATATTAAACACTCCACTTCTCTTGACAAAGTTGTGACAGCCATGCCAGGTTCAGGAAACCTGTAAACTCACAGGACAACTTAATTAAAGACCAAGGAAATTTGTACTTGAGAAGAAGAAAAAGCAGTGACAGCTCCAACTGGGATGTGGATAAACTGAATATAATGCTTTGACAAGACACTCTGGATTTACTCCTTTATCTTTTCCTTAACCCTTGTAGTCTTTGGTTGATCACTTCCCCACCTTGTACTTCTAGAGCATGTCTGCACACAAGAGTGAGGTTTTCATGTAGTAACTCTCCAGCTTGATTGATGATTAAAACCCCTGAAAACAGTGTTGCTATAGTAGAATCCTTCCCCTGAGCTTACCTCTGTAAAAAACTGAAGAGATTGGAGTCATCTCAAGCTCTTTACATCATTAGGAAGGTACTATCCTATGTTATAAACTTCTCACGGGAAGGGTGCCCAGCAAAAATCTTTGATCAGATTATTTTCCATCAGAATTTCTTTTCCTCCCCCAAAAAAGGGCTGGAAGCAGTAATTTAGGCACTTGTTTAATCAAACCAGTATTTCAATGAGACTCTTTTTTTTGGTCAGAAAATTAAAGACTGACAAAAATAAAACCATATAAGAGGTAATTTAAAAAGAAGAAAAAATATTCCAGCACCACACCGTAACAGGATTTCCTTATCTAGCACTTTCCAGATGTAGGAACTGTCATTTAGGCCATGCCAGTGACTGGTCTCATGCCAACCTAATACGAGTTGGTTCCACTTGTCACCCTTTCATTTTCCCAGCTGGACTCAGCTTTAAAGGCCATATTAGCATTGTCAGAGTAATCTTTTAAGATGTGAGTTGCTTTGCTTCTGAGTCTTTTTTTGTTTCTAAATCATATTAGTGGAAAAAGAAAAATAATGAAATGCTGGAAAGATAAAAGGAATGTTCTTATCTTTCAGTGGTATCAGATGTTATTCTCTCAAACTAAATGCATTCTCTTTTTCCTTTCAAAAGAATGGGAAGTGTCTTGTCCAATGCAGGGCAGTTGAAAGCACTTGCTTAAAGAGTGATGGAGAATCCCTTTTGCAAGTCAAATTCAATCCATGTATATCTTTGGTTATGACAATCATATGAATTCATTTCTCTGAAAAATATTGTTTCTCACTGACTTTAGAAGATCATATTTTATGTAATGCACTCCAAAACAGTGGGAAATAATGAAACGAGGTGAAAAGCAATGGCTGTCTAAATACTCCTCAGAAAATGAGGTTATCTAATTGCCTAAGTAACAGAAGATATTCTCTGCTTCTCCATCTCTTCTATCTCTTTTACAAATTCTGTCTAAAGTTAATATGGTTGGGCTTTTTCTGTGACCTTTTTGCAATTGTGTGTTGGGGGAGGCCTCGTTGGTAGCGAGGCTCAGTTCGGATGGCGTGTTTGCTCTTCTTTCTTCAGTCCTCCCTGAGATAATTAACGGAGACCTCTGGGTTACCAGGGGCATTATTAACGGTATTATTCACAAATATCAAAGCTTGCAATGTAAAAAAGGAACTGAAAATAGCTCTGGAGACAGGAAGTGCCATTTGAAATGATGAACAAAGTAGACTCCATGCAGCAACCATCAAGAAACTTGCTACTACCAGAGCAGTTAAGGGAAACCATGTTCTGTGAACACAACTAGAAAGGAAAGGTGTCCTCCATTTGTACTTTCTGGTAAGGTGAATGAGATGATGTTTAAGCTAAAGACTACTGGAGGAGTGAGTGAGTGAGTGAGTGAGTGTAAGGAGATGGAAGCTACACTGGGTGAGAAATACAACTTTTAATTGCAGTAAAAGTCAGTAGTGCAATAAAAGGGGGAAGGGAAGAAAAACACCTGTCTATGGTTTAAATGAATGCTGAGAAAAATTAATCTTGCCATAGTCTGTGCTCTGTGTGTTACTCTGAAGTGCTGGAACACCAGTAAAATGATGTCAGGAGGGGAATGCCAGGGGCATCTGCTGCACTGCCTGTACCCCAGGCCATTCCCATTCTGTGCTCAGTTCTCTCATCTGCAGTCTTTCTTGCCTTTGTGTAAATATGGAGGAAATAGTTGAATTTCACAGAAATGACTGGAACATGGATTTAGATTCACTAATATTTGGAGTTTTGTGTTTTAGTCCATTCTGTATTGCAGTTAATGTTATAAATACAAGACTATTCTTTCCTCTCTCTTTTGTAATTTCCTCTTTCTTTTCCTCTTTTTCCCTCTTGTATCCAAATTATCTGGTTCCATCCTTTATAAAATACTCTCTTTTGCTGATTATTTTATAGGTAGATAGGCTCCTGGTGTAGCTGATTGTGCAGCTGCACAAATACTTTCCCCTGCACAGTGCAGGATGGTGAGAAGTAGTTGGAAGGAGAAGAGGATACCGACCTCTTCAGCTGGTGCAGGTGGGATTGCTGTTGAATTTCCAACCACAAACTCATCCTCTCATAATTTTCCTTCGGACCTTCTTCCTCTTCTCTGGGCATAAATCTCAGCTTCTTTCTGAAAGCAGTACTTTTCTTGGCAAGAAAACAAATCTTTGCTTGCTTTATATTAACTTCTCCTAGCACTTCCCAGATCATTGAAAGGTCTGAAATCTTGTTTCATCTGTCCATTCACATGTAAAATGATCTACCAAAAGGCTGTTGTTTTTTCTCTACTCTGTTGTATCGTTCCACTTTGCTATTAAGTGCCTTGAACTCAGTAGAATTTCGCCATTAAAATACCAGGGCTTGACTAAATCTCAGCAACTGAAGAAGATGGCTAGGAAGTCTACTGGTTAGCTCTACAGTATTGATTTGTGTCTGGTCAAAAGTATTCTTCTTCAATTGCTATTACATTTTAAAGCTTCTTTCTTAATATATTTTCAGCTTTCCTTTCAAAAAATGTGGAGGAAACGTGAAATTAAAGTGCCACAGGTCAATTAAAAGTTAATAGAATTATAGAGGTGTTTGATAAAAATATTACCTAGTTATTAATGAATAAATGTTCAGGTGCATATCCAGTTCCCATCACAAATGATGCTTCATCTTAATTAATTTTAATTTATGGAGTATGCTGGATGGCACTGCTTGAGTGGGCATAGATTGGCTTAGCAATATTACCTTTCAGTGTCACTCTGGAGGGTGTTGAGCTAAATGGGTTTGCTTTGTCACACACAACTTCTTCACCCAGTAGTGGAAAATTTAATTTCAAAGCACTAGTTATATTAATCTGAAGGCACTCTTGTGTTTTTAGAGCAACTGTCTTAATCTGCCTCAGAGAGAAAAGTCAGTGTACTTGTTATATTTGAGCAATACATTATGAGTATATGCCAGTAGTTTCTTCAGAGTCAATTTCACATTGCCTTGATTGCATTTGAATGCCACTTGTTCTCCAGAGAGCCTGCTTGGATTAGTTTTATGATAATTCCATATCTTATACCTGTGAAAAGTGAAGTTCCCCGTTGCTGGGCAGGTTGATGCACCCTGTATTTGCCATCAGCGAGCTCCTGTTTATTAAGTTGCACAGAAACCACTGTAGTGGGAGCAAGCCTTTTCTCCTCAGCTCAGCCCTGCAGTACATGATCATAAATTTCATAGACTATCTTGCCAAAGTAACCATCAGTCCTGCATATCATGGCAGCAGAATCTAGTTTTGTCTGCAGCTTTCATGTTGCTGATCCCTATCACATTACTCAGCACATAAGCTTTCCTCTACGTACTGGAGACAATTCTAGTCTGACTTGATTTCTCCTCAGGTTCAGAAGGATTCTAGATGTGGGATAGTTTGAGATAAGACTCAACTGAGATTTATTCTAGATGACAGAGCATGAGAGCATTTGAGGGACACATGGATGGGGAAAGGAGATGCTTGTGCTGATTCAAACATTACTGTGCCACACTGTTTCATGTCTGAAATGTCTGCCAGTGTTGCCTATAGCAGATGATTCTATAGAGTTAGCATTTGGCTTGACAAAAGTGTAGGTTTTTTGAGAAGTGTTAGAGGCTGTTGTTTCACTGTGTGCAACTCCAGTTTAAATGCAGCAGTGCTGCTCTCTGGTCAGAGTGTTGAAGGCTGTTGCAGGGATTTTTTTTTGTTGTGGGTGAAAAGGAAGGATGGCTGGATCTCTCTCGAGCTGTGCATTTTTATGTGCACACTGATTTTATTGTTATTTTAATGTTGATGCTTCTGTTTGCTTTCTCGTTGCATAAATAGCAGCAGATGAAAAATCATTGAATGGCCAGAGGAGAAAAATTTTGGCTTGGAGTTGATTGGGCTCATCAGGGTAGAGTGAAGGTCATTTGTTTATCCCACTGTTGAGAGTTGTTTAAGTACGAGAGTGCTATGTTTGGCTCAGAATGGACCATGATCCACAGACAGTCGGTAAGGGGAGAAGATTTTGAGGAGAAGTATTGCTGTGTGCTCGCTATTACTTACACTAACCATCTCAAATAACCATTGGGTCCCCATTACAGACAGGGTAACAGCTTCAATAGACCTTAGGCCATACGTTTCTCATGTTTCATGGTTAGAATACTGGGTTTTCCTTCCTGGAATCCTTGCCATGGCAACATATGTTTCTGTGTATGTCTGTCTGTGTGTCCCAAGAGAAGGCATGGTTCTGCATCTTTTCATAGTGCCAGTCCCCGTCTCTATCTTCATCCTCCTTGTAGATGATCTCAGACATTAATGTGGATACATAAACAGTGAATTTTAGGCTTAGCACATATTCTTTATACATTAAGTTCTTAATTCAGAATCACAGAATCTCAAGGGCTGGAAGGGACCTCGAAAGATCATCCAGTCCAACCCTCCTGCCAGAGCAGAGCCTCCTAGAGTAGGTCACACAGGAACTCATCCAGCAGGGTTTTAGTTTTAACTGTTCTTTTTAAACAGGATGGGAAGAAAGATGTGAATGCATTAATCATAATGATAGAATAATGAACAATTAGTAATAATAATTTGCTTTGCCACACAAGAGGAAGTGGCATTATCCAAAGATTAGCCTTGTCTCAATACAATCTCTGTTGAATTCATAAGTGCTGCTTTTTAGTTGGCTCAAAGTAAGATCCTTCAGGTCTACTTATCCTCTCACCAGACAGCAGCTTTAGCAGATGCTGTAGAGTCTTCTCCAAGTATCTTCAGCTGAAAAGAGAATGACTTCTCCCTTTCCTTCTTCGCTTAAGCCCTAAAGCAAGTTTGGAAGTCATAGAAAAGACCACAGTGTACTTAGAGTATTCTACAATCTGTAGAGTAGTTGGAGACATAGAAAAGCAGCTGTTAGCCGAGAGAAGAGAAATTTTATAAGGCTGGGCCTTCTGTCCTTTTGTCCAAAACTCATAATTAGAGTTCTGTTTTGTGGTGTTATTGTGTAGAAATTTGAAGATGTGGTGGTCAGTCTGAATTCTCCCCTTTTTTTTTGTCAGATATTCAGCTCACCAGTTATTAAAGTCAAAAGTCCAGCTACGAAGGAGGGCCTCACCATGCTTATCTCACTGGGTACTTTGAGAACCCTGTTGGGCTCATGCTGTTGGAGTTGTTTGAATAATAGCACCAGGATGGCTGAGCTGCTGCCCCAATTTCTGCCTTTCTTCACTCCAAACCCAATGAATGATTCTGAGGTCGTGAAGAGGGCAAATCTATGTGCCCAAAGGCAGCGAGGTCACTAGCATAGGGGATTGTAATTGCTGCAGTTCAAAATGCTGTCGTCTATCATGCTACTGGTAATTTGAAGTAGTGGATTTGCTACTGGCCAGGAGCAAACTGCTTTGGGTGTTGAATAGCGGCTTCTTATCTCCAGATTGACAGATGGGATTGTGGATGTCCCACTTCTGATGGTTAGCATTGAATAGGAAGTTTTGTAAATGATTCTTGGCAGGAGTACCATTACATTTCTATTGAGATTTATCTCCACAGCTGAGTTTTCCTTTCTTTTTTTCTCTCTACCATGCAATTAAATGGATGACCATCCTATGCAGAAGGAAATGCCTCTATTAAAGATGAAAAGAGCCAAGAGTGAAGCCAGCCACACACAGCACTAGGTTTTAAGCCAGCTTTACTTCAGATTGCAGAAGGGATGTAAAAAAAAAAAAAGCATACATAATATATCTACATATATAATGTATTTCTGGTCTCTGAGATACCACACTCAATATTTTCATAAGACACATGCTCAGAAACGTACTGCATTCTTATATCAACCTTTTGGACTGGAAAAAGGAAAGAAGCAAGTTCTCAGTTTCTAACATTAGGTAATGAGAGCAAATCTGCTGCTTTGCTGACAGCAGGAACTCTTTCCTGTAGTGTTATTGCCATTTTAATGGCAGTACTCCCAAAGCTGACTAGACAGTGCATTTTGTTGTACAAGTAACTGTTCTGAGAGATACTCTAGTGATTGTAGAACCCTACTATATTTGACAAATAGAATAAATCCATATTTTCTTAACCTGTTTTGAAAATGCAAATAGTGGAAATGAATAAACAAATGTGAATCTAATTCCAGCTGTGTTTCGACTCATAGGTGATGTGTCCCTAATTGTTTGCTCAGCAGAAATTGTAAAAAAATGATAAATTTGACTCAGGAGAATGTTTTCAAGTACTGGAGGAGTCACTATGGACAGTGACAGAGCCCTGGCCCAGGCTGCCCAGGGAGGATGTGGAGGCTCCTTCTCTTGGAGGGCTTTTAAACCCACCTGGACATGTTCTGTGTGACCTGATCTAGGTGGATCTACTTTAGTAGGGATTGAGACTCGATGATCACTAAAGATCCCTTCCAACTCCACCATTCTGTGATTCTATGAAGAATGGAGAAGTTTTCTTCTGTCTCTGAGAATTTTTTCCTTAAGTTTATGGAAAGTTTCCTTTTTTGTGTTCCAGATGTGTCCATTACCCCATGTCGGATCACTGGACACTACAGAAAATAGTGTTACCCCATCCCCTTGACATACACCTTTCAAATGCTTCTAAGTATTATTGAGGCTGCTCTTCAGCCTCCTCTTCATAAGGCTGAACAGCCCCAGTTCCCGCAGCCTTTCCTCATAAGGAAGATGCTCCAGTCCCCTGTTCATCTTGGTGGCCCTGCACTGGCCTCTCTCCAGCAGTTCCCTGTTTTTCTTGAGCTGAGGAGCCCAGAACTAGACACAGGATTCCAGATGAGGCCTCACCAGGGCAGAGTAGAGGAGAAGAACCTCCCTTGACCTGCTGCCCACACTCTTCTTGATGCATCCCAGGCTGCCATTGGCCTTCTTGTCCACGAGGGCACATTGCTGGCCCATGTTTAGCTTATCAACCAGCATTCCCAGGTTTCTCTCTGCAGAGCTGCTCTCCAGCAGTTCAATCTCCAGCCTGTATTGGTGCATGGGGTTGTTCCTTCCCAGATGCAGGACTCTGCACTTGTCCTTGTTGAATCGCATGAGGTTCCTCTCTGCCCAACTCTCAAGCTGGTCGAGATCCCGCTGACTGGCAGCACAGCCTCTGGTGATACCACTCAATACTTATTTCGACTTTGCATTTAAAATAATCTGTGCTCATCAGAACTCGGGGCTCAGCCGTGACTCACATGCAATTTGCCAGTAGGTGGCATGAGTGCATTACTAAGGTTTCCAGGTATAAGCTGCAAATAACCGCTGATATTTCACTTCCTAAAGATGCAGCAGAAGGCACCGAGTCTCATGTATAACAGTCGCCGGTTCCCATCTAGGAACAACTGCCTGAAATCTGCAGAGTGGTGCATGCTGCCGAGTATGACTGAAGTAGTTTGGTTAAAGCATTGAGGGGAAAAAAAGCAATGAAGTTACCACACAACAGCTGTGTGAAACGGGAATGAAGTTAATGCATTCATTGTAGCTATGTGAAAAAGGAATGGCCTGAAACCAACAGCAATGACCACACAGCAGCATGAAAAAAAAAAAAAAGTATCAATAAATAAACACTAATTCATGGCTAGGCTTGGAAAAACACAAAACAACAAAAGCAATGAAAAGCTCAAACTGCTTTAGTAGAGGCTGAGGCCAAAACCCGCTCAATGCAACTGGAACAAAAAAAAAATACAATTCAAGTGTATTTTAAATTATGTAACAGTTTGAGAATAAATTTCTCCTGGGCATAGGTAAGAGGAGTGTATTAAGAGGAGCTGAGAGGGAGGAACAATGGAAGTGGTGTGGAAATGTATATGGAATTGCAAGCGTTGCTGTCCTACGGTTGGTAGCTGCAGACTTTAATCCTTTCCAGTCTCCAGCCTCATCTGGTGGCCCTGAGCAAATCCCACCATGAAGAGACAGCAATCAAAGCAGTTCACTGGCCCAGTCTGCCCTAAGCATCAGTGCAATGCTGACCTGAAGCCACTTACTGCACAGTGGCGCACAGATTTCTAGGTGTAGAACTAAGAAAACACTCATAACTAACATAAGCAGAGTGGAAGATTTGTCTTCTCTGTGTTGGGTTGTTGGATTTTGGGACTTTTTGTTTCAGAACTTCCTCAAGCTTTGCTGACTGTGATTTGGCCAGATTGGGTAACTTTCTAAATATCATTTATGGCTTGAAGAGCGATTGCAAGACTACAGAAATGGTCATTTGAAATTCTTCACCCTGTATTATACAAGTGGTCAATTAGAACTGTCTGCCTTTGAAGCCTGTGAATGGAATTGTGGTGTTGGAGTATGAACAAAGTGTTTGGGAAGTGCCCTTGTAATGCTTTTGATCCTTACCTGGATGCTCATTTTCTTCACAGACCAGGTCATTATATTGTATTTGTGGATTTTCATGTATGAGTGAGATAGGGAAATTCTGCTAGAACAGATGTGGGTGCATCTTAGCCCACTTTTGTCATATTTATGAACTGTCAGTCTTCAGAATGGCAGCATCCTCCCTTCTAAATATGCACTGGTTTTCTTTGGTGGAGTGTAAGTATCAGAATAGGATTCAGCTTCTCACAGGAGTTACATGCAGCACACCTTGTCAAAGAGTTAGGCACTACTGGAGATTTAGTTTTATTTTAATCACACTTTTTGTTTGAGTCAACAGGGTCCAGCCTTCTGCTGCTTTGCATGAAGGTCTTCCTGCCCATACTCTTTACTCACAATTGATGTTACTAATTGGGTAAATAAGGATTAGTCCATCAGCTACTTACAGGTTATTGCAGAGTGGGAGGACTCGGCATGGATGGGGCTGTTTAAGGCTAAGCTGTAGATCTGTGTTAGCTGTACAGTACAGAGAAGCTGGATCTTTGTTTCTAACTGCATTTTCGCATGCCTTTAGGGAGGTACATGATACTGCAGAAGAAAGATGTTGCTTAGATGTTTCCGTTCCCTCCCCTTTCCTTGTTTCCTTCAAGTCGTACAGATCCCAGACTGTTAAAATCACCAAATAATTGGTGTCTGCCAGTCTGAAGAAGTGACTTAGGCATATACACTATCAAGGCTTAACGTTTGCCACTGCTCTGTATTGAGCTTCTCCCACCAAATGAGTATAATAGCCTAGAAATACAGCATCTGAAAGTATTTCATCAAAGACTGCATATATGAGAGAAAAGAGAGTGAGGAAGTTAGCAGGACTGCCCCACAGGTTTTCAGCCAACGCGTTGGTTTGAATTGAGAGGCGTGTTTCAAAAGCACTAATTCCTAGACTTGGCTTTTGTGAGGCAAAGAGCTTTCCCCTTTTAATCACAGGACAATAATCTAACTCTTACATTCTCTATGCTATCTTATTAGGTTGTCTTTGAGAGGAGAAAGGCACACTGCTTTAGCCACAGATGGCCACAGGCATGGTCTGTAGGTAGCTTGTGTCCAAATGTCACTAACATTAGAAGTAGATTGATCTAGAAAAAGATGCCCACAAGGAGTTTAGAAACATTTCCTTAATACAGCTGAAATTTTAGTCTCCATGTGATAGAACTAATAGCACTACAAGGAATATGAATTACCATCATTCATCTCAGTGGGATGCTGATTTTTGAAGGCTGAGCACTGAATTTAATGTTTTTTTCTACTTTTTGCCAGTTTAACAGGGGAGTTTTCAGAGGTGGCTTTGAAAAAGCAAATGTTCATGATGTTTTTAACTCAAAAGTAATTAAAACTGTCATAAAAATAAGCCTGTTAGAGATCATTATCATAGAATCATAGAATGGTGGGGTTGGAAGGGACCTTTAGAGATCATCTAGTCCAACTCCCCTGTAGAAGCAGGTTCACCTAGATCAGGTGACATAGGAACATGTCCAGGCAGGTCTTGGAGACCTCCAAGGAAGGAGACTCCACACCCCCTCTGGGCAGCCTATTCCACTGCTCCCTCACCTCACAGTGAAATAGTTTTTTCTTATATTTAAATGGAACTGTTTGTGTTCCAGTTTCATCCCATTACCCCTTGTCCTGTTGTTGGCTACCATAGAAAAAAGGGATGTCCCAACCTCCTGACACACACTCTTTAGATATTTGTAAATGTTAATAAGCTCCCCCCTCAGTCTCCTCTTCTCCAGACTAAACAGCCCCTCGTATGAAAGATGTTCCAGTGCCCTGATCATCTTGGTGGCCCTGCACTGGCCTCTCTCCAGCAGTTCCCTGTTTTTTTTTTTTGAGCTGAGGAGCCCAGAACTAGACACAGGACTTCAGATGAGGCCTCACTAAGGCAGAGTAGAGGGGAAGAAGAACCTCTCTTGACCTGCTGGCCACGTTATGCTGGGCTTGTGGTCAGTATTCAGTATGAGAGGCTTGCAGCTTTTGCTCTCGTACCCTTGAAAGCCTAGCAGCAGGAGAAAGACAGCAAAGAACTAGAGTTTTTCAACATTTGGACTTTGACTTGAGTTTGGTTGTTTTTTTCTTTTTGCCTTTTTTTTTTAAGAAATCATTCAGGTTTTGTCTTTGGGAATTATCTACAGCTTTGTTTCATTTTTCATGTCTAGGTGAGGTGGATTTAGCTATAGGGTGCACTGTTTCCACAGCTAGTGCTATTGAATCAAGAGAGCTCTGTCATCTGCAGAACCTGAAATGGTTGTTTAGGGTTTTGCTCAATGAGGAAGCTTATGTCATGTAAGCTCAACGAGAGTTAGTTAAAATGTGTCCCAACATATCCTGTCTGTATAATAACAGCATCTGCTTAGATGGAGCCAAAATGTAGAATCTTTGGAGGACTGTTTAAATCGGTGGTAAAACTGTATTTGATTTCCTCCTTTAACTTGAGTTCTTTGTTCTTTATCGTTTCTGCTGCAGAAAAGTTAGATGTGAATCATAAATTGATTCCTTTGGCTAAAGAGTAGAATAATTCCTTGTTATTTATTTCCATCCTTGTCTCAGACAGCAGCTTCTCAGTAGCAGTGGAATGGAGAAATGGTGCTGTGAGCTGTGGAGGGAGAGATGTTGCCTGTCCGAGCTTCTGCAGGGGTGTAAGATCCGAAAGCAGATGGCTTTGTGCTGACTAACAGAAAGCTGTGCTCGCTGGGATTTGAGTGATACGGGGCCAGGATTTGAGTGATTTGTGGGCCAGGATTGGGCTTTCTTCAGTGGGCAAAGTAGATTCATCTCAGTTGCCAGATGCTGAAGAATCTTGGAAGAGAATTCAGACCTCAGCGTTGACTATGTTGGAAGACTATGGCCTCATGTAATACGTAGTGGTGAGAAAGAAATTGGAGACCTTTGGTTTCTCACCTAGTAAGCACTTAGACTGTAGATCTAGGCACAGTGGCAAGCTGGTGTTTCAAATGATGTCAGTAAAAATACTTATATTTGATTTTTTTCCAACCTTCTTATCAACTTTGCCTTTTTTTCTTGCTAAGAAGTTGATACCATTTCTTAACATTGACGAGAGAAGCCGACATGTGACATATTCCTTCTCCTAATGATACTGAAACGTTGTGCTGATGCATTTCTCTGGCCCTCTTGCAGTTGTGTTACTTCTGTTGTTAGGTGTGAGCTTGACCCCTACCTGTGGCTGGCTACTGTCGTGGCAGTGACTTCAGCTGCCCACTTAAGTCAGCTTGAAGCCCTGGCCCACAGATCAGGATGATTCACGTGCTGGAAACACACTGGCATGATCCCTGTGCTGTAAGTTTGGCCTGCAGACACTGAAGGCAATAGTAAGATACTCCCCCTCCCAAAAACAAAATCAGTGCTTGGGAGACAGAATTTGACATCCACAATCCTCCTGTCGCAGTCCCTCACAAGAGACAGTGTGAGGCAGTGCCGATGGAGCTCAGGGCAGAGGCCGTGGTGCCGGGTGGGAAGCGGCTCCCTGCAACAAAGCAGTGGCACAACATGACCCAGTGCTTGGCAAAACAAAGCGAAGCAGGGATTTTATTTGTCTAGGCTAAGCCTCCTGCTGCAAATCTATAGGCTTTTTAACTTGCTGTGCTACCTGTCAGTCTCTGAACAGATGCACAGCCTTCAGGCTCTTGGAGCTTGCCAGCAACTGGCATCCTGCTGGGAACTGTAGGACGACTTTCAGTATGAAGCAGGGCAACCTAATAATAGCACAGGAATACATTGAAACCAATGCTTGCACAAAGAAGTAGAAAAGGGTAACCTGTAGTTCTGCTTTTTTTCAGCCAGCAGAAGGAGGTGTGGGGGAAAACCATAGGCCATTGACTTGAGCACTTGCTTGTCAGCAGGATGCTGAATACCTTGGCCAGAATAACCAGATGTTTGATTTTCCCCAAAGCTCAGAGAAGCCGTAGATATGTAAAAATAAACCTTTCTAAATAGGCATGGTTCTCAGGCTGTTCAAGATTTACTAGGTTTAATTCACCATTTGAGTAAAACCAGAGTGTTAGAAATGTCTGTCTGTATGAAAAATACATTTCTATTTTTTTCCTTGGTATTTTAACTGTAGGTTTTGTAGTTTCTTACCTTAAAAGTTCCTCAGGGTTCAACTGCATGTGTCAACAACCAAACTGAACCCTGGTATTGGATAACGAAAGGCTGGGTAGAGCATAGGAGACTGTGAGACTGGGCTGAGAAGCATCCTTTCGATTGATGTGCTTGGCAGAGGTAATGATGAAATACTTGGTTTTTTGTTCAGGACATGGCTGGGGGGTCCAGCTGCTCTAGACTTTATTGTTTTGCCAAAAGTTAGTTCTGTTTTAGAAATAAAGAAATAATGTTTTTATTAA
>WBNH01004958.1:0-26450 GCA_013401255.1 Urocolius indicus
CCATTCAACAAGACCTGGACAGAGTGGAAAGTTAGGTGGAGAGAAATCTAATGAAATTCAAGAAGGGCAAGTGTAGAGTCTTGCATTTGGTAAAAGGACCCCATGTACCAGTACAGGTTGGGGAATGAACTCTTAGAGAGTAGTACAGGGAAAAGGGAGCTGGGGTTTTGGTGAGCAGCGGGATGAGCATGAGCCAGCAGTGTGTCCTTGTGGCCAAGAAGGCCACTGACATCCTGGAGTGTATTAGAAGGGCTGTTGTTAGTAGGTCGAGAGAGGTTCTCCTTCCCCTCTAATCTGCCCTCGTGAGATCAAATCTGCAATACTGTGTCCAGTTCTGGGCCCTTCAGTTCAAGAAGGACAGGGAGCTGCTGGAGTCCAGCGCAGGGCCACCAAGATGATGAAGGCAGTGGAACATCTCTATTAGCTCCTCAGGAACTATGATTCTTTAGCTTGGAGGAGACTGAGGGGTGACCTTATTAATGTTTTAAAATATCATAGAATCATGGAATGGNAACAGTTATTTCTTATGTTTAAATGGAACTTTTTGTGTTCCAGCTTCATCCCATTACTCCTTGTCCTGTTGCTAGACAACATTCACCTGGACAAGTTCCTGTGTGACCTGCTCTAGGTGGCCCTGCTCTTGCAGGGGGGTCGGACTAGATGATCTTTCAACGTCCCTTCCAACCCTTAAGATTCTGTGATCCCATGAAAACATAAAGAACTTAAAATGGGTGAAGTATGTAAGTATGTCTCTGGATTTTCCTTTTTTTTTTTTTTTTTGTTTTGCCTTTTCTTTAGTCTGAGGTGAAATTAGAAACAAATCTGATATTGCATTTTTCTTTCTCCATTCTTGTTTGCTTAGCTCATAAAGCAGGCATCTCTAAACTGCTTTGCCATTAGCTCTAAATTCGCTACACTCCAGAGACAATTGTGTAACTGAATCTTGAGTTATCGAAACCAAATGATTATCAGGAAAACAGTCAATGTATTTCTCCAGCATAAATATGTATAAAAAACCTGATTAAATTAGGAAAATTTTATTCATCCTTTTGAAATCAGATCCACCAAGCTACTTTTCAAAAATGTTACATTCTGTGCATTCTAATTATGTGATGCATGAGATGATGCTTTATAATCAAACAATAAAATATCCTTTGATATTTTAATTATTGAAGTTCCATGGTAGGATATTATAACTCATCTTTCACTCATTTCAATCACAAATTTCATATTTTTCTTTACTTCTTGTAAATAGTTTTAAGAAAAAATCTTTAATTTTGCTCATTAATTAAAAAAATTATGCATTAACTGATTTTTTATTTTTTATTCTTCCTGCCAGAAAAAATACCAGGATTTCCCTGTAATTTTCACTGATCATTCACCCCATCTACAAATAATGCATAGTTCTACCTATAAGTGAATTGCCCTTACTCTGAAAAACTAACCCAATATTCTTCCTCCTTTATGTCTATGAAACTACCTTTGAATTATGATATGCAGTTTACAACACATAAAGCATCCAGGAGAGTATTTCATTTTCATTTTTCTAAAAATAAAATAAAATAAAATAAACCTCGAAATAAAACACCAGAAAAAGCACTAATAGGTTTTCAAGTTATTCACCTTCAAAATACTGAATTAAAACTTGTCAACAGTATAGGTTTCTCAAAAATTCAAAGGTATAAGCTAAAGATGGAGGTAAGTTAGATTGTTGTCGGCTCATTTCCAGTATAGTTCTAAGAGGTTTTGTAACATTAAACTTCTTTTGCACAGAATGGATGAACACTCTTCTGAGTGAACTTGATATGGACTGATGGCTAATTCTCCTGTTTAGATGTGAACTGTGCTTGTCATTGACATATATTATACTTTTGATTTGTGAAAGCTTGAAATATAAGTGTGTAAAACCACAGCATTGAGAAGGCTGTCATCTGGTCTTTTTTTATCTATCTAGTCTCAAAGTAGGAGGAATTTTTTAAAAGTGGAAGAAATAGTAATGCAGCCCTCACTGGAAATCAGTCATACTGAGTAGATGATTGCCTACATTCAGATACTACTGCAATGATGGAGAATTAATAACTTGAAGATGGATAAATTTATTGGTAATGCACTGAATCATTAGTTAGTGATTCTGAATGCAACTTTATTCTCTGCATATTTCTATTGCCTCAGGGAAATAATCTCTGTCTCATGTCTCCTTTTGTAAAATATCAATAACATTGTTGTATGGAACAGAATGGAGGGAAAGTTTGTAGTTGTGTGACACTCGGATGTTTGTAGTGACTAAGTATGTAATCTTAGAAAACCTGATAGTAAGACTCAGGGTAGCTTCAGAAAGTTTCTGTAGAGAAATAGATATTCAAAGTATCTTCAACAGGAAAATATAAAAAAGTATATATGTATGTAAGAATATATAAGACATCTTTATGTTCCACATTTTTTCTTCTTTTGATTTCCTTCTTCCTTTACAGCTTTTCTTTTCCAGTTCATCTATGCATGCTTTTTGTGTTAGTTATCCCTTTTCACTGCCAATATCCTTCACTCAGCTGACTTCTCCTTTACTCTGTGATTTTTACATCTTCAGTTATCAACTCTCAACCCTGTATTTGTCTTCTTTCTTCTCTACATGTGCTTTTTCTTTTGTTATACTACTCTAATCTTCACAGTTAGCTCTATCCTATGTTTGCTGATCCTGCTGCTATTTTTATACTGCAGAACATTTCTTTGAATTTGAATTTGAATGTACCAAGGCTGCTGTTTCCATGTGAGTTTCAGACTTACTTGTGTGTACTTGAAAAAGCCACCCTGGGCAATGTATATGTTATTTTTCTCATGCAGACATCAGTTTCACTTGTGGTTTTGACAGAACAGTAAGATCCCTGCTGATGCATGCGTATCTCTTTATACATATTGAAAATTTTGTATGATTTTATAACCAAGGGGGAAAAGCTGAATTCAGAGAGAGAGCTTTTCTTTTTTAAAACTTCAGAAGCTGAAAACAAAAATATTTTTTCAATGAACAAATGATCTATGAGTTCATTTATGCAGCTCTGGAGAAACTAAAGTTTTAATTTGATCTGAAGTACTGTTAATACAAATTGAGACATCTATTTTATAATCCAGCAAAAACAGGGAAATATGGAAATAAAATAATTTGGATTCTTAACTCTCAGAATAAATGACAAAGAGAATATCCAAATTACGTTTTTGTTCAATTGCAGCTTTATGTCTTCCTTTTCTTTCCAGAAAACAGTTCCATGACACCTTGTTCCATCTGTGTCATCATGATGTGAAACCAATGAGCCACAGGGAGAAAGATATCTGAATGTAGCCCTGTCAGAGAAGACAATCTTAAGGGCCAGAAGTTTTAATGGGAAAGAAATATCTAGTGGCTGGAGTAGTGCATTGTTGTGACTTGTGTTTTCTCAGAAAGACTCACTGAAAATTTTGTGGTTTGGGATGTTAACAGCCCAGTTAATTCCTTTCAGCAAAGACAGTTCATCTTGCTGCAGCTTTCCTTATTTGTGTACAAAGTCAAATGAGACAATTATCTTTATCTTATTCCATTAGTATATTATTCTATTACAGAGCTAGTAGTCTGGAATCCAGTCCTTCAGGACTTTAATATCTCATTTGACCAAAATAATGGAATAATTACTTCCTGAGAGGAGGAGAAAAAACAAACAAACAAACTAAAACTCAGAGGGTTTTTTTTTTGTTTGCATTGGGTGATGAGTTCTTTGCAGTTTGGTTTTGTGAGGGTTTTGAGGTTTCTTTTTCCTCTGTAAGTTTGGCTGCTTTCTAATTTATTGTGTGGCTAAAATAAAAAAGTCCAAACATTTATCTGGCCTACTTGGTTCAGTACGTTACAACTAGAAACAACAGATCAAGATTAATGCCATTTTCTAGGCACTTAGTTCTCAACCTTTTCTAAATGCTATGGTATTTGGGGGGAGAGTTCAGTTGGATTTGTTTTAGTCTGATGTTCCAAAAGAAAATTTGACTGCGCTAGTTCCTTGACTTGTCTTCATTCCATTCAATCTGCAAAATGGACTATGATGACGCAATTTCTTTCTGAAAGGATGGAAATCGATATTGTCTCTGCACTATGATATTATAACCATGCATCTTGATGACTACTCTCATAGCAAGTCTGTTTGAGCAGTAGGACCTTAGTAAAAGTAAACACTATCTGAACTTTGATTAAAATATTTGCCTGACTTTTAAAAACAAAATTATGACATTGGCATATTAATTCAAGTGATATATTCATTCCAAGTGTTAAAAGATTGATGAACCAATTCAATTAAAATATAAGTCACAGTTACCAAAGTGTTCAATGTGAAGCTATGCAAAAAAATATACATTCTTCATCCAGATCTCAAATTAGAAACCGGCAAGGATGTGTCAGATTTATTCTATTTTTACTCAATAATAATAAAGTTTATTTTACTCTTCCCGTGCAATATTAGAGATAGAATCTGATCTAGGAGCTAAGAATGCTACAAATACTCAAAAGGCTAGAATGAAGCAAGCTCATCTGGACAGTAGAATTAAAATCCTTGTGGTGATGATCAGTTAAGGAGACTGCGGAGTTGAATCAGAGAAGACATTCAATTTTATTCTCAGACTTTTAATTATCATCTATAACAAACAAAAATACATTATCTACTCTTACAAATCCTGAATGATTTTCTATGCTCCATATATACATGCACATGCTCCTGTTTTCATGCTTCTTAGAGTCAAATTTATTACACAGCTCAATATGTATTTCATTCCATCTGTATGAAAAATCATCTTTAATTAGATATTATTTATGAGGGAAGCAGGCTGCAAAATATACATAAACTATTTCTGCTTATGGTTTTTCCCAGTCATTCTCATATTCCTGCAAATTTCATGCTAATTGCAAGGCATTTATGAAGGCTGCAGCTGTCACTGTCTTCTCCAGTAATCCCTTTAAAACATCACTTGTTTTGATCACCTATTTCAGTCATAATCAGAGGAAAAATCAATGGATCACTGTGGTGGGCAACTGAGTGTATTGCCCAGATAGCATTATTGAAGAAATGAAGTTGAATATTTAAATGGCTAGGCAAAATAAATATTTTTGATTAAGCTTCTACCTGCTGCAACATGCTCAGGCTATGCTTGTGATTAATTGACAGAAACTGTGTTCCAGGCTTTGGAAATCTTCCTAAGTTTTTCATACACTGGAACAAGCAACAATCTGTAGCAAGCCTGCCATGTGGGTACATTGTGCTAATTATCATCAATATGATTTTATTTTCCCCTTAAAAAACTGAAAGCAACTTGCTGGGATGTTATTAGCTGGTGTCTGATTCTCTGAATAAGGATGAGACACAAGCAAAGGTTGTAAGTTGTAAATTGTTTAACAGCGCTTCAATGATTTACTACAGCTGTGGATGTAAACCTGTAATGTAAAGGTTATATTACTGATTATTATTATTTAAGGCTTATCTGTTAACTGTATGATGCAGAAATGTTAGTTGACGTATACATGAAAGATTTCATAAGACAGAAAAATCCATTTTTGTGATCTCATCTGGCAAGTCTTCAAGAGACCCATACTGTTTAAAAGATCAATTACCCATGGATAAATGTCAACTCTGTGGCCTATTCCCAGCCCAGGCAGTGTCTGGATATACTTTAATTAAACTGTATGTAGAGTGTGCCTCTGTCTGAGTCCTACTTTCACTTCGCTCCTAGTTGATGGAGTTTTGAAAGAGAAGGTAAAAAGGTAGGGCAACCTTCATCATTTGTCCTCTTCTATCTGTAATTCCTGCGTTCTAGTTGAAAACCAGGTAACGTAATTGCATTGTTATTTTATACAAGAGTTTAAATATCACATCAGAATCAGGGAAGAAAATCACTGTGCTTCATAAGTAGGAAAAGTTCTTACATTACAAATGAGACATTTGTTGTCTTCAAGACATCACTTGTTCATCATTCCTACTGAAGTACACTGTAATGTGTTCACGAAGGAACTAGAAGATACAATACTTTGCCTCTTACAATGTTTAGCACTTCCAAACAAGTTAATAAATTCTTATTCATGCAGACCACTTAATGATGATTTTTAATTCATTATCATGGAGGTGACTAAGACAGGATCTAATTTTATAATTATATGATATGGCATACTTTAATAAGCTTTAGACCTTTACCTCTTTACAGTGCTGAAGTTCATACCAGGTGCTACTGCAGCTTCCTTAATTTATTTTACAGTTTGCAACTTTCTAAAAATTGGAAGAGAGATCTAATCTTTACCAAAAATCCCTAAAATTGTCTAATGCTCTGATGATCCTTTTTTGCAACCACTGATCACAGTATATTTATCTTTGCATCCTCAAGTAAAGAATACTGGAGGGACAACTTTTTTTTTTTTAGTCCCTGAAATTTAGTTGGAATGAAAATATTAATATAAAAAGATCTAATAATTATCTCTGTGCATTGCTAAGTTCTTTTACAAGCCTGCAGCACTTCACATTCACTTTGACCCTGGTCAAAGAAATATAGCAGGAACAACTTAGTGGGAAAGCAGAATCTATTGTTTCTTGCTTTTATAATAGCTCACTATGTCTGTCTTTATCAAATTAGAAATTTAATGAATTGCAGTTTCAAGGATGAGCTGTTCTTCTGCCTTGTAATCTAAATAAACGAGAGTGTGTGACATTGAAAAGAAGCCTCTGAAGAACATCAGCTTGTAGTAATAAAGGAGAGTGTCAGGCAGGCAGGCAGGCAGGCAGGCAGGCAGGAAGGAAGGAAGGAAGGAAGGAAGGAAGGAAGGAAGGAAGGAAGGAAGGAAGTGGAAGACGCGTTCCTCACACCAGGAAGGAGGGAAATTTGATCTTGACTTTGAAATTTCATTTACCATTGAGCACCATTTACCATACACTCTGTCATGCAGTCTTTCTTCCTGAGATCTGAAAAATTTACCTTTCAGAATAGTGATATTGTGTATTCAGTTGTTTTTCTAGTGTGACAGGATAATAGATCCATGTTATTGCAGGACTTCTCACACTGAAGTCTGACTATTACCTGCAGCTCAGTCCTATAGCTGGAACAGTTCTTCATCTGGTAGTGCTAGTGTAGCAGATAGTCAGCACGCAAGAAATCACTAGTGTTTCCTCTCCTGTAGCTGTAGCTATTGCTTCATCAGGTGCTGAAAGAGAAAGCTGTCTTCAGGATAGAAGTCTTACAGCTCTGAGGGAGTGGAGAAAATCGTTGCAGCATCTTTAGTGCCACCATTCACTTCAGTCTCAAACACCAATGTCTCCAAAGAAATCCTACAGATTTGAAAGGTTGAAAGTGTTGAAAACAAACAAACAAAAAAGATAGAAACTGACTTTTTCTCTTTTCTCTCCTCTTTGCCCAAAAGATTAAAGAGCCTTGTAACAATTAGTAATATCATCATACTGTGTAGAGTAGTCAGATTCAGTTATCACCTGGTCTTTATAATATTTCTTTTCATGGCTAGATAACGACTATAAATTCTGCTGTTATTAAAGTAACGTGTTCAGAGTTATACATTGAAGTTCAATGAGATGTCTGTTCCCTACTTTGTTTGCTGCTTCTTTTTACTTATCTTTATTGTTATATTTAGAAATTAAGAGGCTTTTAATGTTTATTTTTACTGATGTTATAACTGGTATAAGAAGATACAACTCAAATCCTTCCCTCTGCAAGCTCTCTCATGTTACTCAGAAGATGCATACAATTTTGAATCTTCACATTCCTTTTACTTTATATTTTTATACTTTATGTGCAGCTTCAAGATGTCCTATTCTACTGAATGAGTTTTGCAGGCAAAATTCAACATTGTAGATTTACATAACGTGTACTTTGTTGCTGGTATTTTGGTAAATGTTAAAGGTTCTGATCCCATTTATGTTTATATAATCATTAGAAGACATAAAAACAACAAAGACAACCTACCTCATTGTTATTTGTCTAAGTATTCACTAATTACTAATTTGATTAGTACAGCAAATTAAAGCAGAAAAGAGTCAGAGTTTATTCACAGTTAAATTACAGAAATCAGTGGATTATACAGTATTTACATTTTAATTAAGTCATTAACACTTCATGTTATGTGCTGGAAATACAGATGGCTTCTCTATCTTCACTCAAATGTAGCACTCATCTCAAAATACTTAATTTCTGATAGAGTTTCATATCTGTATATCTACAAATATCCACAAGCATAAGCACTCAGTTTTGTTACTAATGCATGTCCATAATATGCCAAAAATTTTAAAAAATATTTTCTAATCATCAAACCAATCCTGAACTGGCACTAGAGATACAATAATTTGATTTTACTATCATGAAATAAGCTTAAAAATAGCCTTCATCTCTTTGGCTAATCAGCTTACAGAGTAGAAAACCTTAAAATTACCATGCTTCAGTGCATAAATTGTTCAATTGTAGACTAGACAAGTTCTTCATCTTAGCATCTGTGCAATACAAATTCTAATTCTTGAAATTTAAGCATCTGAAATTCTCCATTCTGAAATTCAATAAAAATATCTTCATAAACTGTCTTTATATAATATGGAGTTAAGAATTTCTCAGGTTAATTTACAGTAACCAGACAGCTGCATAGAAAGAAGATTCCCTGTCCAGATTGGCAGCCCTCTCTGAGCTTGGCATCTCAAACCAAAGACATTTCAAACCCCAAAACAAAGCAGAGGCCTGTAGTCTTTCTTCAAATCTACTTCTAGCTTTTGGCTTGTTTGTTTTTGATGGATATCAGGAGGATGTAATACCATTCACTGTCTTCTGTACAACAGCCAGGATTAATTATTTCTGCTTAAGGGAAGGTGGATATGCAAATTTCACTATCTCCTGAACATGAGGGAAATCTAATATGTTAAGATTTCATTCCTAAAACATGCTCAGTCATTAGTGATGTTTCTGGTGAGGAGGTACTCTTGCATATTAAATGCTATGAAATTCTAAACAAGCAAACCAGAGCTTCATCTAGGTCCATTTTATCAGACATTTAACCTAATTTTTTTTTTTTTTTTACATTGCTCATGGACTGTCTTGTTATCCCATGAAGACTGGAAAAGAGAGATTGACTGAGTTAAAACCTTCCTTAAGCAAATATTTGGCAGTGTCCTCTAGTGGAAGTGAAAATCTTAATCCAAACTGCAGCTATATTAGTTGGTTACTGGGTGGACACTGCCTTGCTATGCATACAGACTAAAGCTGAGACAATGACTCCTAGAAAGACTTGAACTTTTCTATCAACCTATAACAAGAAAAGCTAGCCTGAAGACATCGTTTTCAGCTTGGCTCCTTGTAGCTACTCAATGAGTCTGTCAAGGCTGGACTTGTGAGTGGGCACTGGGAGATTCAGGGATATGAACTATGTGCTTCACTTAAGTTCAATATCTATCATCCACTTACACAATCGGTAAAGAAGGTGCCAGTAGATTATGTGCTACAGCTCTCATTTATGTTAACAGAAGGTGTGTGACTAAATCCCTGTGCTCAGCAAGGAAATTCTAAACCTTAAACATATATTAGGGGAATTAAGGAATTGATTCAAAGGCCAAATTAAACTTTTGCAAGATTATGGTGCAGTCATTGCCTTCTCCACTCTATAGGAAATCTACTTGAGTAAAACAGGTAGAATGTTATAAACCGTAGAAGATACTGAATGTTATGGAGCTTCTCCCCTTGCTACTGTTCCCATTGTTATGTAACACGCACATCATACAGAGTATAGGCTTTAAGAGTTGAATAGATCAAAAGTCAACACTAAATAAATCCTATTGTCAACAAGCTGCCAGGAAACGTTTATCACATTTCTGGTAATGTTCAAAACAGTTACCACACAAAGCTGAATCATACCTTATATTGTACTTGTGTTGATCGTAAACATTTATCAGACTTCTGGCAATTACCACAATTTTGAAGAGACATTACAGTTTGCCTCTCTTCTATACAGTAGGTAAAATTCTAACAGGCAAAACATGTTTAACTAGTGTGGGATGATTTTGCCAGACATAACAGAAGGATGGATCTCTTTCTAATATAGTGTACAAATATATAGAGAGATAGATTAATTTCACTCTGTCCTAACAAATCAAGTCATATGATTTTTATGGTATTAATGCTACAGTATACATTACAAAATTCCTGCAGGTCTTATTTATAAGATGTGAAAGTTAACAAAGCTTGATTGTGGTTTAATTTGGTGCATAAACAGGCTATAGTATCTACTTTTATAGTAGATAACATGCTTCAGTCATAAATTTTAAAACATGTATATTAAGCCCACCATACCAAGGTAATTGTAAGCAGAAATAAGTACATTGCTGTCTGGTATATCAATATTTTAATTGTTTGGAGAGAGTGAAACGGAACATGTTTTGGGGAAAAAAAAATAAAAGAAAAAACTTCAAACGGGGGTCCTGCATCTCTTTCATTCCTCTACAGCATCACACAGAGTGTAGCATAGGTTCTGAACTATACCATTGAAAATTAAAAGATGGCATAAATAAGCTTTTATTTATTTTAGTAAATCTCCATTATTTTGTTGTCTGATGGATGCCAGGCACAAAATGTGATGTTACTAATGGGAACTGAGAGAGTAGTTTAGTGGCTATGACAGACGAAAACGAACTTTTATTCATTTTATATCCAGATTCGTGCCCTAAACATCAGATCTTTCTTTCATTTAGATCTTGTTGTCTAATCTGGTGCCTGGTGCAATATTGCTGGATGGATCAGGAGTAGTGCAATTCAATGAAATTACCCTTTAAGGGCAAAGTGAGATTAGTAGCCTGCATTTTCCCCAGTCTGAGAATGACAAAGCCTCTTCTACTCTCCTTTGGTTTGATTAGAGTAGGGAGTTTAAAATGTGTTTCCATTTAAACATTTCTTTTTTTCCCCTGTATTTATATTCTGTGTGTAAAATATGGATATAAGAACAGGATTATGTCAGGAAAAAAAGTCCAAACATGCCCAACGTACACAATGAAAAATAATAATCGGACAATATATTTTTTAAATGGAGTTTTAATATAATTTAATGGCAGTTTTAAAGTACTATGACATAATAAACAATCATTCATTCAGTTATCAAACAATAATTACTACCTGACAACTCAGTTGTGCAAAACTCAGCATTCTTACAAATGTCATTCTGAGAATTTCTCTCTCCTTTAGAAGTAAGAGCTGATTTTAAGGCATCAGAAATGGAAATTCCAGGACGGACAAGGTAGGGTTTTTTAGTATGGTAGCTACTAAATATTTTTTTGCTTTAGGAATGCTTTGGGCTGTTATAGAGAAGTCTCTTTTAATGAGGTTTGTACTCACAATCAGATCAAAGGAATTTCAGAAAATAAAACAAAAATGAGGCCTCAAAAAGAATTAGTAGTAAAAATCAAAATAACCCCAAGAGTCCATTACCCAGTTACTAACCAACTTTTAAATTATTTCTGACATCAGAAAGTCTTTTTTTGAACTATTTATAAAAATTAATCACTCTGGAATCCAGACTTCATTTTTAGTTCTCTGACACAGACCAAAAAAAGTTTTACACAACAATGTGACCATATATTAAAAGCCCTTAGGCTCAAAATAATCTTTACTTTCTGCAAAAGAATCTTCTCTCAGCAGTGTGGTAAAATTACTAAGTTCCCTTACTTTTTTTCCTATTCCAATAACTAGAGAAAGGAATGATTTAGTAATGTCTCTGGTAATGAGACAAAATGCATTTTAGAAAGGTACAGAAATACATGCTAGTATTTACCTGCCACAGCTGAAAAGTGTAAGCTAATGGAACTTAAAGTGATTCAGTGTGGAAAGAGCTCTCACACTTCTTTTTCATCAGAATGAGAGGGAAGACAGAGAGTTATATTTTAGTAGAGACATTTTAGATAGCTTCAAGGGTTTCATCTTCCATATGGAAGATTTTTCCATACTGTAACAGGTTTGCATGGCAGGGTTTTGATAGCATGATGAGGCACTGAGACGCTGATAAAAGCTTCCCTACTCTATATTCAATAGAGCCAATGCAGCCACCTCCAAGTTGGCCAAGACTGAACCAATTAGAGATGGTGATCACGCCTCTGTGATTAACATATTGGAGAAGAGGGAAAAAAGGTTACTGTACAGGAGTAAGCTACAGTGGGATTGCTGAGTGAGAATGTGAGAGCAGTAACTCTGTAGACCCCCAGATCAGTGAAGAAGGAATAGAAGAGATGGTCCAGGTCTGGAATAGACATTCTCCTGCAGCCTATGGTGAGGCACCACAGTGCACCGTGTTGCAGTCCATGGTGAGACAGGCCCTGCCCCTGCAGGTGTGGAGGCCACAGGGGAACAGAGATCTACCTGTAGCCCAAGGAGGACCGCATGCCAGAAAGAGTGGTTGCCCAAAGGAGGACCTGTGAACCTCTGGAAAGAGGAGCCCGTGACAGATCAGGTTTGCGGCCAGGACTCCTGATCCTGTGGGAAACCCATGCTGGGGCAGTTTATTACTGAAGGACTTCAGCCCATCAAAGAAACCCACACTGGGGCAGTTCACGAACTGTATTGACATGAACTTGTCCCATGGGAGGGACCCATACCATATCAAGGAATGTGATGAGTACTCTCCCTGAGATGAAGCAGGTGCAAAGACCACTTGTGAGGAACAGGTAGTAATCCCTATTCTCCATCCCCCTGAGCTGCTGTGGAGTAGGAGGCAGAAACCTGGGAAGAGGAGAGGTGTGAGGGGAAGATGTTTAAAGATTTAGTTTTTATTTCTCATTATCACTACCTGTTCTGATTGGTAATAAATAAATTTTCCCCAAAATGAGTCTGTTTTGCCTGTGATGGTAATTGCTCAGTGATCTCCTTGTCCTCATATAGACTGACGAGTCTTTTGTTGTATTTCTCTCTTCCCTGTTCGACTTAGAAGGGAGAGTGATAGACCAGCTTTGGTAGGCATCTGACATCCAGTCAACCCACCATATCCATGGAGAGAGAAGCCAAGGCTGGACCAGGTTTGCTCTCAAGATTTGTATCCTCACACCAGACCCATACTGGAGCAATTTGTTTCTCAGGTATGGCACTCTGCTGAAGGAACCCACACTGGAGTAACTTGTAAAGCAGCTTGTGTGAGTGACTCATGTTGAAGGTTTGTAGAGGACTATTTCCTGTGGGTATGACCTCATGTTGGAGCAGGAAGAGTATGAGGAGTGCTCCTACTATGAAAGAAGGAATAGCTGAAACATGATGAACTGACAGAAACCCCCATTCCTTGTGCCCCTAAACAGGAGAAGATGAACCCTGGGAAGAAGGAAGAGGTGGTGGGATGTTTTTGAGATTTCATTTTATTTCTCATTATCCTACTCTGATTTGATTGATGACAAAATAAACTAATTTCTGCAAGTTGAGTCTGGTTTTCCTGTTACAGTAATTTGTGAAGGATCTCTCCTTGCTTTATCTCAACCCATGAGCCTTTCATTTTATTTTGTCTCCTTTGTCCATCTGAAGAGAGAAGTAATAGAGCAGCTTTGGTGGGCACCTGGCAGCCAGCCGGGGTTAACTCACTGCACATACTTATGTAGTTTTTAAGTTCTTTCATTTATTACAACAACCAGTCAGAATATACATAATAAATAATAAATCATGCCACAAAGAGCTTACAAGCTGAAAAAAAAAAAAAGTGATGAGACACAGAGAGAACTAACTGCTGTCTGGTTTTGCAGATGTGGAATTAAGGTCCAAAGAAATAAGAAATATCCTTAGGAATTAATTAGGCAAAATCATCGTATATGAGAGAGAAATTGACTTGAGCAGAAATTAAGCACTTCTGGAAATATCTGTTGCATGTTTTCTGAAGAAACCTGGATCCTCTCAACAATTGTCTTGCCAGAACTATACACAGAAAATACACAAGTTAGCATAGAGAACTATCACAAAGCCTCATGATTTGTGATACATGTAACAAAAGTCACATGCATAATTACAGAAAAAGACTGGGATGATTGCTAATCATGTTCAATTCAGTCCCTAGTTGCATAAGGAATGCAGGCTAGAAGTCTTTATAAGGACATTTATAGACATCCTGCAAAAAAATAGTACAGAACATAAGAATTAGCTTTGCAAATAACTTTTAAGTGGGGTTTCAGCTATCATTAAGATTATGTTTGTTAAGTGATCTTGCACAGCCTAAAAATCAGTATTCTGAACTTCACCTTTGTTCAGAGTATTAAACACCACTTGAAACGAAAGGCTTCCTTATGTTTTTCTTTGTTTACTTCTGCATAACTCTGGTGTTAATTCTGTATAACCTATGTTCACTGTATATCTGTATTCAGTTTCTCAATAAATGCTTCATTGTTGCTTTCATTTACTAAATACTCTCAGCTTCCATAAGAAAAAAAAACAACTCATGAGAGAGTTGCCATGGTGATTTCAGGTGACTGGAAAATGTCAAGATACAATGTGTTGTGCATGTAAAGCTAAAAATATGAAATTAATACCAAAAGTTGGGGATTTTTTTGAGTATAAGATGGTAACAAACTAAGTACATGGATATCTAGGTGAAAATAACATGAGTAACTGCTTTGTAAGCACTAGATATATCAGGTTTCAAATTTAAAATAGAGACCTCACATAAAATATTAGTAGAAAAACTGATTAATGTATGAATATTCATTTTGATAAGACATTTTCAAGTGTCCTGAACACTGTCTGTTGCCTTTGACCTTAGTATCTCAGCGTTTTGGGGTTTTTTTTTGTTTTATTTTGTAGAATGCTGCAGACTTTGACAAACTGTTAGTCCAAAAATTTAGTTTCAGTGTCAGCTTGAGTCTATTTGTTCTTGCAGGTATAGATTTGTACACCATCACTTACACGTATATAGATACAATAGATACTTAGCACTGCTCAATTTATTATAAGATTGGGAGTGAGATGGAGGAAAAATACAGGAATTTGGAAACCAAAAGAAAACTCTGCCCTAAAACTGGAGATCAACAGATTTTATGGAGATACATTTGGATGATTTAGAATATGAAGAAGACTCTGAAATATTAGGAAGTTATTGACATCTCTAGAGAAGACAAATTTTCAGTCATTTATCTCTGTCTCTGAGTATCTGCATTTAGAGGATTTATATCTATCTGGAAAGGCCTAAGAATAAAGTAAACTTGCTTATGTGAGAAGGTGATTTTCAGAAAAGAGATACTCTTTTAGTAATGCAAAATAATTAAGGATCACTTAAAGCACAATATATTTGGCCAGAGAACATAAATGTTCAGTTTTAATGTAGTTTTTTTTAATTATATCTCTTTGTGACTTAAGTTTTTTATTGAACTCACAAGAATGCATTCTTTATCTCGGTGATGTGAGTCAAAGATAGAAAACAAGACCCTCAGATGGTAAATACATCTACTATGTCAGTGCTGAAAATGAGATACCACAATGGGCAAGAAAGGACAAGATATTTGAATCCTTTCATATTTGTGACTTGCAGAGCAGATAAAAATATTCAGAATATCTTGCTGTGAAATTATTGGACGGTTGTTTTGAGCAATAATCAGAGTAATCAAGTCCATGTTGTCTGCATGGAAGACGTCCAAATGAAATCTTTTCTTTAACAGGCTACAGCTTCTGAGAGAATGCAGCTTGGACTGGATTTCAGGAACAAAATAGTGCATATGTGTCAATTTCTATCCAAGTTCTTTCAAACATTCCACACGTCACTTGCGGAAGCTTAACATTTTATATAAAATTTATTTATTTTAACATATTTCATGATACATGGAACTTTGGTTTACAAGCTATACAGAAAAGATAATATAAATGTCAGATAGACTTGACAAAATACAAATAATGCATTACACAATTCAGTCACAATTCCAATGTGATTCCCCTTCCACTGGTGTCTAGAACATGCTGTCATGATGCTGTCTCTAGTTGCCAGGAAGGAGTATGTGGGTTGATCATAGCTAAAACCCACCTCTCTTTTTGAAATTCCTTTACTAGTTGTTCAGTTCTTACATTCTGTGTTGAGACACATATTTGCTCCTACCATGCTGGACAAGCTAACTCAAGGAGATACACTCCTTTAAGGAACTCACTGAGAAACATTTGCATCACTGTTTGATCCACCCAACTATTGATAGCTGTTTATCTAAACTTAGGTCATTCTCAGCTCCTCTTTCTGTTAAGATAAAATCAGCTTCTTTGCAACACCTATAGTCAGATACAACCTGCATTATTGCCTGAGCTTCATGGGCAAATCAGCCTTGCTCATCTCTTCTAAACCTTCTTCCATTTTAAGGGTGTGTTGGTCAGTCATCATATGAAGAGCACATACAGGAATACAGAAAAATGTCATATGATGGGGAGATCAGCACCATTAAAAACAATAACAAGAACATCAAATTGATAATGTGGAGAATGTGGAGAAATCTGTGAACAGTAAAGGAAACATTGCAGATGTGATGATAACTAGTATAACTTATTTTTTTTAAATATTGTGTCACAGCAACCTTTTACATACACACTGATGTCCTGTTTTTTTAAAAAAAACAATGCTTGAAAAACAAATACTTCTCTCATGGTGCCTTAACTTTAACTGTTGTGCTGGTAAAAGAATAGTGTTCAGAAAAGGACTTTGGGTCTCAGGTCGTAACCTGGTGAGTATAGGAAAAGTGTTTCCTTTTGTGCTTCTTCTGAAGAAGTACTTTTGGTAAATATCATACTGACCTATCTAAGGAGCTTTCTTTATCTCCAGAAGAGTCCTTTAAAACAAAACATGAAGCCATGTAAAAAGTAAATCAAGCAAATTAAAAAACTACTATAAACTTAATTATTGTCTCCATATATGTTTTTGAACATTCATTTGCAGTGTGAAAAACACAATTGAAGGTTTTTCAGGAGACAGGGAGGCCTCACTTGCTGGTTATGGTTCTGGGCAAAGCAGACTTGACCACTCAATTTAGGGAAGAAAACAAGATCAGTTTAATCCACTAACAACTAGAAACATAACAGACAGAAAGGAAAACTAGAGCGGGATAGTAAGAAAAATACAACCAATCCTTTAAGATCTCTGTCCCTCATCCCTCCTCTCTTCCAAGGTTCAGCACCTTGCTTACAATACCTCTACTTCCTTTCCCCTCAGCTGGAAGTCAGGGAGTAAGGGTTGCAGTCAGTCGATCCCTGGTGTCTGTTATTCCTTCCTGCTTAGAAGAGGAAGGCTCATCACATCCTTCCCCTGCTCTAACACAGGATCCCTCCCGTGGGATACAGTCCCTAACAAACCTCTCCAATGTGACTTTTTCCCAAGAGCTGCAGCTCCTTACAAACTCCTCCAGCTTGGGTCTCCTCCATGGCAGCAGAACTCCAGACACATTCTATTCCAATGTCACCTTCCCACAGAGTCACAGATTCCTCTGGGCACAGTCATTCCTCTGCTGTGGGGTCCCTCATGAGTTGTTGTCAGGTCTCGGTTCCATCATTGCACTTCATGTGGTGCAAGGGGACAGCTGCCATCTCACCACAAGATGCTGGGGAGTGTCTGCTCCAGCACACTTCCTCCTTTCTTCCCTCACTGACCTTGGGGTCCATATGGTTGCTTGTCTCTCATTCCACTCCCTCTATCACCTTCAAAAAAACCCGTCTGATTCTGTCTTCTCCTCTAAAAGGTGACTACAGAGGTGACCAATTGTCTCAGCCCCAGAAACAGGTCTAACTTACAAGTGGGGAAAGTTTTGAACTTCTTACGGGGGTCACCACTGCAGTCCCTTGCCATTACCAGAAATAGCTTCATGCAGATGCAACACATTCTCCTACCTGGGTCTGTTGAATTGAAAGGCTTGTTACATTTACCAAGGATAACAATAAAAACAGTGATAGCATACCACATTATATTTTTTTCAGGCTGCATCTCAGAGCTTAATTTTTCTTTGGTCTTCATCCCAAATTCAATTTTCTAATAATTGTCACTGTAGGAAGAAAAAAAGCTTTAAGACTTGTCCTTAACAGCAGGAATGAGTGCTAATCAGCGATAAATTAGTTTTAGTCATTCACAAACATTTAGGGTAGACTCATTACGTGGAAAGTAATAATGAAAAAGCTATTCTTCTTGCAGAATTTAATTTCTCTAGCAGAATCTGGTATGGATGATAGGATTGAAAAGATAGTCTACTGTACAAAATATTATGGTATTTTTTTTCTCCATTTAGAATTTGAAGATCTGACTGTCTAAGATGCTAAACTAGAGATAGTTTAGGGTATGTGATTTTTCAGAAAGAGCTTTACTGTTTCTTATGATGAATCAAAATAAAAAATCTCTAAATGCTTTCTTTTCACTGACTCCACTTTTTAATTCAAAGTTTAGTTTATGAAGTCCTGTAAAGTTCCTGCAAGTACAAGATCTAAGTGTTCCACATTCAGACTCTCCTTGTCACAGAAGGGGAAATGATGTTGACTTTCCATAGTTTTTAACAAGACTTTCAATTTGTATTGTTAAGAATGAATCAAATAAATCAGCTTTTAGCTTTAACTAAATATATTCTTAATCTGAACTAAGAACTGAAACACTCACTTTAGAGTTTTACCATTTTTGTATTTGACAAATACAAATAGCTTTAGCTATTCAAGTATCAGGAAGTTGTACAACACTTTAAGTACAAAATACTAAAATCTTCTTTTTAGTTGAAAGAGTATGTTTTAATACTCAGTATGTTGGAAAATTGGGATATTTTATTCAAATATAGAATATCTGAATAAAAAAAGAATATAGAACAAGCCTTAAAATACTGATTTGTATATGTATCAAAGCAAAAATTTCCACTATTGACATATTTATGTGAATGTCTCTAGCTATAAATATGAATTATATACATAAAACATTACATTGTCATATCCAGTTTCAGCCTCTGCAGTACAAAGAAGATGCTGACACATCAGAGCAACTCACTGGAGGACTTTGAAGATTGCTGGAGGCAGGTGCACTGGATGTACAAAAGAAAATGAGAGCATTGTTTGTTCAGTCTGGAGGAAAGATGGGAAAAGAGAGGCTTTATAAAGTTATCTAATGGGAAAGTGTAGAGGATGGTGACTAGACTTTTCTTTGAGAAGTACAGTAGAGGGGCACAATGCAACAGACATCTTTTGCAAGAATGAGAATTCAATTATAATCTCCTTTCTGAGAGTAACATGACATCAGGAACCTCAGATGGACATGGCCTTAACAACAACATCTTGCTAGACTTTCCCTGTACAGGAGGTTGTCACAGATAGCTTCAAGAGGTTACTTCCAGCCTTCATCATTGTCATTCTATATTTCCATTTAATGAAGCTTGGAAAAGGGTTTTACAAGCATTTGTAGCCTATTCTGGTGAATTATACTTCTGCACACACACACAAAAATCTTCCCTTTATTATATCACATGCAAACCCTTCCCTTGACATTAACTACATGAAGTATAATGTAAAGTATATCAGTGTGTGTTTGTCTGCCTATCTGTCTGCCTATCTCTCTCTTTCTCTTTTCATACAATTATATGTACATTTCATGTTCTGGACCTACACATTGTTACAGTTAAAAAATATTGTCCTTTTTTCATTAAAGTAATTTATGTTGATAACACCTATTATAGTCCAAAACCTTTAAAACACTGAATATTATTTGCTTCTGGTTATCAAACAAAGAATTGAAATAGCATTCCAGCTTCGTCCATGTGTTTATATATTATCAGCTTTGGTTTGGTTTACAGTGTGTAAGCTTTCTGAATAACAGCTAATCAAGCCATGACATTCTCAGGCATACTAATTCGGAAAATATATTTTGGGTTTCTAATGGGAATTGTAATATTTCATTTTTAACATATGTAAATGAAAATTCTTGTGTTATACCATAGAGCACATTTCGTCCTTAGGCTCAAAATCTTCAGAGGCAAATTGTTTTAATATGCAAACAATCAATGCAGTTTATATCAACCATAGGAATGAAAAATCAATACATTATTTCAAATAGCTCAATATCTAGTAATATACAAATGACTCAACAATTTACCACTAACTGCAGATGTATGTCTGAGTGATGTTGACATCGATAATATTAGAAAACTATAACGTGCCAATAGAAAATCTTTGGGTCGTTGTCTATATATATACTATTTAAAAAGAAAGAAAATATTATTTATATGACTAATATTGTGCTCCTTTGGCCAAGAATATCCACATATGATTCTGTAAGCAATTGAACAGAAATAGATCTTATTAGATGTAATTTTTCCCCTTGATGAAATCTGAGTAATAAATTCAAACATTTATTTATTACTGTGCTACCATCTCTTTAGTTTGGAACAATAATTTCATAGTTTAATGGCAAATTACAGCAGAATTTTACTTTTATGGAAGTTCAATAAACAAGAATAAAAGTTTCCTATTGCCAAGGAGAATAAAGCTAAATTCCCTTTCAATTTCTTCTATTTCCTAAACATCAAGTAACTTCATTTCCAGCATGATTCTTTAACTAAGAATTTTTCTTCAGGGCTAGCTTTATTGTGAATTAGACATGGTCACACAAGCAGCACCATGACACTACTCTCTGAAAAAAAGATGTTGTCATTTCTCCTGTATGAATACATTGTAAGGAATTTATGGAAACATTTTCTTCTTAATTATATTTTCTCATCCTCGGCTCTGAAATTGACAAAACAGCATGGTTTATAGTGAATAGTAATCTAGCAGAAGACAAACTTATAATCACTTGTTGTGACTGACATCTGTAGGGCTGTAATGGGTGATACAAGGACATCATGCTGTCCATTTGAACATGCATTGAAAAAAGAGAATCAAAACTCAAGGGAATTCCTCTCTGGGTTAGCTGTTGGCCTCCAAGAGCTGTGTCCTGCCCAATGGCTTTGAGACAAAAATTGAGGTATAGTTTTTCACATATTAAGGCCAGCTCCATCCCTCTACATGTCAAATCCATTGCTTTATCTATCTCATCCTCCCAACATGCTCTTGGACAAATGGCATTGGATTAATTTTTTAAAAATGTCTGGCAGACTAAGCCTCAAAACCACTAATCTCAATGTCTTTTTTGAAATGGATCTTTGCAATTATTTTCAGGATGTGCTGCAAGAGACTGTAAAAAAACCTTATAGCGTCCTTCCTTCCTTCTGGAGGAAATATAAACTATTTCTATTTTACAAGTGCATTTTTATTTACAAAAGTAACTCTTGGGAACTCTTTTCCTAAATATTTTTATTATGTTTAAATTTAATGACAGTTACATATTCTTCATCAAAAACACAAACAAACGAGTAACAATCAGACACCTTAGCAAGAAGTACTGCTTAGTAGCAGACCGAAGGTTTTTAAAATCCTACAAAACTAAAAATGACACATTTCTAGGAAAATGCTCCTCTCTTGTACTCTTATTATGGCTTCAAGAACATGACTATTGACTTAGTCCACTTAAGACTCATGTGAATGGAGGTCAGAGAAAACATGTAGAAGTGTCATCTCCTCTGGGGAAAAAAAAAAAAGTAATCTCCTTATACATCAATTTTTCATGAAGTATCTTGTAATATAATCCCATATACATATAGATCCTGTCATATATACTCACATGATAATTACTTATTTTCTTGAAATTTGTAGTGAAACTGTCAGAACAGATGCATATATCATATGATAAATGACTTATTTATACAGCATTTAGTGTATACTATTGTCTTCAAGTACATTTTCAAGAATCTTCCACTGTGGGTTTTTTGATGAGTATAAAGAAAAAGTATTACTTGCAAGGCCATTAAGGTACTGTCAGAGCATACTAAAAAAGGCAAGAATCACTGCATGTCACTGAATGTGAAGTATAAATGTGATACTAGAATGAGATCAAGAATATAAAAACAGAAGTTGAAGAACACAATCCCCAGCTTTGAGACGTTTTTCTGAAATCAAAGTCTCATACAGCAAGAGTCAAGTAGGCGCTGTCTTAGCTTTAAAACAGGTTTCCTAAGCGGAGGTTACTTCAGAGTCTTTGAGATGCTGTGACCTTTGCCAAGAGATGGAAAAAAAAGTGATTTTTACATCGTTATGCCATCATCCACACTATAGTCATATTAATAAGACAACAGAATCTACACAGTGTAGGCTATGCTGTAGAGTTCATGTACAGTATATCTACATTAGCTTCCCTTCAGTTGCCTTCTACTGATCAATATGAGTCCTGTTTGCAAAAATTTTCTTTTTTTAAAGACAGAATAACTGAATCCTCCTCTTAATGACTCACTGTTGGTCAGCTGAAGTCAAGGAATACTTTAAAGCAGACTGAACTAAATACTGACCTAATCAGACATAACTTACCTTGGTGTCGTGGTTTGGCCCACCTAGCACAGCAGCACCACGACAGTCCCTTGCTCAGTGCTCTCATTCACCCCCACCCTCATTAGGATGGTGGAGGGCCCAGCGAAATGGGAGTAAAAAGATAAGCAAGGTTGTTGTGGATTAAAACAAGGACAGGGAAGGCTTACTGCCAATTACGGTTCCGGGCAAAACAAACTCCAGTACTCGACTTAGAGAGGAAAGTAGGAAAGTTTATTCTACAAGAAACAGAATGGAATAAAAGCAAAAGGGAGTAGGATGATGAGAAAATTACAACCAGCACTTTAAGATCTCCCTCCCCCATCCCTCCTTTCTTCCCGGGCCCAGCTCACTGCTCCCGATATCTCTACCTCCTCCCCCCTCAGCGGCTCAGGGGGGCAGGGAATGGGGAATGTGGTCAGTCTCTCACAGATGGGCTCTGCCGCTTCTGTCTTCTCAGAAGAGGATGACTCCTGGCATTCTTCCCCTGCTCCAACACGGGGTTCCTCCCCCGGCACAAAGTCCTTAGCAAACTTCTCTGGCATGGGTTGCTCCCAGCAGCTGCGGCTTCTGCCGATATGGGTTCCCTCTCTCGGGACAGAGTCCTTGGTAAATATCTCTGGCATGCATTCTTCATCACAATTGCAGTTTCTTCTACCGATACGGGGTCCCTCTCTCGGGACACAGTCCTTGGTGAATATCTCAGCTTCTCCAATTCTCTCCATAGAATGCAGGGGAGTCTCTGCTCTGGTACACCTCCTCCTCTCCTTCATCACTGGCCTTGGAGTCCGCATGGCCGTTTCTCTCATTGTTCCTACTCCTTGCACCACCACCAGCCAGAAGAAGAAGAAGGGACAGAAGAAAGAAGAAGCAGGAAAAAGATGGAGGAAAAGCCACCTCCTCTTCCGGCTTCTTCTTAAAAAGTGATCGTGGAGGCGTCTAATTGGCTCAGCCCCAGACGCGGGTCTGGCTCAGAGCTGGGGAGAGTTGCAAACAACTTCTTACAGGTGCCATCTTTACAGCCCCTTCCCCCTTACCAGAAAAGGCTGTCACGTCAAACCATGACACTTGGCCAGAAAATAGATTCCATGACCAAGTGGATCACTTTCACTTCTAATTTTTCTGATTGAGTTAAACGTCTTGATTTTATTTCACCTTTTACAGAATGCATTTTGAATTTGATTTAGTATTTTGCCACAGAAGAAACTTTCGCAGTCAAGAAGAGAGTAAGTACGATCTGGGAAAAGAAGAGGAAATATTTTTCAATTTTCAAAATATTGTACTTTGTATGAAAGCTTTTCAAGTACTTTCGGACTAGATCTTTCCTCTAAGGAAAGCAAGATATTGTCTGTAGTTCTTTCCTACAATAACTATTTCTCAACACTTACATTTAAAGATAATTTTTTTGGTTTGGTTTGTTTTGGTTATTTAACTTGTAATTCTCACTCTGATTTGTATTATCCCTCCCCTATTAATACTCTCACAAATCAAATATTTTGTGATTTTTTTTGTTTTTTGAGAGGATTTTTTTTTAGATTTAATAAATAACCTACCTGTAATTTAGCATATCCTCTTTTCTGGACTGCTTCTCACTGGACATTCTTGCTGTTCATCACGTTTTACCAAACAAAAAAGCAACAGTTCCCATAAGGAAATCTGCACATATCAGTAGACCAGATGCCAGACTTGATTAGTTACATATTTTGATCTCTAACTGCACTAGTACAGCCTATTATTTTAAGTACTATACCATAAATTATCCATTTGGTTTCTGTACAGGTTCTTTTCTGGTCATCATCAGATACTTAAAAAGTATTCAAGTATGTAAGAGAGTTGCATAGTTTATATCATAACTATGAAGGCATAGCATAGGTGTAGGTGAGGTTCCTCTGTATGTGTATTTGATGAGGTCATGGGATTGACCTCATTCAGAAGTCAGTTTAGCAGGATGTCATCTGTTGCTTTTGGGGTTTTTTTTCATTCTCCTCAGGATACTTCTGTTTTCCTGACTATGTACCTCATTTATAACTTTTTTCAGTTAGCAAATACCATGTATTTGTTCTTTTCTTACTTGATATGGCACTCACATTACCAAAGTTACTATCTCATTGTTACTTCCCCTGCCTCCTTCTCAACACTTCTTATTTCCCTGTGAATACCAAGTTATCACACTGAAGTGACATTGGCCTCCTGTTACTAATGCAATAAGAATATGGTAGTAGAGATACAAAGCTATGTCAAAAGGTAATATATGGAATTCAAGTACTTTTTCTGTAGAACAAGCAGACATGGATATATGTCCGTACTTTTTATTGCTCATCATTAAAATATGGTCTACTTATGCCCTCCAGTGAGTCTGTTTTGGAGATGACTAGAATCATCTGTAATTGGCTGTGTCCTACGTGTACAGTCCCCAGCCTCTCCTCACAGATGTCATTCATTGAAGAACGTTGTTGACAACAGTTCAGCATACACCAGTGCAGATTGACTGGATACATTAAATTAAAAAAAAAAGTTTGAAATTGATTGTTTTACTTTGAAAAGACAAGGATATCATAATTAACTTAATTATGGCTAAGACAGATAAAAAAAAACAAAGCACCAGACAGCAGATAAGAAGCATTGCTCACTCTGTAATGTTTCAATTTTTGGAAAATACAGAAAATTAATTTAGACAGTGCTCCACCAATGTATTGCCAAAATGTTTCTTCAATTGGTAGAAGATTCTTAAAGGCCTTAGAAGAGTTTTCTTTTTGATTTGTGCTGGAGTTCATTTAAACAGGAGACCGTGATTTAAGCAGGAGACCGTGACCGGTTATCAATGAAAGTATGCATGCTGAGCGGCCTACCACCAGCACCCTGTAGTCAGTCACTTTCTTTTTTGTTAAATGATGTAACACAATCTTTTAGATGTCAATTGATTACATATAGTATGGTCTTTCTTATTCTGCCCCTCACTTTTACATGGATGTACATGTGCACACTTAAACACACAAAAGAATTGACAGCTATATGCACCTCCAAATCCAAATACTTTATATTTGTTACATAAAAGACTTAAATGTCAAAGATTCATAGAAAATAATCCTGTTACATGAGACAAAAGCGGAGTTCTTATGTATCAGAACTACCTCAAATGTGACACACTTTAAATGCTTTTATTGATTTATTGTTATATAGAAATTATCTACATTGAAATATCTAAGGAATTTTTTCTTACCATGGAGAAAAAAATTGTAGCAGGCACACTTTTACTACTGCTACATATGAGGAACAAATTTGTTGTGAATTAGAGAAAAGTATGAAATGATTGATGGAGCAGTGGAACAGGCTGCCCAGAGGGGCTGTGGAGTCTCCTTCCTTGGAGGTCTTCAAGACCCACCTGGACATGTTCCTATGTGACCTGACCTAGGTCCCTTCCAACCCTACCCTTCTATGATTCTATGATTTCTTTTGTTTGATTTAATAAGGCTTTGAAAGGGGAAGATTCCTAATTTTTTTTCTGATAATTCTCCGTGACCAGTTCCAGGTGTCACTGGCAGTCTAAAGACTCTGTGAGTCTGCTCCAAAAACAGTTGTGCCACCAAGCAATTGCACATGAGAAAGGAAAGTACATGTACCTCTAATTTACTTTCAAGATTTTTCTAAATTATTTATTATTCTGTTAGTTTCAGTGAAATAATACAAAGACATACAGAGAATTTCTTAAGATAGCATACTACAATTTAGTCATCTGTTGACTACAACATAGATATTGGGAAGAAACATATGAAAAGAAATAACTAGTCTTTCTGTTATTGATACCTTCTTCCTCCAGTAAGGTTGAACTCATCCAAAAGCCAAAGTTAGTGCATGGAATTATGATTATAGTCATCTTCTTTAATTTGATTTAATGAGAATCAGTTTATAAGAATTACTTGTCCTTAGTACCAAGGTCTGTGATGAGAAATGTCCTAATGGAGACAAGATTTCCAATAAAAGGAAATTTCTTACTGCAACCTATATCACTCTGCTAGCACACAAGAGGTGTAGCTTTTTCTTTTCTTTGCCATGAAATTACAAACATATTCTGTGGGAAAATGGTTGCA